>CM031242.1:981603475-982203475 GCA_018340775.1 Taxus wallichiana var. yunnanensis | reverse complement strand
TACTGATGTTTGTTCTTTGCTTCCTATCATTAAAAATCATCTTAAACAACCCAGTGCCACATCTACAATTGAATAATTGAATTTTGTTCAGAGATAACCTAACCAAGGGTAGTTTATGCCAAGATCAGCTCCTAATCCCTGGACAATGCCATGGGTTGCTCAAGCAATACCAAAAAATTGTGGACAACCACCTTGGGTACCTCAACTAACTTAGAACCCTCAATATTGGGAAAATCAAGCTGGTATGCTCAAGGACATCAACAACGATGGGATGGACAAGGAAATCCTTATGATTGGTCACAACCTAGATGGAACCCTAATTATTCCCAAGGAAGAACATATCAAAATCAGAATCAACAGGCCATCATATGATCCCCTACATAGAATTCACAAACTAAGAATGTAGCCTAAACACAAATGTCAACACAACCAGTAGCAAACCCCAAAAACAAACAAACAACTCCTGTTTATGAAATAGAACCTGAAAAATTAGTTGATTTACATGCTATGGATTGTAAGGATATTCAAACTAGATCTAAGAAAATCATTAAAAGTCTACCCCTTATAATCACTGAAATGACAGAAGAAAATGAGAACCCTAGTATTGATGTTCCAAAAGATAATATAGAAAGAAAAGAAAAGGAGCCAGGTAGCACCACTACTGAGACTCCATTTCCTGAAAGATTCAAAGAAGATATAGAAATCAAGGAGTCTGAATTGGTTTAGGAATTAAGGAAATTGAATATTGAAATACCACTGTTACAAGCAATTAAAGATATTCCATAATTGAACAAATTGATCAAAATGTTATGCATGAAAAATCCTAGAAGAAAGAGACAGTATCCTAAGACTATCAAAGTAGATGGGAAACTTGCTGATTTATTAGCAGGAAAACTATTACTTCCCAAATACAGAGATCCTAGAAGTCCTCGTTATTTCGTCTCTATAGGAAATAAGGATGTACATAATGTTTTAATGGATTTGGGAGTTCTTTATCAATGTAATGATAGTGGATACTCGAAAACATTACCATTAACGGGTATACAACCTACTAATACCATATTGCGGATGACAAATCGGTCTTTAGAAAAACCGAAAGGAATTATTGAAGACGTGGCGGTGATGGTAGTGTCATGGGGAATATCCAGATTGACTTTCTTATATTACGTGACCCAAAAGGTAAAACATTGGGTTATCCCATTATTTTGGTCACACCATGGTTAGCTACAGCTTGATTCTTTCTTGTGATAGATTACAGTCGTGATATGACAATCTCGAATGGTAAGAACTCTAAACAAATTTCCTTATATCCTACCACACAACCTTTTCTTGTGATCATGAACAATTGTGGGTTAATTCTCCTAAAACTAATAAGAAAAATTTGTCTTCTTTGCTATGATCACATTGCGGGATCATGTAAGAGAAGTAGAAGAGATGATTAATCCACCATTGGATGATAACTTACTTGTCTTGATGCAATCAAAAATAGTTCGGAACCCGTGAACTTAGTTACGGAACCCGCATAACTGTTAGAGTAGGTATTTACCTTATCTCATGTTCACCTAGGTACTTTATTTACCTTTATTGTATTTATCCTCACCCACTTATGTGTGTGGATATTTCTTTTATCTTATTTAGATATTAGGAGATATTATCTAGTTGTTAGGTATAGTTCTTTCCTTGATCTATGGTATTGACTAGTTCTTTCCTTGATCTATGGTATTGACTAGATCCTTGATGTCTAGTTCTCTCCTAAATCTATGGTCTTGACTAGTTCTTTGATGAATAGTTATTTCCTTGATTTATGGCTTGATCTACGACCTTGACTAGTTCTTAGATTGTTATTCCTTGCCTATTTAAGCAAGGCCCATTCTCAATGTATTTATTGCATTGAGTTCCATAATAATATATGATATTACTACTAATTTGTGTGTAAAGGTTTTATGTAAAGTTATTCTGGAAATTGCTTTCATCTTATTGATCGTGGTGTTTGATTAGCATCTTGTGTTCTTGGCTTGGTATGATCTGGTTATTGTTCCTTTCATGGTATCAGAGCTGGAGATTGATGTTGACATATATCTGTAAGTTTTATTTTATAAATAAATTCATTGTATATTCATATATTTGGGATTTGGTCGTATGTTGTTGCTGCATGCATTTTTATGGAAAACAGAGGCTTCCATTGGATTCGAAAGGCGTGAAAACCCTAAGATCGACTGTAAACTCGGCCGTTTCTACAGACAGTCGTTTTTTGTGGTTTTTTGTTGTTACAGAGAAGTACATTAGATCACCTCGGGATTCATGCCCACTAGAAAAGAAATCGCGGGATTATTTTTGGGTCTATTGGGTTTTTCGAGATCTGCACATAGCAATTTTCTGTTGCGGCATATTTAAACACCCATTAAAATCCTTAGCCCTTGGTCATATGGTATGGTGGTATGAGGGCTTAAAACTTGTGATTCTTAACTTGAGCTCCCTTTAATTTTATTTGTGTGGTGAAGGAAACAACAATTTATTTGTTTTAGTGACAACTAAAATAAATAAGAGAGAAAAAAATATTAAAAAGTTTGTAACTTTTGATTGGTAACTCGGTTTTGAGTACCATTTTTGCAAAAAGTGCTTATTTTTTCGTGCTCTTTCCATTGGAAATATTTATTTTGAGACTTGCACTATAATTATAAAGTGCCAAATATGGAGGAGTGTTGTAATCAATTGTGGACGCAATTTCGGCTGAGCCCGATGTCCTAAATTTTGGGAGTTGAAGTTTGTACCTATCATGGAATTCTGAGAATGATATGATTTTCTCTGGAGTATGTGGACTTCAAGAGGATATTGTAAATTTTTTTAAAGAAAATAGATCACTCAAGAAGTGAAATTCTCTTATACAATCACTCATTCACGATAAGGATACAATAATACACTCTCTACAGAACAAACTTGCTAGCCTACAACATCACCATCATATTGTGGACAGTCATATCCATGCTCCTAGTCCACTTGCAGCTATTTCTCCTGAACCCACTGACATTGATTTGTCAGTCTTTGAGTCTGTTCCTGCTCTTGATGCTCATACACCTATGAAGCTTATTAGTGCATGCTCTTCCACATCATGCCTATTATAGAACCAAATGTTGTGTATCATACTTCGCTCAACTGCATGGATTTTTAAGAAGCACACCACTACATTCGAGTTCTCACATGATCCATTCTATGGGTCTCACTAAGCGAGTCATTGTGAGAAATTCATAGGGTATTATTTCTTCTATTCCACATGTTAAGTGGAATTCTTACCATGACATTGGTTTTCATGCGAGATAATTCATTGGGATCACATATTGTGAGCTCCTTTTTTTTTCGCTCGACTCTTTACTTTCCTGGGGATCATGAGCAACATATGAGTTTTGTACCTTCACTCAGGGTTGAGAAACCTGAGATTTCAGCTCTTAGACATGATCAACCTAACACACATTTTGATGTTCTTTTACATGCACCCATTGTGCATTTTTCACCAAGTCATATGAAAGCATCTTCTTCATCCATCTGTGTTGATTTGGGGTGGATATCTAATTACTTATGGAGGTGACATAGGAATTCATTAAGAGGACTCTATAGGTGTGGCTCCTCCACCATTCAGCCTCTTGCTCAACTTTCTATACCTTCTGCATTGTGATGCTTCTTGTTTTGAGCATTTTTCTTTAGCGGTGTAGTGTATCTCTCTTGTTTTTGAGAGATTTAGTATCTATATTTTCGACACTTTTGACATGTTGACAATCTCTCTTATGGGGGAGCTATTCTGGTGTATTCCAGTATTATTTTTTCAATGTTCGAGTAGTTATTTTGACAACTCATACAGATTTGTAGTGTCACTCCACCCATTCAGTAGTATGGGAGGGTGTGGTGTTGATCCTGCTTCTTCGGGTTTCGTGTCTTTGCCTTGTTACCTTGGCTTTTCTTGGATTGTGACACTCTAGAGTTTGTGTCCTTGCCTCTTTGCTTTGGTTATTGTTCTTGGATCGTGGCACACCTATTTGCAGTAGTTGATTGAATTATGTTTGGTGTTTTTTTGCACTTTCGACATCACTCCGTTGACAGTCTCCTTCTATGGAGCTATTCTGGTGAAACCCAGTGTCAATTGTTTTTGAGTTTTGTGATCGAACAGTGGTTTCAGACCACATTGCACACCAAACTTCTTTAGCATTGTATAAGTTTTTTGATCCGAGCTTCTTACGATGCCTTGGAGCAGAGTCTTTACTTTGTTTTTACTGGTTTTGGGTACCTTGCGGTGTCATTTTTCCCAGTTATTGTACATGAGTACCTCATCAGGCCTAGTTTCGGACTCATATTGTGGACATGCCACATCTATTTTGGCCCCTAGCTTCACTTGAGGGGGGTGTTAGAGTAGGTATTTACCTTAGCTCATGTTCACCTAGGTACTTTATTTACCTTTATTGTATTTATCCTCACCCACTTATGTGTGCGGATATTTATTTTATCTTATTTAGATATTAGGAGATATTATCTAGTTGTTAGGTATAGTTATTTCCTTGATCTATGGTATTGACTAGTTCTTTCCTTGATCTATGGTATTGACTAGATCCTTGATGTCTAGTTCTCTCTTAAATCTATGGTCTTGACTAGTTCTTTGATGACTAGCTATTTCCTTAATTTATGGCTTGATCTATGACCTTATTGGTTCTTAGATTGTTATTCCTTACCTATTTAAGCAGGGCCCATTCTCAATGTATTGCATTGAGTTCCATAATAATATATGATATTACTGCTCATTTGTTTGTAAAGGTTTTATGTAAAGTTATTCTGGCAAATTACTTTCATCTTATAGATCGTGGTGTTTGATTAGCATCTGTGTTCTTGACTTGGTATGATCTGGTTATCGTTCCTTTCATCAACTTAGTTCTAGAACCCGTGAACCTAGTTCCTAACATACGGTTATAGTTAGGAACAAATACAATTAGTTCCGAAACCATGACAACAACAATTCTCTTTGATTGAAAATAATTTTGCTCCAAAGGAACGATATTTCTCATGGGAGATGATGAATCGGTAGCTTTAGTTAAATTTGTCGGTGGAAAAACTTGTGGATTTATTGCCAACGCTCACGGGAATCTAAGTCCCTATACTTAACCGGTGGAGATGTCATATGTGCATGCACATGAAAAGGTGGATTTCTGTGGTGGCCTTTCGGCCAGGGGATCTAACATGGTCACTTCACCGACCCTACGGAAAATGCTTGCAAATACCTAAGAGATGACTATGTCTAAAAGTGGGAAAGGGAGTGAGAATGGAGGTAGGAGAACTAATGCTGCAGGTAGAAAATTAGATTCTTGCACACACTAGTTAGAAACTTCATCACATGCATTTATGAGAAGAAACAACCCTGTAAATGACAACAAGACCAAATAGAATTTGATGAGAACAAAGTGTCATGAAATCCCTTGGTCAAAGAAAGCTAGAAACTCCTTCTTCTTGTATTGATGCTTGAACAAAAGTTGTACATAGTGTAGGAATGGAAGAAATTTGAGAGGGGAAGAGAGTAGAAGAAAATGGCTATCTCCTTTGCTTTCTCTCAAGGTAGAATGCACTCTTGAGTCTACAAGATCAATCACCAACCCTTTGAAATGGGAATGGCTTTACAATTTATAGAATAGAATATGACTCTTCATCTACCTCATGACCTTTTGAATACCTTCATATGACTTAAGACTGTTCGTATTCCACTTTAAATATTTAAGTCCCTCTTATAATAGCAAGGTGACTTAATTTACATTATATTTCTAAAGTCACTTAAGTCATATTAAAAGGTGTAACCCTCAATGCAAAAATATAACATTGAAGAGAGAGAGAGAGAGAGAAGAAGAAGAAGAAGAAGAAGAATTATTATGATGAAGGAAGAGTTGTTGCAGTGGACCTGGCTCCATTCTCTGACTATTCTCCACTTCTTTTTTGAGTGCTCGTGTTCTGTTGGCGGTGGCGCACATGTATGCAAAGAGCTTGACCGCCTCTTGAAGTGTTGACTTCCCTTTTTCAGAGATTGAATCGATCCATTCCTTATTTTCTCAGCCCTGCATTGTGAACTCATACATTCTTCTTATGGATTCTGGATCGAAGCTGCTAATGGGTACCACTTTCTCAATAGGAAGTGTTATAGTGCTTGGTTCCACCAAGTGTTGCACATAAGATGAAAGAGTTTACACTTGCTCCTCTAGTCCCTCGATCTTCTCTTTGTATTCTTTATTCCTTTCCATCATGCAACAATTGCTGATATATCGGGAGCTACTACTTGTTGCACCATGCGAGTGTCGAGGATGATCGTTTCCCGCATCCACGAAACATCTCATCGGTTTCAAGCTCAATGACGGGCACATCAACCATTCTTTGTCCTGATGGAGGAGGAAAATCCTGAATGAGAGGAGAGTTGGAGTCAACAACATGTGGGACCTCTTGAAGTGGCTCGAATATTAGATCATGAGTCATATACTCCTTGTTCACTTGCGGTTTCTATTGCTTCTCTTTCATCTGCCTCGGCTTGAAGTCTTTTGATTTCATCAAGTTGAGCCCTTATTTCCTCTTCTGCTCTTGCTTCTCTTTCTCTAACTTCTTCTTCGGTTTCTACGTCAGTGAAATTTTCTAGGTTCTCGTTGATGTATGGAAATTCACCATCCAAAGGATTAGCAACACTCAGGTTCTCAACGTGACCGGTTGCTTGACGAAGGGGAGGCCTCTGAATTCCGAGCAGCTCTTGTCTTCTTTGAAGTTCTTCAAAATGGGGTTGGTTTTCCTCCTTGTCTCTATTGCTTGGGTGTACCTTCTATCCACTAGCTTGGAAATCTATGCTCACCTTTGTGGTGCTGGAATTTGTCTTTGCCTCTCCAATTCAGCAACACATTCTTCTTCAAGGTCGAGGATTCTCATGGCAATGAAGTAGTGGTTGACACTTTGTTTGTTATGCCAAATAGCTTCTCTCAAATCAAGAAGTGATATCTTCTTGGATGTGGAAGAGCAATTCATGTCTTTCGATAGGAGGATTTCCCGAATAGCCATGGTTTGTAGACATGTGGCTTATATAGCTATTCAAATTTCAGAAATTTTCTCATTTGAAGTTTGAATTTTAAGGTCATTCGGGTCCATGTACAAGACATCATTGTCTTCCACATCATACTCGTAGGAAAGGGTTGTGACGGCTTCTGACCCATCCATTTCATCTTCATATCTCCCTTGAAAAAGTCAACTTACTATTTTTAGTAAGTGTGGAAAAGCAATTCCTCGATCTTCAATTGGATGTTGCGGCTTAGTTTTCCTCTTTCTCCCCGTGTTCCTCATTTCTTCTAGATCAAATTTCTATTTTTAGCAGGTGCTCGAGGGCCACTTACTATTTTTAGTAATTGCCAACAATGTCTGTTCTGGTGAATTTTCAATCGTAGTTTACCTCCAATGTCTTTGTCTTCTTCGTAGGTTCTTTTATCGATGACTTTCCCAAAATAGCAGTTCCTATGTAGTAGACTGCTATTTTTAGAAAGTTTTCCTCTGGAGTCAGATTGACGTGGAACAAAGTTTTTGATATGGGTTTTTGCCCAATATCCTCCCTCTGAAATTTTGGGCCCACCCGCTTAATAATCCAGGAGATTTTAAAGTTTTAATTTTCGGACCTAGCAGTGCTTCTAGGTATGGCAGCCATTAATGGACCTAAAATTGCAGGTCTGGTTTTCTCCTCCATTTACAATGAAATTTATATTTTTGATGTGGGTTTTGTCTTCTGGTGCTTCACGTGTGATCTTACTTCAATCCAACAACTAGTTTGACGGAAATCTTACTTCTTTCTTCGTTGAGCCGGAAATGAGATTTCTTCATTATGGCTGCTCTATCACACAAGGGGGGAGTTTGAAGGTGTATTTATGATGGTATTGGATAGAGGAATGAACAGTAGAAAATGGTTTGTTGTTTCATGCACCGGTTTGCAACATTTCTTTAGATCTTCATTTTTAGGCTATGGGGATTTTCATTGTTCTCTCCTTCTTGCTCTTCATTTCTCCTTCTTGTTTTGATGAAAGATCCTTATGAGACCTGAAAATCACCATGGGGAGTTTTTTTCAGTGCTTGGGTCAAGCTGGTCTGAGCATTTGCAATGGTGGAGTGATGGTAGAATGTTGCAGAGGAAGAAATGGAGGAATGGAGTGCACAAAAATGTTTAGAAGTTAGAAATGAAGAAAGCGACACTTGGGAGATTTTAAAAAGATATGCACAATTAGGGTTAGGGAAAATTTTTAAAAGCTTGATGTTCCTGACCTTAGGGATGTGAGGGACATCAACTTCCACAATGAGCAAGACGGCGACACGTGGCACTAGATCCAACGGCAGGGGATGAAGGAGGAAAAAATTGCTTTAAAGCACTGGGAGCTGAAATGAGGTCACATGGGTGTCCAGAAGACTCCCCATAGGGGCTGGGAACATTTTCAAGGCCTGATGTCCCCCACCTCAGGTGCATAAGGTACATAAAATTCCACGGTGGTCCTGGAGCTGACACGTGGCGACCGATCCGACGGCAGGGAATGCATGCTCCAAATAAGCACTTGAGGGTTGAACTGCCAGGTCTGGAGGTCATATGAGGGTCCCAAGGGTCACATGAGGGCTGGGAAAATTTTCCAAGGGGTGATTTACCTGACCTCAGGGACGTGGGGACATGAAATCCCCAGGCTCCTGGTGTTGACACGTGTCCTCTCGAAAAAATGACTAAGTCCTGAACTGCCTTTGAGAGGGTAACTTGGAATGCAAATAACTTGAGCTTCCGGTGGAATTTCTTGGTGAAATTTTATATGATCCTGACTGAAATGGAATTTTGAATCCAATGATGTGGGTTTCATGTCTTTATTCGATCATATGATCCCTAAAAATTAGATTTTGATCTGGGACTCCACTTGTACCTGAGAAAAACTGTCTTCCAATCATATGCGCCAAGGTGTTGTGAAAAATATTATTTCACCATCATGTAGGTATTGGAATCATCTTTCTGAAGATGTTTTTTTACTTCTAAATCCATCTGGAGCTCTCGAATCTTTGTTTGAAGCCCAACAACTGTTTTAGGCCTATGTACTGCCTAGGCTTGTGAACCTGTTTTCACTCAGACTGCTCCAAGTCTTTCAAAACTTCCCAAATCCTTCCAAAATCATTTCCATGATGTTATAAGGTCTTCCATTCACCTCTGTGTTGAATTTTTCCCTTCTTCTCTGCTCCAGGGGGTTGATCCAATCCTGGAAGGCCAAAATAGCCCTTCCCTATACTGCCAAAAGATAACATTTTCAATGAACTCCTAAAATCACCTAGGGGGAATGAATGGAATTTCCTAAATCACCTAGGATAATATCATGACATTGGTTGGGAATTCATTTGGACTGATTGAATAGGTCCGGGGTTTCTTAGGAATGATAAAACATGAAAATTTTGGCATAGGGGTATAGTTGTCGTGCTTGGAAATTGTCAATTTCCCTGTTGCACATTCTCACGACAACAACTGGCTCTAGCTTGGGGACATGACATGGACTGAGCACAGTGAAGACATGACATGGGAATCCAGAATCTCAATTTTAGACCATATAATTCGTTGACCAGTGCCTTATCCATTGGGCCCTGCGGAGTCATGCACAACTTCAAGAAAGGAAGATTAGAAGAAGGAAACACACACACACACAAAAAACGACCGAAAGGAAACACACGACACACAACAGGAAGGGAAACACACACAATGGAAAGGGAAAAACACCTATCAATCACCTATGGTACAAAGCGAGGGACAACCCACTTTCACTGAAGTACTTTTTATTTCACAAAAGTTACCCCTGAAGAGGCAACACCGAATGATGATGTTCTGCGAAGCCATTGATGGGTTCTAGAAAGTATCCTCCCCTCCTCAGCTGCTTATGAAAGCCAGGTGCTTTCACAATTATCTGTGTACTTGGTAGGAGTGAGTCCATGTGATCTTCTTGATGCTCAGGTCCTTTCTTGGAAACTCCATTGTCTTCATGCTCTTTGAAATTGGTTTCATCGTGCCAGTTTCCTTCCATGTTTATCCATATAGCTGATTCTCCATCGAGCATCTCATCGCTGCCCCAATGCTGATTTTCATTCCAATTCCTTGAACCTTCTGAGTTAATTTCTTTCCCAGGTCTATGCTCATTGACATCTCTTCCATGAGAAACCTCAGACTTATCCATTTCCTTTACTTCACTGTGAGGTGCTTGAGTACTGACTGAAAGATTGGATGCGGCCTCATACTTGTCTTGTATGCCCATGGCATGAGTGAAGAGATCAAGAATCAGCTCAGGGTCTTCCACCACTTCTACTGCATCCAAGATTTCTTGCACGAGTAATGCTTCATCATTTCCTATAGTCCCTCTTTGTACACCTTTGAAGAATCTTTATCTTGCAACTCAAAGAAACTATCTGGAGGGATTACCTCATCATCTCAAGAATCACTGCACTCTACTGATCCTTCATCAAAAGGAGCTTCATCTTTAGAGGTCTTCAAACTCCTTGCTTCAATTTCTTCATCATAGAAAGAGTCTTCATCTTCAAATGGGAAAGAAAATACTTCAATTTCATCATTGTATCCACCAACCATTGGCTTGAGAGGGACATCATATTTCTCATCTTGCCTTATCTCAATATGGCTGACCTTCACATTAGTTAAGGCTTCCAAATCAGCTTCATGTTTATCTTCCATATTCATGGCTTGCATTAAAAGTTCTAGACTGATCTCAGGGTCCTTTGTTTCTTCCACGGCTCTTAGCAGTCCTTGTATAGACATTTCTTTCAAACCTTTCATCAAGGGCTCATCACAAGCTGATTTTGGTCTCTTCCTGGGTGACATGATCAAGGGAGTCCTCATCTTCAAATGGGAATGAGAAAATTTCTTCATCATAGATAAGCATATAAGCTGTTTTTCCTTTTTGAAAATCACCGAGAACCATTTCCTCTTCCTCGTGGTCTGCATCATTTGGTGATTCGGGGCTGCCCTCTTGTAACTCAAATCTCCTCAATGCTTCTTCAAAATCCAAATATCTCCGGAAGGCATGTCTGGACCTATCAAGATGGGAATATCTTCTTCCTCCTCGGTTGTCACCAAGTGATTCATCCACCTGGTATTTTGGTACAAAATGTTAGCTTCTGGGCTTCCAGATTTTTGCACAGTGTACCTCATTTTCTTCTCGGGAAGTAATTTCTCCATGTCTCCCTTCACTGGTATGGTTGCAAAAGACCAATTCATCTAAATTTTCCCTCCCAAATTCTCGGCAAAAATTTCTACTCAGCAACATTCCGAATGAGGCTAGGACGTCTACTACCAAAATCATTGCTGAAACTTTCTTATCTGGAAATCTGGTGAGAGCCACCTGTGCATCTTTAACCTTCCCTACAAGTGAGACCTTTTTATTCCAAAGAGTAACAAGAGCCACTAGGTGGAGTCATTGTAAGTTTAAGAGCCTTGGTGACCTTCAAAGGCATCACATTGTCTGAGGCACCAGAATCTATTATGCAATTGTTTAGTACATATTCTCCAACAAGAAGGGAGATGTAGAAAGGTTCAAATTTATCAGTCTTTGATGCACTCAGAGAAATCATGTTCTGTGAGGGAGGTGTAGGTGAGTTTTGTAGCATGCCTTTGGAACTAGAAGTTACAACATTGGGTGTTAGACTACCACTCCTGATGTATCGGACAAACCTCTCGAATTGTTCAGGGTGAGTCCGCAAATATTTGGTTTTGGTAATCTGCACTTTGGCTTTGTTTGCATATTCTATGAAGTCAAAGGGAGCAGATGTGGACAAGGGGGGTGAAGGGACTGATTTTGGAGTCTGGATAGGTTTAGGAGTAGGATTTGATGTTTGAGGAATGGAGGGTATTTTAAAAGACACACTAGGAGCTTTCAAGGTATTAGATTTTGTAGGAGCAGATTTAGATTTAGACTTGGAAGAGACATCAGAAAGCTTACTTGGGATTGCGGGCATCTTCTTACTTGTTGCAGGGTCAGGCTCCAACAATGCAGACTTCATGGAAGATGGAAGTGGGGATCCTCGACTGATTATTTTATTTTTGGAGTCGCCATAGGAGGATCATCAACCTTCTTTTCTTTTACAGCAGTGGAGGGAGATGCTCTTTTCTCAGACTGAGAATGAGTGAATACCACGCATGAGAAACTTGGTGCATCTTCTTCATCTTCTTCATAACCTCCAAAATACTCACAAAACCTGATTTGTGTATCGTTCTCAAACTCATCACTTTCTTGGAAATCGCCACCTTCTTGTTCAAGCTCTTCTTCACTTTCTTGAAATCTGCAATTTACATTCACGGGTGGGGCCTCCAAGGAAAGTCTTTGGGGTGCTCCTACAATCTGATTTCTGTTGCTTCTCTGAGAAGAAACTCATTCAAATAATTCCCTCTTCAAAGAGGCCATCTCATTCACCAAATTTTGCAGCGATGGATTAGTTCTCTCATCTTCAGGATGTTGGGCCTTGCCCTTTGATGGATTCTTGATCTTTCCAGAGAGGATGAGATCGTCATCCAATTCAATGGCCCTCCTTTGTGCTTCTACAATGTTCCTTGGTTGAACTCTTCGTAGGAGAAATCCTACCTCCGGTGATTGAGCGTTTATGAAGAATCTTTTGATATTGTTTTCAGATGGTGAATCCTCTTCAGGTATCCTGCGCAACAACCGTTCAAAATGAGCCACGAAGTCTCTCATGGTTT
The DNA here is from genome assembly GCA_018340775.1 of Taxus wallichiana var. yunnanensis. NCBI lineage: Eukaryota > Viridiplantae > Streptophyta > Pinopsida > Cupressales > Taxaceae > Taxus > Taxus wallichiana. The sequence continues at coordinate 982,190,724 of CM031242.1, read as the reverse complement.
CATTTTCTCCTTTATTTATTTGAGCCAACTTGCACCAAGAGGTCTTGACAATCTTCAGTTGATTTAAATCTCTCTTCGAATGCATCCTTGATGTCATTCCAACCCATGATGGACCGGGAAGGTAGGAGGTAAAACCATTTTGCTGCTTTTTCTTGGAGGGACTCCACGAACAATCTTACAACAACATCTTCATGTTGGACACCAAGAATTCCACATGATGTCATGAAAGCAACAATGTGTTCTTCGGATGTTGTGTGTTGTCACCTTTGAACTTTGGAAAGTTCTTGCGGGAACCCATTGGTAGATTGTGAAGAGGGGGTTCAAGAGCAAGCGGGCTGTATTTCCTTCCCCATGGAACAATGGGTTGAGGTATTTCTTCTTTGTCCACCATTGTTTCTTCTTCTTCTATTTCAGATCTTGCTTCTAAATTCTTCTTCAAATTCTTCTTCTTCCGTGAAGTCGATGTTCAATGGTTGTTGAAAAATTAGAATTTGAAGGATTTTGGATAGGATTACCAGGTGAACTTCTTGAAGAGCCAGATGAAGAGGAGGCTTGAGAGAAGAAATATGGATTATCTCTAATTCATTCTTGCAGATTTTGCAAAGCTTCAAAATTGAAATCAACAACACCTCTCGACCTTCTCAACTTGGTGTATCTTCCTTCAGCCAACTTTTGGAAACTTTTGCAGTCGAATACGAAAGGCCACTTTGTGGAATGTGAAAAGTCACGTGTAGAAATCAGTAGTGTATCTTTCGGAAATGGACTTTCTTGAACTCTCTTTTATGATTTTTTCAATATTTGATTTTTTTTTTTTTTTTGGGACCTTGCGGTTGTATTTTGGGTGTAGATGCTACTAAATTTGCCCCACGGTGGGCGCCAAAAACTGTTGGTGAGAAAATTTTTCAGGTGGACAAACTTGTGGATTTCTTGCCAATGCTTTGGGAATCTAAGTCCCTCTACTTAACCGGTGCAGCTACCGTATGTGCATGCACATGAAAAGGTGAATTTCTGTGGTGGCCTTTCAACCGGGGATCCAACAGGGGCACTCCACTGACCCTGCGGCAAATGCTTGCATATACCTGCAAGAGATGACTTTGTCTGGAAAGTGGGAAAGGGAGTGAGAATGGAGGTAGGAGAACTAATGTTGCAGGTAGAAAATCAGATTCCTGCACACACACTAGTTAGAAACTTCATCACATGCATTTATGAGAAGAAACAACCCTATAAATGACAACAAGACCAAATAGAATTTGATGAGAACAAAGTGTCATGAAATCCCTTGGTCAAAGAAAGCTAGAAACTCCTTCTTGTATTGATGCTTGAACAAAAGTTGTACATAGTGTAGGAATGGAAGAAATTTGAGAGGGGAAGAGAGTAGAAGAAAATGGCTATCTCCTTTGCTTTCTCTCAAGGTAGAATGCACTCTTGAGTCTACAAGATCAATCACCAACCCTTTGAAATGGGAATGGCTTTATAATTTATAGAATAGAATATGACTCTTCATCTACCTCATGACCTTTTGAATACCTTCATATGACTTAAGACTATTCGTATTCCACTTTAAATATTTAAGTCCCTCTTATAATAGCAAGGTGACTTAATTTACATTATATTTCTAAAGTCACTTAAGTCATATTAAAAGGTGCAACCCTCAACACAAAAATATAACATTGAAGAGAGAGAGAAAGAAGAAGAAGAAGAAGAAGAAGAATTATGATGAAGGAAGAGTTGTTGCAGTGGACCTAGCTCCATTCTCTGACTATTCTCCACTTCTTTTTTGAGTGCTCGTGTTTTGTTGGCGGTGGCACACATGTATGCAAAGAGCTTGACCACCTCTTGAAGTGTTGACTTCCCTTTTTCGAGAGATTGAATCGATCCATTCCTTATTTTCTCGGCCCTGCATCGTGAACTCGTGCATTCTTCTGATGGATTCTGGATCGAAGCTGCTGATGGGTACCACTTTCTCAATAGGAAGTGTTATAGTGCTTGGTTCCACCAAGTGTTGCACATAAGATGAAAGAGTTCACACTTGCTCCTCTAGTCCCTCGATCTTCTCTTTGTATTCTTTATTCCTTGCCATCATGTGACAATTGCTGATATATCGGGAGCTACTACTTGTTGCACCATGCGAGTGTCGAGGATGATCGTTTCCCGCATCCATGGAAACATCTCATCGGTTTCAGGCTCAATGACGGGCGCATCAACCATTCTTTGTCCTGATGGAGGAGGAAAATCCTGAATGAGAGGAGAGTTGGAGTCAACAACATGCGGGACCTCTTGAAGTGGCTCGAATATTAGATCATGAGTCATATACTCCTTGTTCACTTGCGGTTTCTCTTTACTTCTCTTTCGTCTACCTCGGCTTGAAGTCTTTTGATTTCATCAAGTTGAGCCCTTATTTCCTCTTCCACTCTTGCTTCTCTTTCTCTAACTTCTTCTTCGGTTTCTACGTCAGTGAAATTTTCTAGGTTCTCGTTGATGTATGGAAATTCACCATCCAAAGGATTAGCAACACTCAGGTTCTCAACGTGACCGGTTGCTTGACGAAGGGGAGGCCTCTGAATTCGAGTAGCTCTTGTCTTCTTTGAAGTTCTTCAAAATGGGGTTGGTTTGTCCTCCTTGCCTCTGTTGCCGGGTGTACCTTCTATCCACCAGCTTGGAAATCTATGCTCACCTTTGTGGTGCTGGAATTTGTCTTTGCCTCTCCAATTCAACAACGCGTTCTTCTTCAAGGTCGAGGATTCTCATGGCAATGAAGTAGTGGTTGGCACTTTGTCTATTATGCCAAATAGCTTCTCTCAAATCAGAAGTGATATCTTCTTGGATGTGGAAGAGAAATTTGGGTCTTTTGATAGGAGGATTTCCTGGAATAGCCATGGTTTGTAGACATGTGGCTTATATAGCTATTCAAATTTCAGAAATTTTCTCATTTGAAGTTTGAATTTTAAGGTCATTCGGGTCCATGTACAAGACATCACTATCTTCCACATCATACTCACAGGCAAAGGGTTGTGATGGCTTCTGACCCGTCCATTTCATCTTCATATCTCCCTTCGAAAAAGCAACTTACTATTTTTAGTAAGTGTGGAAAAGCAATTCCTCGATCTTCAACTGGATGTTGCGGCTTAGTTTTCCTCTTTCTCCCCGTGTTCCTCATTTCTTCTAGATCAAATTTCTATTTTTAGCAGGTGCTCGAGGGGCCACTTACTATTTTTAGTAATTTCCAACAATGTCTGTTCTAGTGAATTTTCAGTCGTAGTTTACCTCCAATGTCTTCGTCTTCTTCACAGGTTCTTTTATCGATGACTTTCCCAAAATAGCAGTTCCTATGTAGTAGACCTGCTATTTTTAGAAAGTTTTCCTCTGGGATTTGGATTGACGTGGAACAAAGTTTTTTGATATGGGTTTTTTCCCAATATCCTCCCTCTAAAATTTCGGGCCCGCCCGCTTAATAATCCAGGAGATTTTAAAGTTTTAATTTTCGGACCTGGCAGTGCTTCTGGGTACGGCAGCCATTAATGGACCTGAAAATTGCAGGTCTGGTTTTCTCCTCCATTTACAATGAAATTTATATTTTTGATGTGGGTTTTGTCTTCTGGTGCTTCACGTGCGATCTTACTTCAATCCGGCAACTAGTTTGACGGGAAATCTTACTTCTTTCTTCGTTGAGCCGGAAATGAGATTTCTTCGTTGTGGCTGCTCTGTCGCATGAGGGGGGAGTTTGAAGGTGTATTTCTGATGGTATTGGATAGAGGAATGAACAGCAGAAAATGGTTTGTTGTTTCATGCACCGGTTTGCAACATTTCTTTAGATCTTCATTTTTAGGCTATGGGGATTTTCACTGTTCTCTCCTTCTTGCTCTTCGTTTCTCCTTCTTGTTTTGATGAAAGATCCTTCTAAGACCTAAAAATCACCATGGGAGTTTTTTTCAGTGCTTGGGTCGAGCTGGTCTGAGCATTTGCAATGGTGGAGTGACGGTAGAATGTTGCAGAGGAAGAAATGGAGGAATGGAGTGCACAAAAATGTTTAGAAGTTAGAAATGAAGAAAGCGACACTTGGGAGATTTTAAAAGATATGCACAATTAGGGTTAGGGAAAATTTTTCAAAGCTTGATGTTCCTAACCTCATGGACATGAGGGACATCAACTTCCACAATGAGCAAGACGGCGACATGTGGCACTAGATCCAACGGCAGGGGATGAAGGAGGAAAAAATTGCTTTAAAGCACTGGGAGCTGAAATGAGGTCACATGGGTGTCCAGAAGACTCCCCATAGGGGATGGGTGCATTTTCCAAGGCCTGATGTCCCCCACCTCAGGTGCATAAGGTACATAAAATTCCACGGTGGTCCTGGAGCTGACACGTGGTGACCGATCCGACGGCAGGGAATGCATGCTCCAAATAAGCACTTGAGGGTTGAACTGCCAGGTCTGGAGGTCATATGAGGGTCCCAAGGGTCACATGAGGGCTGGGTGAATTTTCCAAGGGGTGATGTACCTAACCTTAGGGATGTGGGGACATGAAATCCACCAGCTCCTGGTGCTGACACGTGTCCTCTCGAAAAAATGACTAAGTCTTGAACTGCCTTTGAGAGGGTAACTTGGAATGCAGATAACTTGAGCTTCTGGTGGAATTTCTTGGTGAAATTTTATATGATCCTAACTAGAAATGGAATTTTGAATCCAATTATGTGGGTTTCATGTCTTTATTCAATCATATGATCCCTGAAAAATCAGATTTTGATCTGGGACTCCACTTGTACCTGAGAAAAATTGTCTTCCAATCATATGCGCCAAGGTGTTGTGAAAAATATTATTTCACCATCATGTAGGTCTTGGAATCCTCTTTCTAAATATGTTTTTTTACTTATAAATCCATCCGGAGCTCCCGGAATCTTTGTTTGAAGCCCAACAACTATTTTAGGCCTATGTACTGCCTAGGCTTGTGAACCCTGTTTTCACTCAGACTACTCCAAGTCTTTCAGAACTTCCCAAAGCCTTCCAAAATCATTTCCATGATGTTATAAGGTCTTCCATTCACCTCCGTGTTGAATTTTTCCCTTCTGCTCTGCTCCAGGGGGTTGATCCAATCCCGGGAAGGCCAACAATAGCCCTTCCCTATACTGCCAAAAGATAACATTTTCAATGAACTCCTAAAATCACCTAGGGGGAATGAATGGAATTTCCTAAATCACCTAGGATAATATCATGACATTGGTTGGGAATTCATTTGGACTGACTGAACAGGTCCAGGGTTTCTTAGGAATGATAAAACATGAAAAATTTGGCATAGGGGTATAGTTGTGCTCGGAAATTGTCAATTTCCCTGTTGCACATTCTCACGATAACAATACCATTTGTTGTTACCACATGCATGTCCATTAAATAATTTAATGAAACCCTTTCCAAAAATTATTTCATCACATATCGGAACCAAACATGTTGAAATTCAACCAGGTAAAACTTTAAACATTAACAATTTGTTTGAAGGAGGATGAAGAAGCTAAATTGTTTGATGTTCTAAAAAATCATACTAAAGCTTTTGCTTGGGATTACAAAGATATGAAGGGGATTCATCCAAGTATCTACACTCATCACATCTATACTGAAAACACTAAACTAGTTAGGCAGCCTCAAAGAAGGATTAACCCAGCTTTAAGGGATATAGTCAAACAAGAAATTGAAAAACTATTACAAGTAGGTTTCATCTACCCTATCTCAGATAGCCAGTGGGTATCTCCTCTTGTAATTTTTCCCAAGAACGGAAAATGGAGAATATGTGTTAACTATAGGGAACTAAACAAAGCCATAATGAGAGATTATTTTCCCTTACCATTCATAGATCAAGTCCTAGATAACCTTTCAGGTAAACAATACTTTTCTTTCTTGGATGGCTTTAGTGGGTATAATCGATCGAGTTATTCGAGGATCGGAAAAACTACATTTACATGTCCATGGGGAACCTTTGTGTATAGAGTGTTACCATTTGTTTTATGCAATGCTCCTGCAACTTTCCAGAGAGTTGTACTTATAATCTTTGCTGATCTAACAAATGATTGTGTTGAAGTATATATGGATGACTTCATTGTACATGGAGATACATTTGAAGATGCTTGAAGAAATCTGGATAGAGTGTTAACAAGATGTGAACAACACAACCTGTCTCTTAGTGATGAATTTTTTTTGATGATGGTGGATGAGGGAATTGTATAAGGACACCATATTTCACAAAAAGGAATTTCGGTGGATAAAAAAATTAGGATCATTTCAGATTTACCTATCCCTCGAGACTCCCACGAGATATCAAATCATTTCTAGGACATGCTGGGTACTATAGATGCTTTATAAAATATTTCAGTAAAACTGTTGCCCCCATGTTTAATTTGCCAACCAAGGACGTGAATTTCTTTGGGATAAAAAGTGCCAGCATGATTTTGAAGAAATTAAAAACAAATTAATTAATGCCCCAATATTGAGAGGTCCTAATTGGGAAAATCCATTTCATATCCAAACAGATGCCTCAAATTATTCCATTGGTGTAGTATTGGGACAAAAAGATGAGGAAGGAAAAATGTATGCCATTTACTATCTTAGCAAGAATCTTACTCCCACTGAAAATAATTACACCACCACTGAAAAAGAATTTCTTGTTGTAATTTATGCAATCAATAAATTCAGACATTATATTACAGGGTACAAGATATTTGTACACACAGATCATTCAACAATTAAGTATTTAATGAACAAACTAGTGGTTGGAGGAAGAGTCATTAGATGGTTATTATTTTTGCAAGAATTTGATATTACCATTATGGAAAATCCAGGTAAATCTAATGTGGTAGCTGATTTTCTCATCAAGACTAACCACCACGGGAACAAGATCCAGTCAAGGATAACTTTCTAGATGAACAACTATTTGCAATCTCAGCAAGAACACCATGGTTTTCTGATATGGAAAATTATCTTGCAATAGGGAAGTTCCCTCCTTCTTTCACTAAGAAACAAATAAAGAAGTTAATTAAAACTAGTGCACAATTCAAATGGTTAAATGGAATTCTATTTTTGTGTGGTCCTGATTTTATCTTGCGCAGTGTGTAAGAGAGGATAAAATATTTGACATCCTTAGAGCATGTCATGATGAACCAAGTGGAGGACACTATTTAGTAAAAAGAACAGCTCATAAGATACTTGGCACTAGTTATTATTGGCCATCTCTGTACAAGGATGTGAAAAGATATATCAAGAGGTGTGATCCTTGTCAAAGGATGGGACAACCAACTTTCACCAATGAAATGCCTCTTCAGCCTCAAGTTGTGGTTGAACCATTTGAGAGATGGGGATTGGATTTTGTTGGTCCCTTTAATCCTCCTTCACAAGGGAAGGAATATATTCTTGTATGTACTGACTATGTGACAAAATGGGTAGAAGTGCAGGCATTGAAAAATGCCACTAAGGAAGTAGTTGCTGATTTCCTTTGGAACAAAATTATGATCAAGTTTGGAGCACCAAGGAGCATAGTTTCAGATCGAGACCACAATTCATGTCTAATATGATCTAATCTTTCACAAGGTATTACCAAATCAATCATAGGAAGTCATCTCCTTACCATCCATAGTCAAATGGACAAGCTGAAGTAATAAATAGAGAATTGGAGAACATCCTTACCAAAATGGTTGAAGTTGGGAGAAAAGATTGGGTAAAGAGACTACCTGAAGCTGTCTGGGCGTATAATACAACTTGGAAAACTACAACAAGGTTTTCACCATATGAATTAGTCTATGGGAAAAATCCCTTGTTGCCTATAGAATTTGAACTTTAGACATTGAGGACAACAGTGAAGGTGGGAATTGAATTAAATGCAGCTCAAAAAAAAAATGCTTCAACTCAATGAGTTAGATGAATTAAGGTTGGAAGCACTTCATTAGACAGAGGTGTCTCAAGAGAAAAGGAAGCAATGACATGACATACATATCAAGAAAAGACAATTCAAAGTAGGAGACTGGGCATTACTGTTTGACTCTAAGTACCAACAATTCAAGGGAAAATTGAGAACCAGATGGTTGGGACCTTATCAGATTGATGAGATTTTTGACAATAGTTCTATTTAGTTACTTCCTATTGATGGCAGCAATAGAAAACTCTTGGTCAATGGACATAGGATGAAACTCTATAGGAAGCCTCCCACTAAGAATGAATTTTTGAGGAAGATTGAAGCAGAAAAATAATTTGATCATATGGAAGAACTCAGTTCTTCCAAAATGATCAAATAATCAGATGATAGATCCAAAATAAAGGGAAGAAGATGAAAACCAACAAATGACATTTTCTTCCCCTAAAAAAATCTCTCAAGGTCAATTGAAAACTAGCAAATGGCGGTTGACCTCTTTTTGGCTAGTTCAAATAAAGGAATTCTTTTGAATTCCAGCTATCTTATCTAATCATGTTTTGTTCCACTTGTAGGAATGACGAGTCATCATAGCAAAATGATTACATCATCAAGGATGGTAATTATGTCTTTTAACTTATTTAGGGTTGATTAAATGTTTACATGTGTGATGTGACTTAATTTAAAAGTAGGTATGATGAGTCATCTATTTATACATTATGATTACAAGTGTGTAATCATAATATTGATTTGGATGGAATAAGTGGCGGCATGGTTATCATTAATAGTCATTATTGTAAACATCAAGTGAGATAAATATTGTAGAAGTATCTTGAGGAAGGAGCAGTGAATTGAGTTGGTATTCTACTGCAAAGAATAGAGAATTTAGACATTCCATAGCTAAGAACTAAGGTTTCATAGCTAAAAATAGAGGTTCCTAGCCAAGCCGTTAGTTCCGTAGCTAAGGAGAAGGCCTACAACCAATTCACATGAAATCAAGGAAGACAGAACTCAAGCCGATATGGGGATTAAGAATAAATCAGAACCAGAGGATGATTCCCAATTGCTTGCTGACAAAGAATTAGCATCCATCTTTGAGCAGGCATGATGGCTTGAATTCCTGAAGAAATTTTCAAGGCATAATGATGAATTGGTAAGATAATTCGTCATAAATCTAGAAACAGTCTAGGACTAAAGTAAGAAATGCCTTTATTCCTTTTTTTTGTAAATACTTGTAAGTAATTTTTCCGAGTACCCATTGTTAATGCCCCACAACCTGTAAAGGGGACTTTGAAAGAACTGGTTGAAGTCTTGCTGCGAAGAAGAAGAAGTGAACCCTAGTATATCTATAATACAAAAAAATTTATAAAAGGGGTCGAAGGGCTAGCTTGCCCAAACCCTTTGTGAGGTTGCATTTTGGATAGTAAAATATTTAACTTGTGATGGTCAGTTTGGGTCTGTGGGAAAAGATGTCTTAAAAATGCTCATATATTTGAAGTATGGAGCCACAAGCCTGAATACATAATAAACCTCCCAGGGTTTCTTTTTTATTTCATTTAGACCATGGCTCAAAGACATTCTTGGGGTGTTAGAACAATTAAACATCATGGTCTAATTCACTTGATATGCCAACACCATTTCCTGTCAAAAAAGAATGGAGAAGAAATTTGGGATAAGTTTCTTGGCAAGTTCAAGAAAAACCCTAATATTATTAGAAGGACAATTCCAGCCCCATTCTCTCCTTCAGCTAATCTGGAAATTGATGCCCCTGTAGAAGGACAGAGGGAAATGGAAAGAGAAAACATACCAAGGAAAAGAAGGTCGGTGAGGAAGATAAAAATAACAGAGCCTTCTGTACCTGTGAAGGAAATTCCTCCTTCCACAAGCTTTAGAAGAACCAATATCTGTCTCTGACGGTGATAGCTCACCCACACAAGAACTAGAAAGAACAATAAGAAGAAGTTCTAGAGGGAAATTCACTATTGGGCATGTTGAACTTCCCTAGATAAGAAAAAGTCATAAGAGGTCAAGGGGAACTCCAGAAGTAAGGAGTGAGCAGGAAAGGATGGAAGAGGAAGTTGCTAACATTTTAGGCAGCATGGCCATGACTCCACCTAAGCCAAGTCATGTTGAAATGGATAGAGGAGAAGAAAGATTTGATGATCAAGATTTTCAAGAGTTGGTTGAACCTTCAGCAGTGACATGGAGAAGAAGAGTTGCCATCTAGGATAAGAAAAGGAAAAATTCCTTTAATAGAGGAAGAATTCCAAACTCCTCAAATAATTTCAGAAGAAGAGGAAAGACAACAAATTAAACAGGCTCTGTTCTTGTCTAGAGTAGAGCTTATTATCAAAGAAAAAGATGAGGAATTGGAATTCCTCAAACTTAAATTGGAACAAAGGGAAATGCTCATTAATGAGCTAACAACTCAGCTTGCAACCAGAACTGAAGAATTATCAACAACCAAGAAGCAACTGATAGAGAAAGAGGAAGAGTTCCAGACTTCCAAAAATAGAGTGTTGTGTCCATAGCCTTTGCACAGACTGAGTTGACCTATTTGCCACTGAAACAGAAATGGGATGATATTTGCAGAGAGCTCAGAGAAGCCAAAACATCAAATGAGGAATTAAAGACCAAGATGGAGGAAGAGATGAAGGCAAGAAAGGAATGGGAAGAAATATTTTATAAGGAGTAAGGAAATAAATATAAATGTCTTGCCAAAATTCATATGGTCTGTATTATGAGTGAGAAATTTCTTGCCTACAGGAGACCTTCTCTTGCATATAATGTGTTTTTGGAAGAGCAGTTCATTCATTGGCAGTTGTCAAGAATTGCATGTGGGCTTCCACATGAATTACAAGATGAATCTGAATTCATGGTAGCTTACTCTCTATCTAGCCCTGAATAGAAAAATCTCCTGTGTGAATTTTATCTTTGTAATTATATGCTATAGAAAAACACAAGATTTATGATTAACTTATATGTAGGGGAGAGCCAACTTAATGCATTTATCTCTCTTTTGCAAAACCAAATTGCATGGAAGGAAAGAGAATCTAATTTTTATTGAAATCCAGCTCAATAGGCCTTTGCATGAGAGCTCATTATGGTAAACCTTCTGCCTTCCTCACACATTTTAGAACTCATGCCTTTGATAAGAGATTCAAGACACATTACCCTACAATTCTGCAAAAGAGTATTGATGCCTTCACCTCCTATGAGGAGAATTTTTTTGAAGATATTTATGAAGGATGCTCAAAAGGGTGGAACTCCTTACCATTGCTTTGAAAAGAAGGGAAGTAATTTCCCCTACAAATATGATATGGAGTTTAGAGAGGGCCAAAGCATTATGCACAATAATTCCCCAAGTCAATGAAACCTATAGCCAAATATGGATGGGAATGCGAATGAGGCCACCTCTACTTCTCACCCCATGTCTCCTTGGTAGAACAGAGAACCTCAAGACCTTGTTGAATTTGAAAAGTGGGAAAGGAAAATATAAAAAGGAGCTGGATAAAGTACATCTGAGCTTAAGCATTGGAAAATTTAGTTTCAGCCATTTGATCTAAGCAATCAAATGGAATGCAGAACATATGATCCTACTTTTTAAGAATGAGTTTGTAAAGGGACTTACAAACAAGTAAGTCTAGGGGAAATGATGAGGCCAGTATATGTCTGATTAATGTATAATATATGATCTCATCATACTCTCCTTTTGATTAAGTTTGATTGCATTGTGTGACTTTTAGTTGATCTGATATGAGTTAGGATGTAACTATTTGTCTTTTGATTGATTATGATCCTAATTTTAAAAACTTTGAAATTCCTAACATAGTGTGTGTTTAAATTCAGTTTTGTAATAAATCAGGTCTAATCAGTCGAGGAAATGAAGTAGGTGGCATTCAATATGTTTTTGATAGTGTCTAATCCTACACAGCTTAGTTCCGGAACTTTGACTTAGTTCCAAAACTTTCAGACTTAGTTCCGGAACTCCAAAATTTAGTTCTGGAATTTTCGGACTTAATTCCGGAACTCCTGGTGACAGCTCGAAACTCTCACAGGTTTTGGTTATTAACAATTTCCTATGGTTCTAGAACTTCTCCAAAATTCCAAAACCGATGGGAGTTATCTATTTTAAACCACATCCAGAAATTTTGCATCTACAATCATGAAGGATGAGAAGATTTCTGAACGCAGATCCAAGAAGAGTTATCCTACAGCTATCTGATCAACCACCATCTGACTCAGCATCTATTCTAGGAAATATTTGATTTCATCAGAATCATTGAGACAACTGGGATTGTAAAATGTATATAAAAGTAAACCTGCATTAGATAGAAAAATAATGAGAGATATAGAACAGAGAAGAGAAATAGATTAAGTATCCAGATCCAATACATTTTGTAATACTGAATGTTTTCATCAATAAAATAGCCATTCTGATTTGAGAGAATTATGAGTTGTTAAAATCCTGATTCAAGGAGGAGCAAGGGCCCACTCCCCCAAGGACCAGGATATTCATTTATTTGGTATTTATATTTCTTCAAAAATAGCTTAGATCTATTAATTTTGTATTTCTTTAGTTCTTTCAGTTAAATTCTATTGCATACTTGTTCCTGCAGGTGTTTAGATAAATCTTTATATTTCTTGCAATTATTTTCAAGAATTTTAATCTAAGTGTTTACCTTCAAAAGCAAGTGTGTTTATTTTCCAACAACAAGTGTGTTTCCTTTCAGCAAGCTTTCAGTGTGTTTTATTTTCGGCAAGTTTTCATAGTTTGATTTGAATAAGGTTTTACCAAGAAGTCCTTAAGACATTAAAGAGATCCCCCAAAAATATAAAAATAGTTACCGTCAACTACTAGATCAATTAAAGTACTCTTGTTGCATATAGCTTTGGACACACCCCTGGTTTGATATGACATCAACAAGAAGTTGATTAAATGAAGGGAATGACAACACCCATCAACAAGGCCGAAAGAAGAATGAACAAAATTAGTAGGAATATAGCATTGAATGGCACGAAGGTGTTTTTGAAGATGATCATCAACACAAGGAATATAATAAAGAGTGCTAAGTTTAGCACCAATAACCTCATTAGGAATAACATTGCCACTTTCATGATGCTTGGATTTCTTTGGATAAGAAGAACCACTTTGAGCCATTTGGGTTTAGTGGATCCTAGGGAAATGAGTTCTTAATATACGGGTTCACCAAAATGATTCAATAAAATCTGAAATATTTTATTAAAATCTGAATGTAAAGATTTTTATAATGATATACAATGAAATAAAGATGCTAAACAATTCTAATTGATATAATTATGAAAGAAAATGAGAGGGATAGGGTAATTATCTTGATTTCGCTAATCCTAAAGTCTATCTGGGTAGGAGGAATAGATGAAAAAGAAACACAGATCATCGCGATCACGCTCAAGAAAATGCGTAAATGTCGGGAGTGCTTGGACTAGGGTACCTAGGTAGGGACGAGGGTGTCTGGGGCACTCAAGACCTCTCCTAAGCACCGGAGTCTGTGAAAAAACTCATAATATGATCTCTTTAGTGTCGCTAGGGTTTCACTATTATTCGTAGATGATCACCTATACTTCGTTAGAGATCACCTTAAATCTACAATCAAGATGAATCACTTGCAAAACCCTCAAACCACATCAAATATTAAAAAGAAAGATGCAACATGAGGGGTTGGAATATCCTCAGTTGTTAAACAAGTGAACTTACAACTGAGCACTGCACTACATCTCAGGCCCAATGTAGTTCTATGTGATTGTGTGTGAAATAGTGCTCCTAGGTTTCCCTCGTGCCGCGATGACAATATAATGGGAGGTATCTAGATAGATGCAAATGTGTGGATGGAAAAATGAACTTCCCCTTCCTATGCAGTGTGTATGCAGAGTAATGAGCCCAAATGCAGTCCCTTTGATATGTAGATAGACAACCCTTGTTAAGAATTGCACGCCATTATAATGATATATATGTTGTTTTTATATAGGGAACTCTTTCTTGAATTTCAACACTAATGACCCAACATGACGACTATGACCTTGGGATATGAGTAAGAAAAAATGAAAAGGCCAACTACAAATGTATAAAATGTGAACAAGAACAAGGAGGACACATACGCCCGGGATGGACAGGAGCGTTTGGGTGATAGTGTCCATCCCTGGGCACTCGGTGTCTAGAGAAAACTGATAAAAATGTGTGAAGACGATAGATAGGGATCCCGAGACTTGACTCCTAAGACCTAACCATAAATGGGTGTAGAAGTGATAGATGTGAGAGATAAAACAATAGAAACAAGCAAGACAAACAGACGAACTAGATAATGGGACATCAATGAATACTTTCCTTATGCAAGATCCATATATAAAACAACACACTTGATAGTATAGTAAAATAGTAGTATGTGCGTGATTTTGTGTCTACAAAAACTCCCCCTTATCCTCCCAACTCGCCCCTTGACTCACCGAGCTACCTATCTACCCTACCCGAGCTACACCTCCCTCCTCACTACGCCAACGCACCACGTCCATTCAAGTCTCCTCTCTTGCAAGCCTTACCATGTACACAAAGGACAAACAAACATCTTGATACCTCCCTTCACTTATTATGATTTTAGGTTTTGCTTCATTTTAAAAATATTTTAAATTAGGTCATCTTAAACTATGGTTTAAACTTACATTTAAATTTTTTATTTAGTTAGTCGTGTTATTAACTTAAGATTAACACTTATATTATGTTTAATTTATTTTAACTTTTTTAATTACTTCTAATTTAATTTAATTAGGTTAGATCAACACTTTTATTTTAATTCATTCATTAGTTATTTAAATTAATTACTTAGTTTAATTATTTAATTAGGTCTTTTAAACGAAATTAGGCCCCTTATATTTATTTTTTTCATCAATTTTGCTAACGAGGACTAAATGAGAAAATTGTTATTATGACGTTATTGGATGTTTTCATTCAATTACGAGTCATTTTTAGGCCTTTCATAATCTGTTTAATCATTTTTTCATTAAAACTAATGCTTTGTGGCAAATTTTACTTACGTTTTGTTGTCGTTTTTCATTTTTTTGAGCCTAATCAAACTAAAACCATGCATATGCTCTTTCCTCACACTTTTAAGTGATCTTTGAAATTAGAAACGTGATCATTTCTTAGGTGTTATTTAAATAATTAACCTTTTATTTTCTTAATCAAAGTAAGCTCAACGTGTATGCTCTTTCCTCACACTTTTTAAGTGATCTTAAAAATTAGAAATGTGGGCATGGCTCTTTCATCTTATCATCTCCACTTTTCTAAGAAAAACATACTAACCCTTATTTGCAGGGTCGACTCTAAAGACGATTTTATTAAGACATTCAAACTAATAATTGTATATTACTAAATACAAAGGTTGCGATGGTCAAAGAACGATGGTTAAAATAATCTCATTTTAAATCAAGATAAGAATGAGCAATTCACACTTTGTATTTGTAGGTCCAGATAAAAATTCTATCTCCCATCTCGCTTAACTGTGGCAAGTGATTTGGATTAATCCATAAAAATCATTGCGAAGATAACCACAAGAACCCCAAAGTAGTTAGAAAATTGAGGGAACTAATCGATGAAACATGTACCCCTAACCTACCCGACTAAGACGCTTGTGAGATTAGAGTCACAAATATCTAGTAGTGGTGACCTCGATGTGATTCATTTTAGAAAGATATTTTCTCATTATTTTAAAGGGGGTAAAGTAAACCTAGGAATAGGAAATAGCACCACACTCACTCGGATATACTGTTGACACCTAGTTGAGAGAACCACCTAGGAAGACACACACTGACCAATCCAATCTAAGGTAGAGTCCAAAACATCCATAAAAAAACTTTATTTTCTCTTTCTCTTTTCTTTATTTTCATTTTAGTGAGTTGTGTTCCACACTCGTATTTTACGTTCTCACTTTTGTCTCATTTTTAATCTTTCCCAAATATTCCTTATTTGGGTTCACTTTCGTATCTCTTTTACGTTTCCAAATACTCCTTATTTGGATCTATTTTCATCTCTTTGTTTATGTTTCTAAATATTCCTTATTTTGATTCACTTTCAATCTTTCCCAAATACTCCTTATTTTGGTTCACTTTTGTATCTTTTTAATCTTTCCAAAC
Organism: Taxus wallichiana var. yunnanensis; assembly: GCA_018340775.1. Classification (NCBI taxonomy): domain Eukaryota; kingdom Viridiplantae; phylum Streptophyta; class Pinopsida; order Cupressales; family Taxaceae; genus Taxus; species Taxus wallichiana. Next base: position 982,174,677 of record CM031242.1, on the reverse strand, counting down.
AATCCTTGTTTGGATTCATCTTCATATCTTCACTACTTTCCCAAATACTCTTTATTTGGTTTCATTTTCACCTCTCTCCAAAATCTTCAATTTTTCCTTATTTGGACTTATCATCATCTCTTTTCTTATCATCCTTCTCCATATAAGTCTTGACATCATGATACTCACTTTCTCATAGTCAAGCACCCTAGTGACCAATTTGATCTTTCATTTTCATAAGTCTTAAAGTTTAAAACTTACCATTGTTGAACTTCATCCATTCTACCATATTACATCACCACATTTGACATTAATTTTTTTGAATAGTTGACATCTTCAATATCTCTTCCCTCCTCTCTTTTAAATCACCCCTTTGCTTAATGAGATCATTAATCAATCACTTTCCCTTCATCTCTTATCTTCAATTTGTTGAGATTCGAGCTTTTCATCATCATATTTTCACCTCTATATTTTGACATTCACATTATCGTTATTTAAGTGTTATCCTTCCATTGTTTAGTCTCCTCTCTTAACACTCATTTTTTTAAGAGTTGATAACATTTATAATTTTATAAGTCTCTCCTTTTAACACTAATCTTGTTAAGAATTGAGCATTTTCATCGTGTTTTTAAGTCTCCACTTTTAACATTCATTTTGTTACAAGTTGAGCAAGCCAAACTTCTTTCACCTCTTCCCTCTTTACATTCACTTTGTAAAGGGTCACAAAGTCTTTCAAACCTTTTTCATCTCTCTTAACACTCATTTTGTTAAGAGTCCTCTAACTAACATTTCAATCTCCTCTTCTACCTTAACAATACTCATTTTGTTAAGTGTTGAGAAGTCATACCTTTTCATTTCTCTTAACACTCATCTTGTTAAGAGTTGACCTTTTAAACCTTTTAGTCTCTCTTAACACTCCTTTTATTAAGAGTTGATCACATCATCTTATTAAGTCTCTTCTCTTTTAAACATCCATTTTAAGAGTTGAGAAAACTAACCTTGTCAAAGTATCATCTCCTTTTTACATTCACTTTGTCAAAATTTTGAGCACATCACTTAGCTCGTATAATAATTCTCCCATCTTAGCATTTCTTTTTCTAAGATTTATATTCTTGGACTTTCGCTTTCAAATATTTTTCTCTTCGTCCATCTTGACATTCACGTTGTTAAGGGTTGAATCTAAAAATATTTTCAAATCCCTCATCCATCTTAACATTCATGTTGTTAAGGGTTGATTCTATCAAATATTTTCCACTCATCTTTTCTTACATTCACTTTATAAGGAATCGAGTAACATTTTTTCATCGCTAAGTCTCTTCCACCTTAACATTATATTTGTTAAGGGTTGAGCAACTTTGATTTTCAAACTCTTCCATCTTTACATTCACATTGTAAAGGGTTGAGTAGTCTATCATCATTTCACACTTCGTCCATCTTAACATTCATGTTGTTAAGGGTCAAAAAAATCAAATCTTTTCAATCTCTCTTCCATCTTAACATTCATGTTGTTAAGGGTTGCATTGTTCAATATTTTTGTCACCCTCTTCCATTCTAGCATTCACTTTACTAGAGGTTGAATACGTTTAATCGACTCAAACACCTCTTCCATCTTAACATTCACTTTGTTAAGGGTCAATAAAATTTGAGATTCATTTCCACCTCTTCCATCTTAACATTTTATTTGTTAAGGGTCAAGAAAATTCAATCTTTCAAACCTTTTCCCCCTTTCCATCTTAGCATTCAATTTGATAAGGATTGATTTATTCAATCTTACTTTTTCCCTCTTCCATCTTAGCATTCACTTTGTTAAGGGTTGAGCTATTCAATCTTTCAAATATTTTCCCTCTTCCATCTAAGCATTCACTTTTCTAAGGGTTGAGTTTTCTATCGCACCATTCTTCACTCTCCCCCATTTTCATTACAAATGATGGATTCTCGCAAGACATCAAATAACAAGTTATTAGAATAATGTATTGAGATGAAAAAAATTCACTCTTATATCCTCTAGAGTCACTACTGAAACCAATGCTAAGGATTTATCAAAGACAAGTGACAATACTTTCAAAAATAATTCTACAAAAATAAATAGAACAAACATATTAAGATTGACAACCCATCATTTATCCCACAAACCAACTCACCATTTTCTCAAGAATATAAAATGATGAAAGACACTATTTCGGGCATGTAAAAACACATGCAAACAATTCATTTTTGAGCAATTGTGTCCAACCCTTTCGACATGGACATCTTACGCATACCCTTTCCAAAATATTTTGAGACACCCAAAATTTCTAAATAAAAGGGAAAAAACAATCCTAAAGAGCATATCAAACAACTTTTCATGGCATGCCAAAAGTGGCATATAACGATATATTTCTCTTACGCCTCTTTCCTAAAATTTTAGGAGGACAAGCTTTGGACTAGTTCTTACACCTTATAAAGGGATCTATAACTACCTTCATGGAAATATCTAAGAAGTTCATTAAAAATTCTCTTTCAACCTTGATTTCAAAGTCACAATTATGGATTTGTGTAACACAAAACAACGACCGAATGAAATCTTTTCAAAATTTATACAACGATGGAGAGGAATCAAAAGTCATTTCCCATGTTCAATCCTTGAAAAATAAATGGTTAGCATCTTCATCCCAAACCTTAACAGCGAGTTATCCTTTCACATGCAAATGCACTGCCTCACCAATTTTGAGGAAGTTATCGAAAAATTGAAAAATCCATCATTTCTAAAGGTTTGATCAAGCCTCATTCTAAAGATAATGGGAACAATCATAATAATCACAATACTAGCACTCATCACGATAAATATTGGTATGTTAACTATGCATCGTAATGTCATCAATGATGGTGTCATGGATAATTGAAATGTGTATAACATACATGAAAAATCAACCAAAAATCCAATCATACAACCTAGGAAAAGACACCACTCCGTGCAAAGTCAAACACCAATTTACACCCCTAAGAGAAAGTCTCTCTAGTGTCTTTCATCAACTAAAAGAGGCTAAAATGATAAGATATCCAATTATAAAACCCTTTGTTGTAGGAGAACCTAAGCCATATTGGTATAAACCTAATACATACTATGAATTTCATTGCATTGATGGTCATCACACATATAGATGCACATGATTTAATAATTATGTCCAAGACTTGATTGACAATAGAGTCATTTCTATAGAGCTCGATGAAAAAGCTATCGTAACCGAATACACGTCAAATACCATAACTTCTCAAGAACATTTGAATGTTTTCCAAACTCTTGTACATACTAACACTCCATGAGATCACGACGATAAAATTCAAGTCTCTCTAACTCAAAACCAATCCATCTTTTCTACTGATTTTCTGAGGTTAGTCTAAATAGAAATTGAACTTATTTTAGACAACAACCTTCTACCACCAAATGAGAGCTTGACCTTGCTTCAAGAATCCCTTTCAACCCTTGATATAACTAAATATTGTAAAGAAGAGTGTTCATCATCAAACACCTTTGAGCTTCATTCTATCCTTTTATTGCGACTCTTATGCCTAACATATATAGTCTTGTTGTGGAAACACAACCACAACAAGTTTGTAAACTTGCAACAATAACAACCCTTTGTGTCCATAATGACTCAAATGGTAATATTATAGGCATATATTTAGTGATGTTTCCTATGTCTCAAGACATCTACATGCGTACACTCTACAAGGTATGCATACCCAGGAATATCTTTATAGAACCTTTTCAATATTTAATTGTCAATATTTCATCAAATCAACTAATCCACAACCTCAAAGGAGAAACATTGAATATTTTATCTATATGGCCTATAAAGAGCCTCAAGTGTACATCTAGGGATCAATTCTTCTTTCCTTGTATCCTTTCATTCATAGGTGAATATGAATCTCAACATATTCCCCGCATCGAAAATCTTACTCTAACATCACATAGGTCTTTTGATCCCATTGAAGACTTATCCAATCATACATTCGTTGAATTAGATTTTGTCCACCCAAGTCTTATACTTTAGGACTCATTGAATCATTTGATTCACCTCTTTGACGTGGATTTTTCTACCCAAGTATCTTACTTTAGGACTCATCGAATCATTTGATTCACCTCTTTGACTTGGATTTTTCTACCCAAGTCTCGAACTTTAGGACTCATCGAATCTTTAGGTTCCCCTCTTTGACTTGGACCTTTTCTACCCAAGTATTATACTTCAGACTCATTGAATCTTTGGATTCCCTCCTTTGACTTAGAACTTTTACTGCAAGTATTGTACTTCAAGATTCATTGAATATTTGAATTCCATCATTTTAATTACACCTTGTCCACCCAAGTCTCATAATTCAAGACTCATCAAATCTTTCGATTCACTCCTTTGAATTGGATTTTATCTGCCCAAGTATCTTATTTCATGACCTATTAAATATCTTAATTCACTCTGTTGACTTGAACCTCGTCTTCTCAAGTCTCGTACTTTAGGACTTATTGAATTCTCGATTCCCTCCTTTGACTTGGACCTTGTTCACCAAGTCTCATAAATTAGGACTAATTCAATCATGGATACATTGAAAATCCTTCTAGCTACTCCTTTGACTTGGATCTCGTTTGCCCAAGTCTCATAAATCAGGACCATTCCACTTTCATAAACATGGACCTCTCTCCTAATGAGTCCATTACAAACCTTCATTCGTTAAAGTTTAGAAAAAACTAAAAAACATAAAAAGGAATAATGTTAGGAATATTATTATTAGTGCTCACATTATAATGTAGGGGTTAATATTATACATTAGTTGTGGAGTGATTGATTATGTATCTTATATTAGATGGGTTTGTTAGTGATAGTTATGATGTGAGAAATATATCACATGAGTGGTTTGACCAACCTCCTATAATATATGAGTTGTCTCTCCTATAAATTTGTATGATCTATGTAAACCTATGAGTTCAATTAACAAATTAATTTTCTATATTCTGATATGCATTACGAACAAAATTAATCATTTGGTATGAGAGAACCTTAGATCCATGGTCAAAATTGTGAGAATTTTAAGGAATCTCACTCTTTGATGGAAAAATAATTTGTTCATGGGAAACTATAATCATCTGGGTGCCCAAAATTTAACATCAACTCCAACAAGAGTTTGAGCATATTTATTTAGTCTTACATTATATACTTTTGTAGACCTTCACGATAATGGATTCCACCAATGGTTTGCACTGTTTCAACATTCGAATCTCACTCTCTTGAAAACATTGTGGTTTGATATGTATTTCTTGAAAATCTCGAGATCATTTTTTTAATATTTCTATGTAGTCTGTATATGAAGTCATGGTCCATGCACATTGAGATTTGGTTATTGACCACCTTGCTTCAAAATTGGCTTTCAATCCACTAAATATCCACATCTACACTAAGGTTGACAACTTTGTGTATAAATTTGTAGAAAATATTCATCCCTCACCACATTGGGTCCTTGTAATTTCTAATACAAGGTTCAAGTTTTTAAAAACATTCAAATTAATTCTATAACTTGCATTTATTTATTTGCATAATCAAGTCTAGAGTTGTTTTAATACCATTAAGGTAATAATCATTTGCTTTAAAGTGGTCTATGTAAATAAATTCTAAATCAACATCATTGATTTAGTTTTTAGTATAGGTAATAGTTTGAGTATTTTTATTTTGAGTATCATAATTAAATAGTCAATTCTTCATTCAGGTCCATTGTCTAGTCAAGAATAATTTTTAGTGCATGTCAAGTTATAAAAATTGTCATTACAAATCTAAATGGTCATAGTTTTGTATTGTCAAGTTAAGTCAATAATATCTTTGTATGTTGTCCTCAAGAGTCAAACTTTGTCTAGTTGGACAAATCAATGTCAAAAATTCAAGTTGTCAAATTTGTGAATTTTCATCAAAAGTCATGTCATTGTTAAAATCCTAAAAATAAAAAATAAAAACTACTTTACGGATGCATTTTTGGTGTTACCCAACGTCCAAAAATAAAGTGTTTCACATTGCGGGAGGAGACAAAATAAAGTACAATATGGAAACTATTGAGCGTCCAAGTCAAATTAGGCCGAGCTAGCAACATCATTCACTAGAGGAGGGAGGCATAAAAGGTTAGAGGTCAATCAATGACCTCTCGTTAGTCACCAATAACGAGGTCGCATGAAGGTTTGGTGACATTTTTTTAGAGTGTGTTTGTTTTGAGTTTTTTTAGTTTGCTTTACATTTTAGTTCTTACTGTTAGTTTGCGGAATAAGTGGAAATTTCACATTGTGGGGTGGAACATGACACCAATATTCCATTTCAAGCTTCTAGTTTTCTGTTTGTAATGTGTGAGCACATTTCGGAGTAATCCCCTGATGGAAGAATGTGATGAGAGTTGATGATAATACTACATCTTTATGATATTATGATTGTTGGTTATCCATTTTGAAAACCATCCTGAAGGTTTGTTAGTTATCCTAAAAACAAAACCATATTTTGTGGTTGTTGGCTTTCCACTTGAAAAAAATCATCCTAGAGGTTTTTGGCTATCCCGAAAAAATCATCTAGATCATGAGCAAGCTTCAAGTGGCACATTGTAAGATCAAGGCAAGTTTTCCCCATGTTCGCACTAAGGGGGAATGTTAGGAATATTATTATTAGTGCTCACATTATAACGTACGGGTTAATATTATATGTTAGTTGTGGAGTGATTTATCATGTAGCTTATATTAGATGGGTTTGTTAGTGATAGTTATGATGTGAGAAATATATGGGGTGAGTTGTTTGAGCAACCTCCTAGAATATAGGAGTTGTCTCTCCTATAAATTTGTATGAGCTATGTAAGCATATAATTTCAATTAAAGAATTATTTTTCTATATTTTGCTATGCATTCTCGAACCACATTCATCAAATAAAATTCCATATCAAACCCATCATTAAAGCACTCTTTGAACATAAAAAACATATAGCAGAAACTTATTCTTCCACGGGTTCTATCCATACTAGGGAAGTTCGTTTGCATGGTTAACTCATTTAACAAATAATTTTAATTATTTCATATATTAGAAGATATATTAATAATAACATTATCATATCTTTGCATTATTCACCTTCTATGACACATGTTATTCTTGTTCCTATTGTGCATTATGTGTCTCATCCCTGTTATGGTTTCTACCATTTTAAATATTTTTAACCTACAACTTTGTCTCAAAGATTACTGATGGAAAATCCTCCTTTAAAATAAGCTCTCTATTTTATAGAAAGCGCTAAATTATTTACCTACACCCTTTTTATCATCCATCTCGGTCTACGGTGTTGGACCCTTGCATCTTACTAGTTGCATGCAACTAAAACTTGGGGGTAGAATGTTCCTTCCCAACAAGCACAATATCAACATACAAGGTAAAATCAATCATAAAATATGATAAAAATATAAAACCATTACACCTTTCATCCTTCACAGTCTTCGATGATGAGCCCATACTTATTAATAGTAGTATGAGACTGGGGATAGGGGAAGATGTCCTTAATCACCTATGTTTTTCTTCAGTGTTGAGCCCTTGCCTCTTATTGGTGGCATGGGGAAGATGTAGGGGTCCTTCACAAAAATAATTAACCAATAAAGTCTTCTATAAAATCTGAATCAAAAGTGCTTAATTATATACATCCCAAGAAGTAATTTAATTGCTTATGTTAAGAGAGACAACACTTCCTTCAACCGGTTTTTGTCAATCAATAGGCCATCTATGGATCTAAGTCTATTCAAAACCTATAAAGTGGAATCATATTGGAATCGGTCAAATAATATTGACTGGAGATGTATTACATTTTTCTCACATGGATCATTGTTACACCTTGTGTCTTGGCATCCATCATCTTCATTTTCATATCACTATTCACTTAGTTCTTACGTCCTTCTTGGTTCTCGGTGATGAGCCCTCACATATTCCTAGTTGTGTGGAGTCACGAGTGGAGTGAGACATCCTATCATTACATCATCTACATTCTACTAATGGAATGAAATACTTATAATTGTTTGACCATGAGTTTAGACTGTGTCACCCTTATTCTCGAGTCAAAAATACAAAAACATTCAAATATGTTTCAAAAATACAAAAACATTCAAATATGTTTCTCAAAAATCCAAAAACATTCAAATATGTTTCTCAAAAATCCAAAAACATTCAAATATGTTCAAAAACTCAAAAACATTCAAATATGTTTGAAAAACCAAAAAATAATATAAAACCGTGAAAAATCAAAACATTCAAAACAATGTTTGACCAAATTTTAGCAACTAAATAACATAGATTAATAATTTCACCATTTTACCAATCTCCTCATGATCATTCTAGACCATCTTTCACTAACTTTTCTTGCCCGTGTGGTGTATATTTATGCTTGCGGAAATCAATTACTTACCCTTTCACAATATAACTTTTCTTGGGGTACACTTGGATTTCATATTTTAATCCAATACAAATCAAACTTCAATGGGATCCGACAAGAGTATATTTTTGACAATCCAATCATCACTCCACTCTTTGGCCCGATCCAATCCTCTCATATTCTAAGCTATCACTTGGGGGCATTCGTATATGTCTAGTTCTTCAATGCAGAACACATTCAGAGTGTCATTAGACGCAACTTTTGTAAATTGTGTTATATTGTTGCAGTTTGTCAACATTGTGACGATGATTTTTCTTTTTATCATTTTTTTAATTTTGTTGTAATTTATCATTGCAAAACAATTGCGGTAGATTCTCTACATCGTAGCTCACATATAAATTTTGTGTGGTTCCTTCTTATTCATATTGGGTTTGTTTGACATGCTTGTTTTATGTTTTCAATAACATCATTTACCTATGATAAATCATGTGTAACAAACACGTTGTTCCTCTTTTCTTCGCATTCAAAATTTTCTCAAAAAATGTAAAACCATTAAAAAATCATATATTCAAAAAATAAAATAAAATCATAAAAATCATTAAATTTTTCGAACAAAAATTCACTCATCACACAAATCCTACAATTGGAAATCTCATGAAAATCATGTTTCAAAATTTCAACACAATCTTGATAAATTCATACCTTTTTCTAGTACCATAGTGATCGTTCCAATCTTACAACTATCACATTCTTACCTTTGCATGGTTCCTAACTCTTTCTTGGGAAAGTCAGACAATTATTTTTCCTTCATGATATCACTTCACCAGGGAAATTTCAATCGATCATTTGTAAAATGGATCCAACAGATTCACCTTTGGAGTATCTTAGTATCACTCCGCTCTTCCATTTTGATCCTATTTCCACGCCTTTCATACATTTAGTGCTTGGGTGCATTTGCATCTGCTTAATCATCATTGTGGTATGCATTAGGGGCATAATTAATTGTCTTATTTTTCGTCATTGTTTGCATTGTTGATGCTTACTTTTGGACCAATTACATGTAGTGTGATAACATATTGGTTCTTTTATAACCATGATGCCCGCACCTTGATGTATATATCTTTTCTTTGTTTTGTGTGTGTTTGTTTACTTGTAAATAGGTTAACCATCTTGATTATTTCATAATCATGGTGAAAACTCTATTATGTAATAACACAATAAAGGTTGCTCTTATAGTCACACTCTCCAAATGATGCTCTTCCTTCCATCCTTATTCAAATTCTTTGTTTTCTTTCTATCAAGTGACTTTCTACAACTTTGTTGCGTCCCACCTCGCTTGAGGAGGCATTCCTTTACCATTCTACTTGTTGGGGCATCCAAATGCTTCACCTCTTTTTGTTCACTGATCTCAGATGCACTATTATCTTTAAAATTCTATTACTTCGCAATAGCACTTTAAAGAGGGGAAAATGTAGACAACCCAAAATTACATATATGTTCCCACTTCACATCCTATTATTCATCCCCTTATGATTGATTAATCAAATTAATTAATCATGCACATTACACCCTTGGATTAATTAATTTAATCTCTAACACACATTATCTAATTTAATTAACATTTATTAAATAAATAGTTAATTAATTATCTTGCACATTATAGCTAATTAAATTAGTTACTTAATTAGGAAAATACACCTATTTTCCTAGTCAACTGCCACTTCACTATCCTAGTTAACTACACTTGAACTTCACTTCCCTATTCCACTTAGAATCCACTTCTAGATTCCTAGAAAGGTGGGGGCAATTGGGTTGTACGTGCAATTCAATTTCCGAATGTAACTTCTTCCATTCCAAATGTCTATTGCCCCTTCAAATTTTTAATTCCATAGACCAAATCTACTTTTTATTCCAGGTAATTACAATTATTAACTTGAAGCTTAGTCAAACTCTCATCCACCTTTTATGGTCTTACCCTTAGCTATAAAATCAGGTCATTTCTTTTACAAATCCCTCTTGGATAATCCCTAGAAGCTTTGAGAAAATTATAGCCAACTTTTTCCAAATTTACCTCTCGCATCCTTGTGTATCCAAGCTTGTAACATTGCAAATCCACTTTAGAGAGTAATATTAAGAGCACCCACAATCCAAATATGTAAATATTTAATAATCCTAAGTTCTTCACAAATCTTCTTGAGGTTTGCAAGAGAGTTAAAAAAGGTATAATTGTGTTTATTTCCTTTATCTTATATTTGTCTGGTAATTTTCCTTGCTAAGATTGACTAATGGGTTTTGTTCATACCTATTATTATTTAAGAATGCACGTTGAAGTATTATTTTTATAGTGTATATTCATTTATTTTAGTGCATTTATTTATTCCTCCTCTCACTACAAAATTTTCTAATATAGTGTAGTAAATTTCCAAATAACATAGTTTTTTCACCCACATGTCTTACATTTTCAAAAAAACAAAGTCATTGTTATTGACTATACATTGTTGTTATTGGATATACAATGGTGTTATTAAATATAAATGTTGTATTTGTTTGTGTAATTAATATTTGAATATCCATGGTTAACTTTATATTGACTGGTTGAATATATACTAGAATTACTAAACATACATTGAAGATACGGTTGTAACTTTTTCATTTTCCACTACACATTCAAACTATTATTGTGTACTTTGAAATTATTGAATATACATTGAATATGTTAGAGTTAGTTTAGTGCATGTTCTTATTACACTCTATTATTAAATAAATACTTATATTTCTAGGGAGACTAAATATTTAGGATGTAAATGAAAACTATATTTTTAATATTCAAATTATGTGAATAATGTTGGAATATGTGAAGAATGTCATATAATAGAAAGAATGTTAAATACGTGAAGAATTTATGCATATGCAATGAATATGTGAATTAATTACCTTAACATTTGAGGAACATCTGAATATAAATAAGTTTTATCACTATTTATGCATTTAACTTAATACAACATTGTTTCTCCCACTCACTAATTGTTGCCTCTCCCATAAGCATGTGAAATAATGAATATATATTGTTTATACAGATTATAATATTTTCATTGAAATGTATGTGTTTAAAGGAAAAATTTACACACGTTTATTCAATGTACATTCTGTAGTTTCAGTGTATAAATATAGTTTGTAGCTATTGTGCAATATTTTTGCTCCTATCACTCTGCATTCCTCCTCCATCATTTCTAACTATGCACCATTGCCACATTCAAAGAAACCATTAACTGCTAATATATTTTCATAACACTTATTGATTCAACGAAACCATTAACTACTAACATCTTTTAACCGCTCAAATATTATTTACGTTCTTCACACACTAAGCACATTCATAGGAGGCACTAGGATTCCATCTCAAATTTTCAATGTGTATTCAATAATTTCAATTTGTTAATATGCAAAGAATTTTTTTTTGAACATGTAAAGAATGTTTGTCTATACATTGAATATATGTAAATAGTATCCACTTTTACATTGAGATCATTTAACACAAGGTGAACATCATTTTTATTTTAGTAAGCTGTTTGAATATACATTGGAATTCTGAACACAAATTGAATATACAAAGTGTAATGTTGCATTTATTTGACTAAAAATGTTGATATTGTTGCTTGTAAATGTGCTCATTGCTCTTGGGTTCATGTTTTTGCAAATACCTTATCAAAAGAAGGTTTACGGAGAATGTTGTATTGGGAGGGTAGAAGATAATGTCACAAATATGTCTTTTGAAATCATTAATCTATATTATTTCATAATGCTTCTTTCTACATGTAAGGTCATTTATGACCTTATTTAGGAAATGAATTGTTTTCCTCTATCGTCATTATTCTAGAAAATAATGAAAATAAAAAATATAAACACTTATAAGAAGATAATTCATGTTTTTACACATTACCAAAACTTATGATTTTATATCGATATGATGGAATAAACTAAAAATACTTATGTGTAATGATAGGATGTAAAAAACTAAATACTGCTTGCATGTTTTCCCAAAAAAACTACATAACTTACTCCAAATGTGAAGGTTATAACTTATTATATTCTAATATGGTTATATTTATGGATACCAATCATATAATAATAAAAAATAATTCCATTAAGATTATTCCATATATCTAAATTGTACCAAAACTGAAACCTTCTTCATTTCTGTTAACAGTTTCACTTCTTATGTTGTTTTCTATTGTTTCATTCTCCATTTGGGGTGTCATTGGAATGTTGGTTACGCTTGGTGATACCATTTGCGGATTGATTGTATGGCTTTGATTGCATTTGACTAATAGAATTGACATGCATGAGATTGAAGTAGGAAATTGCATGTTTGTTGTACTTTTTGGAGAAAATTGTATATTACCTGCATGAGAAAATTACATTTGTATCATCATAAATTGCATTTCATTGTTGAAGGAAATTACATTTGATTTTTAGAAGTAGAGGTGTTGTTGACTTGGTAATTGGCCACATTTGGAAAAGCCAGAGTGTAAATGTTGTAGAAATCCATCATAATTGGATGTTGTGAAGGAATAGGATTTTATGGACCACTCGATCGTATTTGCCTTTTTATTTTGTTTTCCATCATCTCCTTCTCTTGTTGTAGCTTCTCATGTTATTTTTTTCTCCTTTTCCTGTTGTTATTTTATATTGTCCTATTCCCTCATTTTATTTTTAGGTTGTTGTTTGAGTTTTTTTCTTCCCTTTTTTCTTATGCAAAGTGATTTTTTTCTTTCATTTCCTCGAGTTGTTCCTTCTTCTTCATTTTCAACTCCTATATTTCCTTCCTTTGTGCTTATTATTCGTCAAGCATTTTCAAGTAGTTGGTTAATGTGATAATTTGTGACTACTCGATTAACCTTAATGAATCCTATGTGGATCATACGAGAATCAAGAAATAAGGCCAACTGTAGTAATGGAAATATTAGGATGAATATGCATCTAATATAGAGGATTATCAACTAATTGTATGTATACACAGGATTAACACTAAGTATAGTGCATATGGTTGTCGATGAAACTCCCGGTTGAAAAGGTGTAGGGATAGGATTGCAATCAAGCATGCCAAAATTATGAATTAGGTCTTGAGAATACTTGGAAAATAGAGGTCCTATTAGAAGACTAAGATATCTATAGTCTAAGAAAATAATACAAAAGTTCCAAATTTTTCATTTTTAATTGCTCCATAAAGCTTAGTTATACATCATGGATCATGGAATAATAACATCCTATGAGAATAAAATAATCAACATAGAGAGAAAGTAAAAATGAAATCTTCATGTATTTTGATGTATACTTAAGGTCGAAATGGAAATAAGTGAAACCATAGGTAAACAAGAAAGTGTCCATATTCCCATACCAATATTAGGGAGCTTATTTGAGACCATAAAGTGAAAGATAAATCCTACAAACACATGAATAATCTTGTATAAATCCTTTTTTATTCCATGTAGGTCTCCTCATGAAGATAACATTGAAAAAATGAACTCTTCGGATCCAATATATGTATCTTGAACATCCCTTTGATTAAGCTAGTGAAAGCATAAGGCAAACATAATCCATCTTGGTAATAAGGGAAAAGGTATCGAATAGAAAATTCCTATAACTTTGTAAAACACCCTTTGCTACAAAATGGGACTTGTCATTGGAACTATGTGTTATATACTTGTTCCTACAAATCCCACTTACAACAAACCATTTTCTTCCCTTAGTAAAATAAACCAAATCCCAAGTGTGATTTTTCATCAAAGAAGAATACTCCTATGTCATGGTTGTGTCTCACTCGGTGTATCAACAACACTTATTTTTTTGGATCCTATAAAATAGCATGGCCCAAAAGAGTAACCCCATATGTTTATTAATGTGTGTAACAAGTGTTAGGATAACCCCTACCAAATAAGTGACCTCTTGTCAAGTAGTACAAAACCACTTAGGCATAAAATTTGTAGCGAGAAGGTTGAAGTGGAGGAGGAAAATTAACATCAACATCAAGGAGAGTGGAATCATCAATATATGAAGAAGAAGAAGCAAGTGAAAGAGAAGATGTAGGTAAAGAATTAATGGGGGAGAAATCCACATCAAACTGGACATCTCGTCAAAACAAAACATCATGAGTGACATGGTCAAATAATTGAAAATACTTCGCATCCTCTAAAAAAAAGTGAGTGGTTGAATCTTATTCTATGTGGATTTTCATTTTTCATAAAAATAAATGCCAAAACCTAATTACCAAAAACTTGGAATGTAGAAACATAAGGCTTGGTATGAGACTAAGCCTCATCTAGTGTCATGTTTTACACTACCTTATGGGGCATATGATTTCAAATTTACTTGGCACAATTTAATTCCTCAACCCAAAAAGTAGGTGTCATATTATTATAAAGGAACATATAATTAGTCATCTCTCTCAAGGTCATATTCTTCCTCTTAGCAACACCATTATGTTGAAGAGTATAGGGAATTGTGTACTAATGTTGAATATTATTCTCTAGAAAAAGGTCCTAAAATGTATTACCGGCATACACCCCCATTATCTATACATAACCTCTAGACATGAAGTGAGAATTGTTTCTTAACAGATGGATCAAAGTCCTTAAAGTGGTCAAAGACTTCACTCTTGTACTTGAGAAAGTAAACCCATGTGCTACGTGAGAATTCATTAATGAAAATGAGAACATACTTGCCCCTTGAAAAGAATGAGAAGGAAAGGACATGAGGTCAATATGCACAAACTCAAGGGGATTTGAAGCTCGTGAATCATTTCCTTTGGGAAAAGGGTCATGATGACGTTTTTAAACTACACAACCTCTACAAACACCATTAATGCAAGACACCTTTGGTAGGTTGAGCACCAAGTTTTATGAACTCATATGCTATAAATATATGTAGTTAAAGTTTCCAAATCATTCATGCCAATTTTTTTAATGAATTGATGCAAGATCATCTAAGGTTCAAGGAAATCTTGCACAATTTTATCTAAGTGTAGGTGCACAAAATATTGGAGAGCATGTGGAACAAAGAGAGGAAGTGCAAAAAATTTAGGCGACTATTGTGCGTAAGTGGGAAAGTACTTTGTGTAATAACAATCAACAAAGAAGCGCGATGCACATGTAGAAGTGGGCATGCAATAGTTCTCGAAGGTTTTGTGGAGGAGTGTAGGATTGGAGGAATAATCTACAAGGGTGCATGTAGGAATTTTGGGAGCACGGTAGGAGTTTTTGCCAAACCTAGTTTACATGAGGCACGTAGAGATTGTGAGAGAGTTGTGTATAATGATAGAGAATATGCATACAAAATACGATACCAAATAAAGGGATTTTTAGTAGCTTGGATTGTGAAGAATGCATGTAGATGTTTGATAGAAGGCCTAGAAGATCAAGGAAAATACACAAAAAAGGTGAAGGTGTAACTTAAACTAAGAATGTTTGCTAAAATATAAAAGAGTCGTGGCAAAGGAATGTGAATAAAGAGTGCATAGTAGAGTTGGTAGTTAGTATATAAGACAAAATAAATGTCGGAAGGTGTATGATAAAGTGAAGATGATGAGGATTTAACTGTTAGTGGATTTCAATGACCATATCGATGTGGTACATCGGGTAGTGTCTAGATGGAGGTAACTCAAAGCATTAAAGGAGATAAAATTCAAATTTTAACATAAGCAAGAAGATTTAGAAGTGTCTAGAGGGGACCAACCTGCCCAAGGAAATTAAAACAAGGAGGGAGAAGTGAGAATGTGCATCTATAAAAGGAGGCTAATTTTTTAATGTGCATGAGAGGCAAAAATAGGCATCTAAGAGTGGTCATTTCATTTTAGGCCATTAGAGCCGATAAAAGGAAGAAACCAAAGTAGAATAGGTCCATAGGAGAACACTAGAGCTTGTATAAGCTTTATGAGAGAGTTATAAGCTCCATAAAGAGCAACTTCGTATATAAGCCATTTAGTCCCTTCAAGTAAATGATAAGAAACCGTTGATTTTCATTCTTCTGTGTGAACTCTATAAATGAATCAAGGTCATGTTGACCCTTGCATCACTATCAAAGTGGTATCAAAGCACACTACTTTCCAACAAGAAGGGAGGATAAAGAGCTGGTAGAGTTTTGAACGTGAGGTAGCAAGCAATAGTTACACTATGTTCTCCACTATGAAGAAAAGGTGAGTAGAGAACATAAAAGAATCCCAAAATGTAGTAACTAAAGAAGATAGATATCTTGCACATAAAAAGCAAGATAAGTTAAATGTAATTACAAAACCATTCGAAACTAATAGTATAAAAAAATATAACTTTTTAGCAGTCGAATCTATGATTAAATTTTAAAACTTCTAGATTTGATTACACTTAAGACGTTAACCTTCACCTATAGATCAGTACAATAATATACCCTTAGGCATATGATCTCACATAATATAACAAAAATAAATTAAAAAACTATGGTTAAGATAGAGGTTATCTTAATTATGCCGAATAGAGAAGCTCTGTCACCTGTGCCATAGGTGAAGCATGAAAAAGATGAGTCAGTTAGAAATGGTGGGCAGAAGAAAGACAGTGACATGTCCGACCTCTCTTCTGTCGCCATCATGAAGGATAGGAACAAGACATTCAAATCGCAGAAAAACCCATTTGCATGCAGGTTTGTTTGACGTAGCCGATGGAAGTGGATGTTGCAGGATTTTTAAGTTGTTTGCATGAGGTGGATAGGACAAGTAAGTATAGTCGCCCCTGCTCTGTCAATGGAATTGACCCAAAAAAACATTATTTCTGCAGGGATTTGATCGATGTTTTAGTTTATATTGTGCTTTCTAGAAAGGAACCTTTATTTTCATCTCTGTCTGTAGTTGTGGTTGTTATGAGAAAGCAACTGTCTGCTACTCCTTGCCTGTGTGTTTGGTGGAAGACTTACTGCGGTCATATATATGGCAATTTTTGCCATTTTTGCCCTATTTTGCTTGATTTTTTGGGTACCACTCTTGTATGCTTAAACGCACGTTAATATTGATCATATTCCACTTAATGATTTTCACATGCTACATGTTTCAAAGGATATGGCTGCAGATGAACAAAAAAACACATTTAGAAGGCTCAGTTTGTTAGCCCATCTCGACACAATGATGTGTGGTTTTCTAAATTTTACTACTAAACTGAGATACTTTTTTGGTCCACTTTGGATGTAAAATAAATTTTGAGCCATCAAATTTGACAGCTGATTAAACAAGTTTTGCTTCTTACCACCCTCTTTCACCTAGCGAAGGGAAAACACATAAATATTGAAATATAATTTTACCCTCATGCAAGTACAAGCCTCTTAACCAATCCGTTGACCTTTACTTAGGTTCAAGATTAAAAATTGTATATATTAGGCTTGAAATTCTGTAATATAATAAGAACATGCCATTATCTCTTTGTTCCTTATTTTTTCTTTCTCGTGGTTAAAAAATGGCACAAGGAAAAAACTTAATGAACTCAACTTGAAAATTTGACAATTGAATATTTGTGCTAACATCAAAATTGGAAGGAAATATTTTCTAGCATATTGGTGAACTTTGTCTCAAAATCGCAGCCATGAAGTACAAAGTAAATACTCTAGTAATAATATATTGCGGGTTTTAAAGCATTAACTATAAACTTACAAATTTGAACCTACATTGAGTTCTAGGGCTCACGAACGAACAAATACTTGCATAACTATCACATTTACTCTTTCTTCCTTGTTTTTTCCTTTCCCTAATTTAAAGTGTGGGGTAAGAAGCCAAATCATGTACTCAACAAGAAAAATTAGAAAATTGAACACTTATTTTGCATCCTATATAGAAGGAAAAGATATTTCAGATTTATAGTACATTTTGTCTCAAAATTTCTTTCAAAATTGTGGTATAACATACATTTAAAACAAATGTTACTTTATCACAGGTTTTGAGCTTAAAGAACATAAGAATATGAACCCATGTATAGTTCTCTAGCTTGGCGAATTGGACTAAACTTGTGCAAGGATGAAATCATCTCTTAATCCTTTTCCTTGCTCCATTTGCTAACATAATTTGTATACTCATTTTGCCGCCAAGTTTGAAAATAAAACACCGTATTAAAATCAAAAGTTATGGAAATACTAAAATATCTTCCAACTTAATAGTAAATTTTGTACCATAAATTCTCCTTAAGTAGATTTTAAATATTCTTTTGTTAATAAATTGCATGTCTTTAATCCTATAGTGTAGAATTAGGAATATGAATATCCACTTGGTTCCGTGCTTGTAGAACAAGTCGATAGAATCATAACTATATCGTTATCTCTTTCTTCCCTTTTTTCCTTTTCCCTAGATTAAAGAAGAGGATAAGAAGCAAAATTATGTCCTCTACTAAAAATTCAACAATTGAACATTTAATTTGCATCCTAATTGAAAGAAAAGTATAATCATGGCCCTCTTATGCTCCTTTCAGATATGTAATTTTTTTTTACACAAGAATGACATGATTTAAATAGTTCTTAGTCATAATTTTAAATAAGTTCTTAGTCATAATTTTAAATATGTCCATAGTCATGTATTTTTGCACGAGTTTGTAAATGTTGTCTTCAAATTATTTACAATGTTATATTTAAGATTCATATTATGAATTTCCTTCTTTGTTGTTTCTTAATCATTTACTTGTCTCTTTGCATTTTTCCTTTTTGTGTGGCATCTATGGTAAAGAAACAAAAATACATAGCCGTAGTCACTAAATCACGCAATTTGGGAAATTATTTAGTCCCGATCTCATACTACTATTCATATGGGTTTCGAGTGAAAAGAGTACTAATCAACCCATATATTTGGCCATTTTACTTTACTTTACCATTCACTTTTGATCTTGCACCCACAATTACCTAGTCCATATATTCATACCACATTTTCCCTATTGTTGACTAGAGCACCTAGCTAAGACTACGGCATCCCAGTGCCCTTATCACCTCTGGGGTGCCCCGATCCTCTTTGCACTTTACTCTTACCTTTTGGGCACTTTCTAGCCATTTGAGATTTTTATCTTTTTGGTGGTCGACCTTTTTGGGGTTAATTATGAAATTAGATCAAGAGAACCATATAAATATAAAGTTATGAGACCATAATGAGGGACCAAGCACTAAGCACTACTACCATCACCTAAGGTTGCATCCATCAAAGGCTTATACTACTCCATTTGCATCCATCTAGCTCCATCACAAGGGACACAAGGCTAGTTTTCTGCATCACACTTCATAGGAGGGGAGTTAATTCTATTCCATGCACCATCTACTTACATTCTACATCTAGTTATTGCTCGCTATTCACAAAGTACAACTAGAACAATAGCACCTAGGGCATGATTTACACACACACACACACACCTAGAACTATATTGGGTTTGAGATGTAGTGCAACGCTCAATGATAATTCCATCCATTTGGTAGCTGAGGACAATCTGAACCCTTCATATGCATATTTATTTTTAGGTTTTTTATGCTTTGCTTGGGGTTTTACAGGTGCTTCTTCCGTCTCTAATTTGCAGAGACATTCAACAAGGTTCAACGACATACACGTGACAAGAAGTAAACACAAGAGATCAATCAACAACACTGCTGAAGAGGTTCCCTGGTCATTTTTGCAGAGCGAGCATCCATATCTCGGACAGGGTACCCTAGGTTCCGCCGTCCATTTCCAAGCACCCCAATCTGGTTAGACAACTTGGATTTGCACTTTCCCAAGTTTTTGTGTTGTTGTTTCCTCCTCTTGTTCATCCGTTCTCCACTGACATAGTCCCGACATATATCGTGAATTAACTAAGGACTTATTAGCCCTCTTTGCATATTAGGGTTTCATACTTCATTACTTATATTTATTAGGTTATTTCCTTTATTTTTTTATCTGTTATTTAATGATTTACATAACATCAGATTAAACTATTATATTTCCATTTTAGTTTAATCATTTACTTGTCTCCTGCATTTTTTCCTTTTTGTGTGGCATCTCCGATAAAGAAAGAAAAAACACATAATGTACTATCTTATTTTTTCCATCTTTGACTTCAGAAATTAGGGGTAGGTGCCTTCAATGATGACAAGATTCAGTGTGTGTTAAGGGATTTTAACCCCTATGAGGCTGCATCGAAATGCCCCAAGATGGAAGTCAGACTATTCATTGGAAAGGATTTTAAAGATGTCTTCCAAAATAAAATAAAACCACTTACTTCACTTGCATGTTTTGTTCATACTCAAAAAAATACATATGCAATCGCCCTTCTTGACCCAAAAAAAAAGAATGGGGTTATTTTCACAAATAAAGTTTCATTTATTGTTTAACATATTGTTTTTCTTATTTCCTTGTCAACTTGAAGATGTGAAGAATAGAAACACAATTATTCTTCCTCCATATGGTGTGACCATCTCTACTCCCCACTTGCAAAGAGAAGAAAAATTTAACCAAATTCAATTTTTGTTAACGTCTTACATTGTAGGCAAAAAGAGGAGGAAAGTGTCAACCACCTCCTCATCTCACACCCCTTCACTCCAGGGGTGATGTCCAAGGTATTACAGCTCTTGAAGGTCCAATGGGTATGTGCCAGTCCATTGAAGAATGTTGGTTACAATGGGATTTCCCTTTTAGGTATCCCTTTCTTATGGCTACATGAAAAATGGCCCTGCCACACTTCTTCTGGAGCTTATGGAAGGAAAGAAACACCCTCATCTTCAGAAATCAGAAGGCCAACTTCAGAAAGGTCAGTGTTGGGCTGATTTCCTCAATTAAAGAGAACTCCAAACTCATTAAGGTGAAGCCTAAAAGGGATGCTTCTAGTAGAGAAGAGGAAGTTCTCAAACAATTCACCTTCATTCCGCCTCAAGTCAGTTTCCCATCCACTAAAATTCAATGGTCCAAACCTGAAGGGGAAAAGTCAAAATTAATTTTGACGGGGCTTATAAAGGTAATCATGGCTTGGCTAGGTGGAGGTGGCATAATTAGGGATCATAATGGGGATTGGATCTTAGCCTATGCAGGTCCTTTGGGGACTCAGAGCAACAATGTTGCTGAATCTCGTGCTCTTCTCTGGGGTGTTAGTCTTGCAAAGGAGAAAGGAATTAAACATATCCTTATTGAGGGGGATTCTCTTCTCATTTTAAATGCAATCAATAAGACTAGTCACAATAATTGGATCTTGGGAAATATTATTAATGATACTAAAGAACACCTTAAGTACTTTGATTCCCATATCATTACTCATATCCCTCACATAGGCAATGCTTGTGCAGATAGATTGGTGAACGAGGGAGTTCAAAATAATGATTACAAGGTGTGGCAAAAAGGTGAGGTCATACATGCACATATTAATGATATTATCAATCATGAAAATTTGTAAGCACTTCACCTTAAGCAGCGCGAGGGAGAATAATGGGTTCATTTTCCAACATTGCAAAAGTGTGTCTAGCTTAAGCTATTTTTGGGAAGACAAGTCTAATTTCAAAATTTCAGATCTCAAAGTGTTGTGCATTGTCTGGCTGCCATGGGTGGTGATAGAACCAGAGTCGAGCCGTCCAACCATGGGCATATTGTGGAGGATAAGTCCATGTGGCACCTTTTTTGAATTGGGGGTTTCAGGAACTTTATCACTAGACTCCAAGGGCATGACCCCTTGCTTACTATGGAGTTCGATTGGCATGGAAGGAAGGGAAAGAGGTGATTCGTGGCATGGAAATAGAAACATTGAAGGAAGCCATAACCCATGCTACTAGAATGGACATGGAAGGTCTGAAAATCTTCAAGGATAGGAATAAGAGAGAGTATGAAATCAATAATTTCTTTGTCGAGAAAGGAAATTGTCCATTACTTCACCGATGGTATCACTCATACCTACATTCCTAGGGTGTGGAGAGAGGTCTGCCTTGCACATCATGAAATATCTGACTCTTGAAGGTAAGTATCACAAGATATATACCCACCACTTGTCATTTTTGAACATGTTTAGACATAAGAAGTTGCTTCATATCCCCTTCAATATTTTTTATGTCTCTGACCACCTCCATGAGGGATTTTCAACGGAGTAAGGTGGAGTCTCCCATCCACGAGCCCCTCATTCTTCTCTTGTTTCGCAATGGGAATCTGACCCGGATAAAAAAATGCCCCCAATCGAAGAGGAGGATGACATAACCCTAGCTGAGTGTCTATCCAAAATGAGGGAAGGAAATCTGGGTCCTAAGCAGATGGGTGATGGGAAGAATGGGGAAGGGATGGAAAATCGGAAGCTAGTCCATCAAAGGGGAAGGATAAAGTTACCTTGGAAGGAGAGCATGGTATTGACATGTGGAAGAACAAATTTCAATACTTGGAGTCGGTTGTCTAGGTCCTGGAAGAGACTAACTCGGTGGTGAGAAAGGGCATGATTAATAGTATTGAAGCCACCAAGAAAATTTGCTTGGCCTAGAAGAACATCCATGGGGATATCAAGTAGTTGGATTCTCTGGTTTATGATTTGGGAGTTTGTCTGGATGTTGTGGAAAAAGAGAAGCGAAAAAGGAGGTGGATCAGTTCTGATGAAGAGGAAGAGGAGGAGTCGAGGAGGAGGCGTTTGAGGAGGAAACTAAGGAGGGCATCAAGGAAACCCCCCAGATGAAGCTGAATTCGGATTCTAGCATGAAAAAGGAGACCAGGGAGGATAATCCCTCTACAAAAAGAAAAGTAAAGCTTCCTAGCGAAACTTCTTCCAAACTGTTTGCGACTTTCAGAAATTTTCTTTGTTTTTTCTTGTTTAATGGCTTAATCTCTCCTTCTCATTGTTTCTTGGACCTCCTTCTTTGTTTTGGAGTTAATTCTATTTAACTCTGGGTCCTTTTCCTTTTTGTCCAAACTTTTTCTTCTATCATGATGTAATATTATGTACTCATCCTCCGGGATCCTATCCTGCTGTTTTAACCTATCTAATAAAAAAACATTGTAGGCAACTAAAACCACCAAAAGCAATGATCGCTAAATTGGTTAGAGAACACTTTCATTTTTTTCCATCAAGTACTTTTTACATCTCGAAGTTTCACACTTCCGATCTACATTCATGAGGGTTTGGGTTGGCTTACGATAGTAATGAAGATGCAATGGACTATTAAACTCCTCAAAAATTGAAAAAATGGGTGTACCAACCCCATAAACAAAATAGGGAGGGAAATTCAAGCATAGTGCCAAAAATTGCAAATGTGAGGAACAAATTTTTGGAAAGGACAAAAAAATGAATGCCTCCTTGATTAGGTCTCCAAAAACTTATGTATAGATATACAATTTTGATAACTATGAAGTATTCATATAGTTGTTCCCGCAAGTTTATAGCTGGTTATATTTTGAAAAGCTTTTTTTACCTGTGATTATGAAACTTGATTTTTGTACATATCTCTTTATGTGAAGCTTATAAATATGAAATATTTTGGGAAAACATATTATTGACTTCGTGTTCATTTTTGGTTAATGGAAAATATGAGATCTGAAAATTATATAAGCTCTTAATTGTGAAGGCCTTGTGTAAAGGGGTTTCATATGGGGAAGCATGCTTGTTGCAGAAATCCTTTTCTTTAATTTAATTTCAGGATAACATTTCTTTCTTTGAATATAATGCTTTTACTTTCTAAGGATTCTAATTGATGTATTGTAAGGTATGGTTTTTCTATAGGCTATACGTGTTGTTGCACATATACAAATATATAAACTCGGAAAATATTGTGGTTTCGTATGAATGCGTGTTCCCTTAAATCTTGTTTGACATGATGTGGTTGAATAAAAAAGAACATGAGGGGGAAAATATTCAATTGATCTTCTATGAGATGATGGTAATTTGTAGAATTATATTTCACTTTTACTATGTTTGTTACTTTATAAAGAATATATATACATACATACATATATATATATATATATATATATATATATATGTATGTATGTATGTATGTATGTATGTATATGTATATATAATACATATACATACATACATACATACATACATACATCTATATATATATATATATATATATATATATATATATATATATAGATGTATGTATGTATGTATGTATGTATGTATATGTATTATATATACATATACATACATACATACATACATACATACATATATATATGTATATATGTGTAGATATATATATATATATATATATATGTATATATATATGTATGTATGTATGTATGTATGTATGTATGTATATATACATATACATACATACATACATATATATATATAGATATATATATATATATATATATATATATATAGATATATATATATATATATATATATATATATATATATATATATATATATATATATATATGTATATATATATATATGTATGTATGTATGTATCTATATATATGTATGTATATATATATATACATACATATATATATATGTATATATATATATATATATATATATATATATATATATATCATCATTGAAAATAATTAAAAAATATATAGTGGTTTAGTCCCATGTATCTTCACTACTTTAGAATGTCCTATTTTGGTTGTATTGAGAAGCAATCTATGTAATGAATGATTAAAATCTGCATATGAATAATAATGGAAATGGATGTGCACAATTTGCTCGATTTTGTTTTGTATAAAATAAAAGAAAATTTGTATTATAGGAATAAAGAAAATTATAATGTATTGAAGGAAAAATTATTGTAAAGAATTTTTGTGTGGCTTGCCTTTGGCCATCTTTCTTTCTCTTTGGTTTGCTATGTAATGTACACCTATGCATTGTCAATTCGATTTTTTCAAATGAGTGTATAAAATTGTGCCCATTTCTCTATCCTTTATTTTGATAATAAATTCATTTTTGAAATTGATCTTATAATGCCTTTTCTGGTAGGTATGTAGATGGTCTTAACCTATATGGCACACGTCTTTCTTGTTAAAGTGGAATTAGTATGAATGATTAAGATTTTAGGCTACAAACCATTTGTTTAAAAGTGACTATGTATTTAAGTAGGATTTATAAGATTTATTACCTTGAATCATGATTGAGGAATGAATATGATTTTCCCATTTGCAATTATTGGGCATAAAATGGAGCTTAAGGTGAACAACATTTAGTGTTCAATGAAGGGCCAATTGTCTTCAAAACCATTTGTGTCTTGAATGTAAGTTCGAAACAAAATAACCTTACTATATTATTTATTGTGATATAAATTATCTTAGTAAAATTGAAGTTATTAATGTAGTAAATAAATAATATGATGCCCCTCTTTTGGATTCATATGCACTAAATTGCCTAGATATGTTACATTTTATCAAAGACAACCCTCATATTCTTTAGTTTCTTCACATGCATAGATATAATTTGTATGCATAGATATAGTTTGTATGCCTAGACTATGCCATAGTCAAATAATATCATATTTTCATCATACTATTAAATTAAAAAACAAATGATTTTACATTCTATCGCTTAAGGCACATATGCGGGCTATCTACGGACATTACACTTTGAAAAATGTAGCTTAACAATGTCATTTGATTTTCCCCTTACAAGTTTGCAAAAATTGTATGTGCATATATAAGTTTCAAAATTTTATTACAATTGCAATATAGTTATGTCATTTAGGTTAATGCGTAGAAATTAAGGTATTTTGTGCACTATCCATGTCATTGCCATAAATTTGACATCCTGGGGCATCTTTATTTTGATTGAGGGTTGTTCCACTCACCGAGTCAACACCCAAATTATCATGTTTTTCCCCTCCGATTTGTGTTGAACACTAAGCTCCAACATTGTGTGGACCTTTTATATGGTGTGCACTTTGAGACAACACTATTACCCTCTAAATTTTCAAGTCGAGTTTTAGATGTAAGGTTGAAAGAAGGGAGCATTGCCCGCTTAAAGAAAACCCTCTCAGTAGAATGATTAAGAAAGAATTATTGGATCCATATTTTTTTGCCATTGAATATGTGGCTTTCACCCTTTTTAGCATTACTAAAATTTTCTCCTTTACATTTTTATGCGTTGCGAAAATGTTCTTGTTTCGACATAAATATTGTGTTAGAAACACATACCAAAATTCGTGCTCCAACTCCACTTCTAGGGCATGTCATTCGGGAAAGCGTTCAAATATGGAGATAGATCATGGATGTGATAATGCTTTAATTCCATAAACACCTCCTAAAAATAAAATCATTCTTCCAAATAGTTCCAAAGTGGGCACGTAAAATTACTGCATTGAATACAACCATGCACACATGGCCTTGAAGGTTGTGCCCTTGGAAAAACAACCCTTGAGAATATAACAATACAAAAGGTAGTGGTTCCTATTTTGGCTTTGATTTTGTGGATAAAAAGAGTGTGAAATCCGTGTTACTTGCTTGAAAAGATTGCAAAAATGTTTTACGACCAAATTGAGAGTTTAAAGATGAACACCATAAAAAATGGAAGGATAGAAAACACAAAACCATGTCATAACCATTTGAACAATTATTTTGAGATTTTCTTGCAAGAATCTTCAAGTGTCACTCCTCTCCTTGTGAATGAGAATGTAATACCTTGTTGGAAATTAGGACACTCAGAGTGGGGGTGAATCAGTGTTAATTCAAATTTTGAAGTACAATTAAACACTAATCGATTGTTTAAACTTAATATAAGTCGAAACAACACAATTCACATGAATTCAATAAGCACACCACATAGAGCTCGATAATAGTGGGAAACCCAATATGGGAGAAAACCAAATGAACAAATGAAATAATCTCATAAACGTTACAAGTTTGTTGAGCACACACTAAACATGAAACAAAAAATTCAAGAATCAAGAACCTACTTGACTGATTACAAGCTACAACTTGCAGGAAAACACCTACTTGCAGAATTAGGCGAGCTTCAACTCAGACTTCACAATTTTTTTGATCACTCACTTCATAAGTTTTCTAAAATAAAAAATAGTGATCCTAGATAATCTCATATATATTCATACTCAAATTTTGATTACACTTTCTTGAATACATGATTAGATCTCTCAACTTCTCAAACTCACACTCACTCACATATTCTTAAACAAATTCATGCTAAAAAATAATATTTTAATAAATAAAAATACTTACTGAAATGATCTTTGAACTTCAATTACAAGACTCTTCAAGTTACTCACTTGTCCATACGTACAAGGAGATGAGAAGACCTTCATGAAATAAAAACTACCTCAAGGAAGCATTATAATATATGATCAATTTCAGATTACTAGTACAAATTTGTCGGTATTTTAAGATTCACTTAATTTAACTAATTTCCAATGAGAACCCCAAGTACATATAACAATTGAAAACAATCCTCGGCCAATTGCACAAACTATCCTATTTGTAAATTTCAAGTTTTTTCTGTCATAGGATTCAACGAGTGAAACCCGACTGAGGCACATTAGGACTAAATTTTAGGTGGCATAATCATGTGAAAATGTTACCAAGGCCCATAATATTCTTTTATAGCCTCTTCACAACTCTCAATCATTGTCATTTTATCCTTCAACTTACATTTGAGTTCATGTATGCATTATAATCTTGAACAAACAGAGTGAAGAGACTTATGATTTAATTTCGAGACATTCATACAAGTGAATCAAGTCTATATGAAGAAGTTCATTAATAATCAGAGCTTGGACACCATTAAAACAATGTAAGGAAGAAAAATCAATATTTATTCTACAATAGTCAAGAGCTCACCGTCTTGGAAATCCTTCAATATAGTTAGTGATTAACATGTCATGACATAAAGAGGAAGAGTTTCACTTGCTTTCACCACAATGATAAGATTATTTGTGAGGTTTGGATCAAACACAACCATCAAGTGATCAATACCTTGCAACTATTCTTCATGAAACATGCACTTTCAAACAAGGACATGCATATTTTTCAAATACTGTGAACATCTTCAAGGATTTAACAAATCTAAATTCATTTTCAGTCAACCATGTCTTCAGAGTCATTTTACAAGAGGGAGAATGACATTTTCATAGCTCCCAGATCCATATATTTCCTGAAATCATGCAAACAAGATCAAACTTTCTTGATCTTTCAAAATTGTACTGCAATGAGGGTTTTAAGTCTAAAAACCCTAGTCATTCATTTGAAATATTTCACCAATTTTTTCTTCATTTTCATGCCTATTAATTTATAGAATGAATTCACCACAAATTTATAATACAATTTGAAGTCTTCTTTTGTAAGAAATGTTAGGAAAAATTCATGGTTAGAACCATTGTCATTGTCCTTCTAGACTGTCACAAGAACTAGACCCAATTTTCAAGAAAGGAGTTTTCTTGAGAGATTCTCTGTCCATGACATCTAATCGACCTTATTTTTAAGGTTATTTCTATAGACAACTATTCATATCAAACGTAATCACTAACTTAAAGAAGATAGACAAGAAATTCGAGACATTTCGGGATGGTAGTATCTTGTTTCTTAAGACCCTATAGGGCAATATTTATTTAGAGGCATCTTGCTAATCAAATCTCCACTCACATAACTTTCCATTTCACTTACACCTTAGTGAGAAGGTATTCGATATACTTAGTATTCTTGAATGGATTGAAGGAGAGAGGTATGATTTTCATGCTCAAAGTACAATCCACTTTGACTATCCTAAGTTGATTGAGTTAGCCTTTTAGGGATTGATCATCACAAAGCTCTATTTGATCAAGAACTTGGTTTGAATGTTTTTATGACTCTTGTACCCTATTCAAAGTCATATAGCTTTTGGACACAAGCACTTTACATCCACAAGTTCACCTAGACTAAGAACTAGTTCTTGTCAAGACTTTCTCTTCAAAGTGATGACTGAGATAGGCATACTTTGTTCCATTTTTCACCATGGATCCCCTAAGTATCTCTATAGAAAACAAGAGAATGACTTAGATGACCATCCATGTCACAATTTTCAACATGAATCCCTTCACATCAGACAACATACAAAAACTTTGCAAAGACTGAGATACCTCTGTATGTTATAGTCAACCATGAGGAACAAAAATCCCACCATTCTAACCTAGAAGAAGCCTTATACACTCCTGAGGGGTTGTACCAACTTTAAAACTTGATTTGGAGAAAAATAATCTCATTTTATGCCTATTGCTTCAAGAAGGAGGTTTGGTGAGTGTAAGATCACTGATAGAAAAATGAATAGAATTTTTTTGTTCCTTAACCATTTGACCTCAGGTTTTTGTAAAATTTTAGTCTTGGAGTGATCTTAAAAAAATCCTCTTATGATTTATCTGAATAAGGCTTGTCATGTTTTTTAGAGTGTTAAGAATACATGTTACCTGCTTTTAGCCCTTCTCACTTTACCCGGTTTTGGTAAAACTTGAATATCTTCAACAATATTCTTCAAAATTTCATGAAACTTGACCTAGAGCACTACAACACCTCCCTCTACATGATCCATGGTTTGATTTATCATAAATGATCTTATACAATCAAGACAAATATCATTTTTCTAATCTTCCATTGATAGTTCTCAAAGGTAGTTTTAGTGAAAACTTCAAGTTTATCTCCAAAAGATAACGTATGACTTTTAGATGCTCATAAATGATGTAGGAAGTGTTCCTAGGATCCTACCATGATTACATAGGCTTGTCATGTCCTACTTTGAGATCATACACCTCATTAGGCTCTAGAACTAGGCCTAAATGAGCTAGTTTCAACTATGAATTATACCACATGACCTGATGCTCACCCTAGAATCTCTTGCACATCCTTAAAACACCATTTTAGACTTGTAAAACACATGAGAAAATCACACCAACCATCTCCATACCTCCATTGGGCACCAACCTCACTGACCAAGCTTGTAGTACGTTGTAGGACCCTAAAACCATCATGAATGTTTAAGAAATCACCATGAGACCACTTTGTGACCCGAACACCATTGAGAAAGCACCAAAATACTTGACATTTCACTCCTTATTTTCCATTAATTTCATATGACATCAATGACAACACCAACCAATGTAACAAGGTTTAACAATCTCCCCTTTTTCATTAATGACAAAAAAATCAGAAACCTTGATGGCAAACCAATACACCAACATCTTTAAAGAATTTAATACTTGTTTCTGATAGCATTCTCTCCCCCTTTGACATATATGACAAAGGTACACACATCCAAAAACATGAGTAACATGAAAGAAAATAATGACAAGGCACGACCTTACCTCAAAAACTCCCCCTTGAATTAGACTTGTTTCTTTGTCAGATAGACCTTAACCAACAACATAAATTTATTCATCAGTCATATTAAAATCTCCCCTAAACCTATTCTCTTGAAATTATGCCTTTTCATCCTTTACATATGCCTTTCTTTGGTCTTCTTGACTTGTGCCTTGAACTAGTGAACTATCTCCCCTGTTTAATCACATCTTGAGAAACCACCGAGTAACTATAGAACTTGAGCTGCTTCCCTAAAAATATGAGATATTTAGTGATTGCTAGGGGATGGAATTACCCCCAATTTGTGTCTTAACTGCTCAAAAACTACTTTTGGTAGAGGTTTGGTCATTATATCAGCTACTTCTTCCTTTGTTGACACATGTTCAAGCTTAATTCTTTTCTCATTCACTTGCTCCCTCAAGAAATGGTACTTGATTGGTATGTGTTTTGTCTTAGAGTGTAGCACTAGATTCTTGGACACACTTATAACACTTGTGCTATCATAGTATAGAGGAATAAGACCTTCATTTTCAACTTTATAGTCTTCAAGTGTTTGCTTCATCCACATCACTTGAGTACAACATATGGTTACTGCTACATACTCAGCTTCACAAGTGGAAAGTGCTACAAGAGAATGCTTCTTACTCAACCAAGACACAAGGAAATTACCTACAAAGAAAGCTCCACCAATTTTTATCTTCCTATCATCAATACTACCTTCCCAATCTGCATCTGTGAAGGATTTTATTTGAAACTCATTGCATTTTGGATACCAAAGTCCATATTCCAATGTTCCCATGAGGTACCTAAATATTATTTTGACAACTTGAAGATGGCTTACCCTAGGATCTTCTTGAAATATTCCAACCAAACCAATTTCTTGCATGATATCAAGCCTAGATGCAATTGAATACAAAAGGCTTCCTATCATAGATCTATATGAGGTCTGATTTACCTTTAGTGAGTTGTCTTCTTTGTGGATTTTGCATCCTACAATCATTAAAGTGCTTACTGGCTTGCAATCTTCCATTTGAAATATTTTGAGCATCTCCTTGATGTAATTTTTCTGTGAGATGAAGATACCTTCTTTGGATTGACTAATTTGTAGTCCTAGGAAGAATGAGAGTTCTCCAAGCATTGACATTTCAAACTCCTTCAAGACTATAGACACCTAAAATCCACCTACACAGTTTTATTACTAAAATTGTACTAATTATCCTCTTTCTTGTCATTTCCATTATAATTAGTGATTTCCCACTAATTAACTAATGTTCCCCTCTATTTTGGTCAATTAACGACACTTCATTAATTAACTAGTCTTTATCCCATTCGATGCCAATTAACGACACTTCGTTAGTTATAATCCTTCTTTCGAATCAATTAATTAACTATTATTAGTTAATTAATCCTTTTTAACCTTGTATTTAATCAATAAAACCTCTTATTTACTAAATCCCCCTCTTCAATCATTCCAATCCTACCTATTTCCCTCTAAATCATTTCTAATTAGCCTTTTAAGCTTATTCTAGCCTATTAATTAATCCTAGTTGTTTAATTAAATAATCTCCAACATGTTATTTACACCCTCTAGGCCCTAATTCTTCATTCTTATCACCTCCTAGGGGCTATATAGCTAAAAAGATTCTTCTATATTCTTCCCGCCACATGTTGGCATTCCGTTGTGATGATTATTTTTATTAAATGATCATTTTCTATAGTTTTCACTACGTTGGGGCATATTTTTGTTTATTGGTGACCTTTTTCTCTACCTGGGCATATTTTTGCTTCCCAATGATTTTTGGCGATGTACCACAACATTGTCATTCTTCTACATCATATTCTTCCCAAAATTTCAAAAAATAATTTTTTTGTTAAAAATCCAAAAATTGGTATCAATTCAAAAAAATCCAAAAAATTAGTAAAAATTCAAAATCCCATAAAAATTGGTAAAAAAACATTCACGCAATCGATCATTTACATGACACAACATCCAAACATTGAAATTTTTCCTACAAAACATATTTTTTTGGTCCTCTCTTGTTCTCACGCACGACTCGCGGATCATTTTGATCTACCTCCATTAACAAAAGTTGGTTTGCTTGCTATGTCTGTACTCCTTTACACAATGATTTACTTGGTACAGTTTCATAGAGCACGATTTCTTTTTCATAGGACCCCTGTGTCCTTTTTATATTCACCTTGCATGTATCCTTGCTTGGGGTGCCATTTTTACCCTTGTCATTAACTCAAACATTTGGGAATTGAAGCTTGATAACAAAAACATTGGTGCAACTGTCTTGAACATTGTTTGTTTGAGTACGTTTGTTTATACTTATTTCCTTATTGGTTTTCTTGTTTAAATTCTCATACTACATTACTTTAAGTATGTTTCTTTGAGTTAGTGTTTTAGCAATGAATTTTTTATTATTATTATAGCTTTTCATGTTATTTTACACTCTTGTTGTATGTTTATATATAATAAAGAGTTGATGACATAGATTATAGAGAAAATGATGAAATAAAGTTGTTCTTGAGCTAATTTGGATGAAATCTATCTCTCTTCACACTCATTTTCCTCATTATCATTTTCTTCTATCACACTTTTTCTTCAATAACACTTGGGGAAATAGGGATTATATTTATCCCCCTCCTTGTTTTCTTTTATCCATCTCCTTCATCCTTTCGATCATCGATTGAACTCTTTCATCACCCATCTACACTCGAGGGGCATTCTTCATTCTAATAATTTCTCTTCCACTCCTTAAAATTTACTTGTTTATAATTGTCTACTATCTTTGAAGTGGCATCTCTTATGCCACCCCAAAGAGGGGAAAATGTAGACACCTAAAATCTGCCTATGCAGTTTTATTACTAAAATTGTACTAATTATCCTCTTTCTTGTCATTTCCTTTATAATGAGTGATTTCCCACTAATTAAATAATGTTCCCCTCTATTTTGGTCAATTAACGACACTTTGTTAATTAACTAGTCTTTATCCCATTCCGGATGCCAATTAATAATGCTTCGTTAGTTATAATCTTTCTTTGAATCAATTAATTAACTATTATTAGTTAATTATGCATTTTTAACCTCGTATTTAATTAGTAAACCATATTACTGGTTAAATCCCCTCTTAAATAATTATAATCCTACCTATTTCCTATAAATCATCTCTAATTAGCATTCTAAGCTTATTCTAGCCTATTAATTAATCCTAGGTGATTAAAAATATCTCCAACTCCCATGAGTTGTTAATCACTTGTTAATTCCTCTAATCAAGCTTATTTCTTCTAAATATACTTTATCCTTTATCCCACATGCACTAGTTTGCAAGCTTCTCCCAAATTGGAAAGCTATATAAAGGACCCTCCTACCTTCTTTCACACCTACACCACAATTTTGCTAGTGAAATATATAGGCATTCTCCATTGTTGGAATAACTCCTTCATCTTTGCATCCATTCTCTCATTGTTGAGTAGTAAGGGAAGATCTAAACATGGCCTTGTAGCCATTTCTTGGTGAGATCCTTTCCTCTCTTTGGAGACAAACACAAAAATTTGATTTCTTATGATCTAAAGAGGCTCATACTTAGTAGTAATCATACATTACAAGAGTAGGAATGGTTTAGCATTAGATGTTCATTCATGTTTATGCATTAGAGTAGCTATTTCCTTTAAGCTTTTATCTTGATGTTCTTATTAGATTAAATTTTATTTGAAGCTACTTGGTGTTAGTTTCATTCAATTATTTTAGTTAGTTTAGTATGCATACAATGACCTCTAAAAATCCATGTGACATAGTCTCACTATCACTTCCAAATATTATATCATCTACATAGACAACAACAAGAAAAAAATGGCCTTCTTCCTCTTTTATATACATATTACTATCTGTTACTCCTTTTCTGAAGCCTTGCTCAATCAATTACTCATCCAACCTTCTATACTATCCCCTAGGGTTTTTCTTGAGACCATAAAGTTCCTTCTTCAACCTACAAACATAATCCATGTCCTCAGTGAGAGAAAATCCATCAGGTTGTTCAATGTAGACCTCCTCATTCAAGTTTCCATTTAGGAATGCTAACTTCACATCCATTTGATATACTTTGAAACCTTTGTGTGTTGCATATGCCAAGAAGATCCTAATGGCCTCCATCCTATCCACAAGAGAAAATGTCTCATCAAAATCCACTCCTTCAACCTGAGCATATCCTTTGCAAACTAGCCTTTCTTTATTTCTTGTGACTTCACCTTTCTCATTTAGCTTGTTTCTAAACACCCACTTGGTTCCAATGATGTTCTTGTTCTTTGGCCTAGGAACAAGTTCCCATGTTTCATTTTTATCTATTTGGTCTAGCTCTTCATTCATTGCTTTGATCCAATTTTGGTCCTTGTTAGCCTCTATAACATTCTTTGGTTCTATCTTAGACAAGAGAGCAATGTTTTCTTGATTTTGAATACTTTTCAACCTTCTTCTTGTTTGAATATCTTCTTCCTTGTTTCATATGATCTGATTTGGTGGATGACCCTTTTAACCTTTGCCTTGAAGGTGCTTTTGTATAAGGTATTTCTTCATCTTCATCTTCTTCTTCTTGATCAACTTCTGTAATTTCATCATCATCCTAATTTTCAATACTTTGTGGAGTCTCCTTGGGCTGAGTTGTGGTATTCTTTGGATATGATTCATCAATTGTAACATTGGTGCTCTCTATTATATTTTTTGGATCTTATTGTAGCATCTATATGTTGAACTAACATTTGAGTAGCCTAAGAAAATTCCTTCATCATATCTTGAGTCAAACTTTCCAAGATTGTCATAATCTCTTTTAATGTAGAACTTGCTTCCAAACACTCTTAGGTGCTTTACACTTACAAGTATTCCTCTCCAAAGATCATAGGGTGTATTATTGTTGTTGATTCTGATTTGAGCTCTATTTAGGATGTATACTATTGTGCTAACTTCCTCTCTCCAATATCCATCTAGTAATTTTGATTCATTCAACATGGTTCTAGCCATTTCTTGCATTGTTTTATTATTTCTCTCCACTACCCCATTTTGTTGAGGTGTTCTTGTAGTTGAGAATTGTCTTCTCACAAAACTCATCAAATTCATTTGACCAAAACTCTCCTCCTCTATCAGATCTCAAGCTCTTGATTTTTTACATTCTTCTCATTCTCCACTAGTGCTTTGAATTCCTTAAACCTTTCTAGTGCTTCTGATTTCTCCTTGAGGAAGGAAACCCAAGTCATCCTTATGAAGTCATCAATAAATAGCATGAAGTAGCTCTCTCCTTGAATGATTTCAGTTCTGGTTGGTCCTACAAGATCAATATGAATCAACTCTAGAGGTCTTGTAGTAGAGTACTCTTTTGATTTGAAAATTCTCCTAGTTTGTTTGCTATGAAGACATTACAAAGCTTATCGGCTGGTTTTTAATCTTAAGCATGTTCCTTACACATCCCATGGAGTTGATTCTGACAAGATTATCAAAATTGAGGTGTCATAATCTCCTGTTCTCCGAATCCAACTCTCATATACATTGCTAGTGAAGAAATGTTCCTCGTTGATCTCCTTTAGTACATACATATTTTTCTTTGTTCACTTTGCCTTGCCAACCACCTTACCTGATTTGTTTTTCTTTATGTTAGACCCTTTGTCATGAAACACCATTATATACCCCTGCTTGCACATTTAAATTACACTTAAAAGGTTATGTTTGAGACCCTTAACGTATGAAGACATTTTCAGTGATAGTCTTTCCATTGTAAAGAATTAATTTTCCCTTTCACATAATGTTAGCTAAAGTATTATCACCAAATATCACTTGTACTGATGCATTTTATTCTAGAGAGATGAAATTACTCTTGTTTCCTATCATATGGCTTGAGCACCCATTATCTATGTACCACTCCATGTCTTCACTTTGAGAATGAAAGGTAGTTTGGGCTATTAAACCTTGTTCCTTTATACTTGTAGGATCTGATTTCACAATATACACCTTCTTGTTTTGCTTTAGAGGTATTTGATAGCATAATTTGGCTATATGTCCATACTTTTGATAGTTGTAACAAATTAGTTCATCTTTATTTCTCAATTGGTATGAATTAAGGTGTCTTCCATGGCCTTTTTCAAGTCTCCTACATCTTGAAGCTTTGTGACCAAACATATTGCATGAAAAATAATAGCCATAAAATGAATGTGCATACCTTGTTGCTTGGGATTGCTTGCTTGAATTATATCTCTTTTTGACATTCTTGATATCAACATTCCTTTCTTTATGTGGGTCTTGAGATGTCTTTATTACCTTCTTGCACACTAGTTCATTGTTATTATGTTCCTCCTTAAATCCTAGGAAAAATTTCTCATTGAAATATATTTTCTTTCTTAGGAAATCATCTATATCATTTGTGATTTTATCAAACTTATGGTAGGCCTTCAAATTGCTTAAAGTATGATCTAATTGGGTTTGCAGTAGCTCCAACTCTACCTTGATTTTTATATGCTCTTCTTCCTTGGTTTTGAAATATTCCTCAATCAACTTAATTTTTGCCTCAAATTCCTTGACCATGTCTTCATGTTCTTGAACATTATTGTCTTGTCTTTTCTCAAGAAGGATGATTTTTTCTTCATACTCTTTCACCATTAATTTCAATTTTTTTTTCTTCTTTCTTTGATGTTTCAATTCTTCTAGAGCACTAATTAACTCATCTTCAAGATTCACATCAACATCCTCCTCATCTGAGCTATCATCTACAAACTAAATTTTACCTTTTGAGTTACAAGCAATGATTTCTTCCATGGCCATGAATAGAGTTTTAGATTACATACCTTCATCTTCACTTTCATATTTTCTGGAGTCACTAGATTCAGATGAGCTTGATCCTTCTTGAGTATAGAAATTTTTCTTGTTCTTGAAGTACTTATTCTTACCTCCATGTTTCTTGAATTTCTTATTTTTCTTGTGATAATTTTCTTCATCATGTTCATCTTGATCTCCCTTGTTTTTGTTAGGAAACTTTGATGCAAAATGACCAAATTGGCCATAGTTGAAACAATTGAATGGTAACTTACCCTTATACTTTCATGATCCTCTTTTTAGTTTCCTTACAAACATAGCTTCAACCTTCTCATCATCCACCTCCATATCAGATTCAAATTTTTTTTTCTTGGCTTGGGATTCCTTATATTCCTTGAGCGCTGATTCTTTCTTGACTGATTTTGACTCAGTAATTCTCATTTCATATATAATTAAAATACCATGGAGATCATCCATTTTCAAAGTGGTTAAGTCTTTGGCTTCCTCCATAGCTAACACCTTGGAGTCATATTTAGGAGATAAGGATCTCAGTACCTTTTGACAACCACACTCTCCTCTATCTTCTCTCATAGACATCTGATCAGATTTATCACTTCATCCACTCTTTACAAGTATGATGCAACACTTTCACCTTCCTTCATTTTCAGGCTTTCAAACTGAGCATAGTAGGTCTATAACTTGGCTAATTTTACCTTACTATCTCCTTCATATATGGTTTTCAATTTTTCCCAAATGTATTTGGTTGTGGTACAATGCATGACTTTTATGAATTCAACATCTGCCATCCCACATAGGAGTGCATTCATGGCTTTGGAGTTGTTTTCAATTTATTTCTAGCTATAATAGTTGGAGGTGTGGATGGGATGATATAGTATAGCCACTAACAACTGAATTCCATATGTCAAAGCCTAAAGACATGAGGTATGTCTTCATTCTAACACTCTAGAAGGAATAGTTTGATCCATTGAACATATGTTATTTGGATGTAGAGAAACCAATTTGTGATTGATTTCTTTCCATGCTTGAATTTTCTGGATATCATTTGAGTTGTTAAACTCACTACACAAAGACCAAGATTTGATATTAATTGTTAGAAATTAGAAAACCGAGATGGGAATGAATCAAATTGTCAATTAAATTTTTTTAGTACAACGTAAAGACCAAAATAAATTGTTTAAACTTAATATGAGATAGCAACAACACAATTCACATGAATTCAACAAGCACACAACATAGAGACAAAAATTTTTATGTGGGAAACCCAAGATGGGAGAAAACCCAATGAACCAATGCACTAAAATCACAAAGGTTACAATTTTGTTGAGCACCCACTCAACATGAAGCACCAACTTCAAGAATCAAACACCTACTTGACTGATTTACAAGCTACAACTTGTAGGAAAGCACCTACTTTCGAATTTGTTGAGCTTCAACTTAGAATTTGCAAATTTTTTTTGATCACTCACATCATAAGGTTGCTAAAACAATAGATAGTGATCCTAGATAAGATCATATATATTCATACTCAACTTCTGATTACACTTTCTTCAATACACGATCAACTCTCTCTTCAACTTCTCAAACTCACACCCATGTCACATATTCTTCAAAAAATTTATGCTCAAAAATATATTTTTTATAAATACAAAGAATTAATGACATGACCTTTGACCTTAAATTACCAATAATCTTCAAGTTAATCACTTGTGCATACGTACAAGGAGATGAGAAGACCTTCATGAAACAAAAACTCGCCTCAAGGAATCGTTATAGTATATGATCGGTTTGATTACTAGTACAAACTTGTCAGGTGTTTTTGAGATTCACTTAATTTAACTAATGTCCAATGAGAACCTCAAGCTCATCCAACAATTGAAAATAATCCTATGAACCCTACAAAATGTCCTTTTTGTAAGTATCAAGTTTTGTAAGTCATAGGATTTGACAAGTGAAACCGACTTTGAGGCATATTAGGACTGAAGTTTAGGTGATATCATCATGTGAAAATGTTACCAAGGCCCATAATATTATTTTATAGCCTCTTCACAACTCTTAATCTTCATCATTTAAGCATTCAAATTCCATTTAAGTTCATGTATGCATTATAAAATTGAAAAAACAAAGTGAATAGACTTATGATTTCATCTCGTGCATTCATATAGGTGAATCAGTCTATATGAAGAAGTTCATAAAAATCGAGCTTGGACACCATTAAAACAAGGTAAGGAGAAAAACTCACATCTCTTCTACAACAGCTTAAGAGATCACTATCTTCAAAATTCTTCAACACAGTCGAGAGATAAACATGTCATGACACAAAGAGAAAGAGTTTAAATATTTTCGCCACAAGGAGAAGATTATTTAGGATCTTTGGATCAGACACAACCATAAAGAGAACAAGACCTTGATCCTCTTGTAGATCAAGAATTTCCACGCTTGTTACTTGTCCAAGTTAATGAACCAAACTAAACACAAAAACCACGAAAATTTCAAATAAAGTTGATACCGATTAATTGGACAAGATTCAAAGACATAGATGGAGAGAAAGCTTGATGGAATTAAGATGGGTGCACACGAGCAATCCTATGGAGTAGATCTAAGAAACCTGTGATGCACAAATACTTGATAGAAAAAGATGATGTTAGAAGATATAAGGGTGAACGCCTGAAAGTGGGTCAGGAAGTGATTAGCTTCCTCGGTGGATGTCAATTCACATTTTCAATTAAGAATAAAGGCATACATGATAAAAGATGTAAGCAAATGTTTAGATTTTCTGATTTTAAGTTGCAGAAAAATGTAAAAACAACAGCAGAAACTAAAAGAAAGTAGGAAACTATAAAAAAAAAGATGAAATTGTGTCACTTGGATTCTATACCTTTCTATAGACTAGTCGGTGTCAATCATATAGTGATTGGCATCTATGGTTTTGAATGGCACTGATTCAGAAAAATCAGCGTTGATTGATCCCGTCAACGTCGATCGGGAAGAAATCACAGACAACTTGATTGGTGATTGATGATGATCGATTGTGGAGACTGCAGGAGCTGCAGAGATGTGAACAAAGTTCCGCCTTGGCTAGAGGGAGAAATGGAGTCACCCAGAGGTTGAAGAACCTAAGTGATATCGATATTATGTGGGAAGAATAACGGTGCACCTCTCCGGGATTGATCTGGATAGAATTCACCTTATCTCAATTGATAGTTTCAAGATTCACTCAAGTTTTTCACTATTTCTCAAGTCTCTACCATCTAACCAGAACTGAGTTCAGGTCATGTATTTATAGTTGGCACCAACCGAGGTAAAATCGGTGCCGTTCTAAAAATCAGCGTCGATCGAGAACCGGTCGGTGCCGATCGAAACAGACTCCCAAAGTGGCGAAAAGGGACGAGTTATGAGGATAAGAATATTATCCCTCTAACTCAAATATGGGAAAAATCTCATTGCACGGTTCCAGGAGAGGAGAAATAGGTGGGATGGATGGATAATAATAGCATGGGAGGTTAGGAAGTGATATGGGGTGAATAAGTAGTTGGAATAAATGTAGAAGATAGAATTACATGGTTAATGTTTAATTATCCATGGGTGAAATATAATGGGGTGGAACAAAATTAGGATAGGCATTTTAATTAGATATTTAATTAATACCCTAAGAGAGAATTAGTGATACAAAAGTGCACCGGGTTACCCAAGAATAGAACAGGTAAGTGAACACGGGGGACATTAAATTGAGTAACCAATTTTATGTGTCTACATTTTCCCCTTTTTGTCGAGTAACTTGCGATAAGCAATGCTACGAGACAAAAAAATAAGGAGTTGGAAGAAGAGGAAGAATATTGATGATGTGTTCCCCCTCAAACTAGGGATGGGGTGGCCCAAAAAAGCCAACCGATCCCGAGTTTGAAAAAGGTAGATGAAAAAGAATAGAAGAGAGGATGCCCCAGCTAGATGTCTGGAGTAGATTTGATCATTGATGACGCACGTAAAAAACAAAAAAGGCATCGACCTAAGGAACTCACATTGGTAGGAAGACTAGACGGTCTTCGTATGAGACGACGTTAGTGGCTATAGACTTGTGAGTTAAAGGTGACTGCAAAATCGTAACAACCAAAGAGTGACACATTGGTAGGGACAACTAGACGACCTTCGAATGAGACGACGTTAGTGCCTATAGACCCGCTATCTTTAGGTTGCAAAAATACGAGTTACCCATGTACAGGGAAAAAACTCGGAATGGGTGATAACACCATGAAATATGTGCCAAAAGGTGGAAATAAGGTCATAACAACGATCAGATAAACAAGCCAAGCA
Organism: Taxus wallichiana var. yunnanensis; assembly: GCA_018340775.1. NCBI lineage: Eukaryota > Viridiplantae > Streptophyta > Pinopsida > Cupressales > Taxaceae > Taxus > Taxus wallichiana. The sequence continues at coordinate 982,132,945 of CM031242.1, read as the reverse complement.
TCAACGCTTAGACAAGAAGGATGAAGCGATGGCCTCGAGAGGAGAGCCACCATGGAAATTGACATATGGCCACTATAGTGGACTTTGCAATAGAAATGTTGCCAGACTAGGTAGAACAAGTGTGCTATGGGTGGCACATGTAAAAGATATAATGATGAGATGCCCCAAGCAGGGAACGACAAGCAAAGCCATGCTATGAGTGACACACACATGGGGATATGCCATGAGTAGAGCCATGGTACTCATATTTAAGGTATAAAAAGAAATAACGTGGAGAACCACATAGTTCCAAATCACTATGAAATGTATGACTGGTTACAGATGGATGAAAGACCTGTTTTGTGACTAAGATCATGTAAGATAGATTTTAACAGTAGAAGGGCCTTAGATGCAAAGCATTAAGAGGTTCCATTTCAGGTATACCATCCATGGAAGATAGGTGATAAGCCTCGGACCCATACTTATGAGTGACAATGTATACTCCCATCCAGTTAGGAGCAAACTTACCACATTGACTCTGTTCCAGAGTAGTGACATTTTGGTTTTCTTTAAGAACAAGATCACCAACTTGGAAGTCACGCTACTGTAAATGATTGTTATAAGCACGCTTGACATGCTCAAGATAGACTTGATGATGTTCAAGAGTGTTGAGATGATGTTCATCTAACAACTCAAGTTGTGCTAGACGATTTTGATGACAGTCTTCATTAGAGACAAAGTCTCTGAGAGAGACACAAAGAGAGGGAATTTGGACTTCCAAAGGAAGGAAAACCTTAGACCCATAGATGAGAGAGAAGGGAGTAGCACCGGTAGGGGTACGAATGCTATTTTGATAAGCCCAAAGAGAAAAAGGGATGTGTAAGTGCCAATCCCTACCAACTCGACTAGTTACCTTTGCGAGGATATTACGTAAATTTTTATTAGAAGCCTCAACTTGGCCTGTTAGCTTGTGGATAGTATGGAGAAGAAAATATGAGTTTAATATTGAAGGTGTCACAAAGTTTCTGCAAATATTTGTTTTTGAAAGACTTTCCATTGTCTGTAATGAGTTTGTGAGGAACACCAAAGTGACAAATGATGTGTTGATAGACAAAATCAACAATAGGTTTAGCTTTGGTTGATGAAAGAGGAATAGCCTCCACCCATTTAGTGAAGTATTATGTGGCAGTAATGATAGAGTGATGTCACTGCAAAGAGTGTGGATTGATGAGACCAACGAGATCAAGACCCCATTGTGAAAAAGGCCACAAATCCACTGCAGGTTGCAAAGCCTGACTAGGGATATGTGTAAGATTAGCATGTTGTTGACACTTGACACATTTCTTGACATATTCATAGTAGTCTTGATTAAGAGAAGGCCAATAGTAACCTAAATGTAGGATGTGCTTAGCCACACCAAACCACCAAAGTGTCCACCACAGATACCATTGTGGACCTCCTGAATAGCCTTAGATGATTCAGGGGTTTTGAGGCACCAAAGAAAAATACCCTCAAAACCACGTTTGTAAAGGATTCCACCCAGAATAGTATAGCGGTTTGCACATTGGATAAAATATCTTCTACCATTGGAAGTCAAATCTGGAGGAAGCACTGAGTAGGATAGATAATCGAAAATGTGCTGATCTAAACGCTGAACAACCACATAAAGTCACGAGTCTTCAATGAATGGAGGAATAAGCGAGGCTAAAGAAGCCATCGTATCTATAAATTAGTTTGCAGTGTGAGGAATAGCCTGGATAGTAAATTTATTGAAAGATTGAATATAGAAGAGAATGATATCGTGATATTTTTGAATGATATCATTTTTGCACTAATAGACACTAGTGACTTGATTAACGATGAGTTTAGAGTCACCGAATATGTCGATATGGTGAGCGCCGAGATTAATGGCATTTTGAAGACCTAAAACAAGGGCTTCATATTTGGCCATATTATTGGTACATTTAAATTTAAGCTTATGTGCGACAGGGATAAACGCACCCCAAGGAGGAATCATGACGAAACCCATGTGCCTCCCCCTTGCTGACACTTGGACCCATCAAAGAAAAGTTTTATTTTAAATGGAGATAGATTGAAATCGATTTGTTGGATGTACTCATCTAGGAATTGAGCAAGGGGGACTTGAGTGTCCGGAAGAGGGGCATCAGCTAATTGATCAGTGATAACCTAACCCTTGATAGATTTCTGCGAGATGAACTCGAGGTCAAACTCTGTCATGAGCATGAGCCAACGAGTGATACGATCATTGTGATAAGGTTTTGCATGCATTGTCTTGAGTGGATTGACACTCGTAACAATGTAAGTTTTATGATTAAGGAGGTAATGACGAAGTTTAGAAGTCGCAAAGAAGAGAGCACAACACAACTTTTCAGCTTTAGAATAGCGAGTTTCATACTCATGAAGAGTGCGACTGATATAATAGACAACCTGTTCTTTACCATTAGCATCTCGATGTGAGATCATGGCTCCCAGAGCATGGTCAGTCACGAAATATAAAGATAGAATGGCTCCCCCTCATGTGGAGGTGTAAGCAGTGGAGAAAGAAGATAAGATTTGAGATCATCAAAGGATTTTTGACAATGCTCATCCCATTCAAAATGAACGTTTTTATGGAGGAGATGATGAAAAGGTTGACAACGGTCTGAAAGTTTGTGAGATAAAATGACGCATTGATTGAAGGCATCCTTGAAGACCACGAGCTGCTTTAAGTTGGAAGGAGGAGGCATCTTGATGATAGCCTTTATTTTTGTGGGATCGACCTCAATACCCTTGATAGAAATGATAAAGCCTAAGAGTTTACCAGTGAGAATGCCAAACACGCATTTAGATGGATTTAGGTGAAGACAAAAATGAATGAGTCTCTCAAAGAGAGGCGCAAGGATGAGAAGATGATCTGAACCAAGGATGTCATCGACGTAATCTTCTACAGTTTTGTGTAAGAGGTCATGGAAGATGTAGGTCATTGCACGTTGATAAGTCGCCCTACGTTCTTAAGACCGAAGGGCATGATGTGATAACAAAAATTCCCCCAAGGAGTTATGAAGGAAGTCTTGTGCTGATCCTCTGGTGTGATGAGAATTTGATTATACCCAGAGAAACCATCCATAAGAGAAAGCATCTCGTGACCTACAGTTAAGTCCACGAGTTGGTCGATATTAGGTAGAGGGAAATCATCTTTTGGGCAAGCAAGATTAAGATCCTAAAATTCGGTGCAAATTCAAATTTTCCCAGTAGCTTTGGTTACTGGTACTACATTTGAAACCCATTATGGATAGTCAATGGGTTGGATGAAGTTGGCGGAAAGCAAGCGCTACAACTCTTCTTTGATGAGGAGAGCTACACGAGGATGCATCTTACGTAGTTTTTGCTTAATTGGTTTGATGTTTGGCAGAGTAACGATATTATGGACCACAATGTTAGGATCAAGGCCTGGTATATCTTTATATGACCAAGCAAACACTTGGTGATGGTTGGAAAGAAAGGCGGTGAAGTCTCCTAACTCCTGTGGGTTAAGAGATTGGCCGACCTTAATGATGTGAGGGTCTTCAGAAGTCCCTATATTAAGGTCGATAGTGGCTTCATTAAGAAGCGTAGATGTGTCAGAAGGAATGGTTTTAGGAAGATAAGAATCCTCTACCCCTAGATAGGTAAGGACAAAATCATCATCCGAACAGTGGATAGTATTGATAGTAGGAGAGTCATCTCCGACTATTTCAGGGAAGACTAATGGTATGGAAGTGGATTTGCCATTAGTATTGTAGTTTAGTGAACCTAAGGAAATGGTATTGACTAAAAAAAAATTAGGTGGGATGGAAATAGTGTCATCCACATCAAGTGATGCATCAAACCTGATGGGAGAAGATGGTTCCTCAATGGAAAGAAGCTCACCTGACAATGGTGATAGTGGCTTTCGAGGAGGTTTGAACCCTAAACCAAATTTTTGATGTGGTTTAAGAGTTGAAATGGACATAATGTCATGCACACCCCTGTTCATACTTTCCCGTGCCAAAGCCCTTCCACATGCATCAATATAGATAAGTTTTTACAAACGCGGATTACAGAGATAATCAAACCCTACCGAATAGGGTTTGGCCCTAGGAGGAGAATCTGGATGATAGTGAGGTGTATCAAGACCACCGTAGATGAATTCAGTCTATCGATTGGGCAGACCAATGGTGACAATGCGGCCAAGACCTGGTTGATATTTAGGTTATTTGTTTGGCCTACCATACTCGTTAGGTTTGAGATGGGCGTCAAAAGAGAGAAGGGGAAGCTCTCCTAGCAAAAAACGCTGCAATGTATCTTCCAGATTTTGTAGATCTGGTAGTTTTGTTGCAGGTATGGAAGAAGATGAAGCCTTGTCAGGAGAATCAGCGTTCTCCTTTGGAGGGACAGACCCTGTGGTCATGTCACATTGTGCGGATGGAAAAGGGTCTCCTAGATGAGTATAGATTTTGCCCTCATACTTGATATTTTATGCATCGATGGAGGGTTGATGGGATGTAGTGCATTGTATAGATCCAAGAGCATCGAGGATCATATTGTAGTGGAATTTTCCTTTGACAATGTAAAAATCTCGTGAAGAAGTTTCTTGCCTACCCGAATGGGTAGGACCATAGTTCCTAAAGTAACGCCACTGATCGTTAAATGATCAAAGGGTGAAAGGCGGTGGTGACACTACGTTCTTTGGTAACTTAAGTTGCTCAAATGTGTGGGAGGAAATGACATTAAGTGTAGCGCCACTTTGTCGATCATAGTGCGTTTTAACGTAGTGTTATTGATTTGGACTGTGATAAAGAGAGGAGCTTCTAAATCCTTAGGAGAAAGGGGAGGAATTTCATAATCCTCAAAGGAGATGGTGGTTGATGGTCTATTTAATCTAAAAACCATCTCGAAAGGTTGGGGCTCATCTGAATTCACCATGATGTGGTGTAGATTATCAATCAGAGCTTGGTGATGCTTGGGGAGATGACTGAATGAGGTCAAAAAGAGACATTTTGACCGGAGCATGGGTGAGTTGTTTCATAACACTCTCCTCAACTGACATGGGAATCTGAGCCTAAGGTGAAGCATGAATAGAGACCCGAGGTCTCGGGGCTGATGAGGAAGGAGGAACTCCTTCGGGGTAGCAAAAATAATGACTCGTGGTTGAGAGGCTGTAGAAGATGATGGATTATCGTACTGTTGTGTTCTAGTGGCGATACAAATTGCGTCGATTTGAGAAGGTGGAAGATCATCCGGAGTGATATCAATAGAATTAGGGGCCTGAGTAGACCGTTGTGCTCAGATGTAGTTGGGATGACAAGAGACACTTGTTCCTCCTCTTCTCCAATAGGAGATCATTTTCTTCCAAGAGGTTGTTAATGATAGATTGAAGGGCTTTACATCCCTCGGTGTCATGACCTGGAGTGCGATGGTAAGCACAAATCAAATCAGAGTTGAACCATGAAGGTTTTACTCCTTTGGGATTATAGGGTTTGATTGGAGGAAGATATATAGATGAAGATTGGATAAGTTGGCGAAGGATTTCAGTATAGAATCCGGTAGATGAAGATGTGGACAGAGGTGAAGAAGGCACCTCTTTAGCCTTAGTAGACTACCGAGGTAAAAGAGCCTGCATATCTAGTTTGACAGTCTTTTTAGGGATTGTTTTCTCTTCTAAACATTGGGAGAAGTAGCCTTAGGTGCTTGAGATGGAAGTAAGTGAGGAAAGATTTATTTTAGCAGGAGGAGGAGCTCCTAAGATAGATTTTGAAGATGACGAAGACATGACAAGTGTTTTAGTCTTCGGAGAGATGAAGAAGGCTGCTTGGCCAAAACAAACGATGATTTAGATAAGACTAATTTAGATGGGGGAGGAGCTCCCAAAATATATTTTATAGGAGGCCTAAAGGGTGCCTTGGTTTTTAGTGATGAAGATGATGGTTCTGATAAAAGAGGTGATGCCTTTCCAGTAGGTAAATCCACTTTATGAGGCACCAATGAAGATGGTGTTGTAGAAGAAGACGCCTTTTCAATGGATAAATCCAATCTTTTATGAGGCACAGAGAGGGATTTTTGAGGAAGGGCACCAAGAGTTTTGATGGTCTGAAATATTGGTTTTCCCTTTTCAGGGATGGTGAAAACTTCAACCGCATAAGGTGATTGTAACCATTTCGGAGGAAGTAAAGGAGATGATACCAATGATGTAACCCTAGGCTTAAACTCCAATTGTTTATGTCTGAGTCCAGGAGTTGGAAGTATAGGTGTTGACACTATCTCTTTAGATGTTTCCTTAATAGGCAAGGAAGCACTGATGGTGGAAGAGGTAGGTAATGAAGAAGCAGCCTCTTGTGAGGAGGGTACTTTAGATGCAGTAATTGTGGGTGTAATTACTGTAGGAAAAGAGACAGGAAGAGTTAAGATCGAAGATGCTTCCAAAGGCATAGAAGTTGGTACAACTATGGGTACGTTAACCAAAGGCATGGTCGTGGAAAAAATGGGAGCAACAGAAGTAGAAGTATCTGTAGTGGAAATTTGAAGGGATGCAAATGACTCAAGCACCGAAAGAATATCTGATGATAAGACATATGAAGATGACACTGTCTCAGGTATAGGTGGAAGATCAGATAGAGAGGAAGAGGGAGACGACTCTATTTCTAACAACAAAGGAAGAATCGAAGATGGACCATCCGAGGATGGTGGAATCTCGAATTTGAAGGAGTGGAAGGAAGTTCCGATTCAGTTGACACATTTGTGGATGGTTCAGAATTAGAAGAAGAAATATTAGTAGAAATGGAGCTGATAGTATGCGTGTTTGGTTTTAAGACCCCAAAGCATCATTGTTCGGGGAATGATTTGGAAAAGGTTTTTAAAAATGTCAAGCGCTTGATTTGGGGAGCATTTGGGTTATCTAGAATGAGCTCGCCTTTATCAATGAATTTTTAGACAAGATTCTTAAAGGTATGACATCGTTTAATGTCATGGCCTTTGCTTCTATGATAACGATAGAAGTCATTTTCACAATACCAGAATGGTCATTCTTAGTTCTCATCAAAATTTCTAATAGGAGGAAGTTCGATCATGTGAACTTCCAAAATTTTTTCTAAGATAGAAGCATATAATTCCCCCAACGAAGTAAAAGACCAAGATGATGGAGGTCCTTTTTGAGAAGATGAAGAGTCTCTCTGAGGTGTTTGATTAGAAGTGTTATCAGATCATGATGTTTTTAACATGATAGCATTTGTGGACCCTTGATTCTTGTCTTTGTTAGAAGAAGAAGGGTTTGATTTTGTAAACCGAGAAAAATCTGGTTTAGACTTAGAGCGAAGTTTTAACTTTCCTTGTTTAATGGCGTGAGACTCAAGTTTGTGTGCCATCGTAAAGGCTTCTTCAAATGTATGAAAGGTTTGAATCCTTAAAGTGGAAGAAATATGATTGGTGCAAGATCGAGTAAACAACTTGATTTGTTGAGATTGAGGGAGGGAGAAGGACAATTGATTTATTATTCCTCTCCAACGAGCGACAAAGTCTGTAATAGACTCGTCATCGAATTGATGAATGTTATAAAGATATGTGATCGAGATCTTATGTGCGATGTTTATTGAGAAGTTTTCAACAAACATCTAGGCTAATTGAGAGAAAGAAAACAGAGAATGTTGGGGTATGTTATTGTACCAGTCTAAAGCGGGCCCTGCTAAAGACATAGGAAAGGTACGAGCATAAGCTCCTGGTCTTGGACTATAAGGTAGAAAGTGTGTTTAAATGCTCGCAGGTGTTGTTGAGGATCCTCCCGACTATGAAATTTTGAGAACTTAGGAAGTTCCCATTGGGGAGGATAAGGCTTAAAAGCCATTGATGGATGAATTGGTTCATTACATACTTCTTCAAAAGAGTATGAAGGGCGAGCCCCTTTGGTGGAGGCTTCTAGGTTTGCGATTTTCTTGAAAAGAAGTTGGATGACATCAGATTGAGGAGGGGGCATGTTGGTATGTCCCGTATAAGAAGTGAATGGTATGTTTTGCTGAGGTATTAATGGGGGATTCATCTACTGATTAATAGGATGATAAGAGGAATAACCAGTGTTCTGGGTGACGCATGGCGAGGTATTTAGTGTGAAGGATCCTGAGTATAAGCAGTTGTGAGATGACAAGTGGTTGAGAGAAAGGTGGTTGAATGAAAGATGGAGCCTATGATTGGTGGGTTCCTACACTTTCTAACTGAATCGAAATGGATTGAGGAATGTGGGTGTTGATTTGATTTGATATGGTGGGAAACAAACTCTAAATGAGGCTTTTGACTACTAGATTAGTTATTAATGGTGCCGATGCCAAAGGATGGGTAAAAGTCATTGTCACTGGAGCATTGGAAGAAATATTAGTTGGAAGGCAGTAGGAGGAACTGATTGACTCGTAGGAGGGGGTTGGCTCACAGAGAGATACTGACCCTGAGATGCAATAGATGACATAGAAGAATTAACAACAATTTGTGGGAGTGTGGATGCACTCATCATAGCTGAAGAAGAGGGCCTCTCGAAAGTAGGCTATGGGGTAGCTGAGGTAGCTGTGACACTAGGGATAGGCAGGGTCATTTGAGAACCAGTCGACATGGTTGGTGGAAGAGAAAAAGGAGGCATAGATGTGCCACCTTATTTCATGGTTCGAGGCGAGAAGAAGCATGCTAACTGCTCAATGAAAGCTTGGGATGGCTCATGAGAATAATCATAAACCTACTAGATCGGTGGTCCCTGATCAAATATTTGAGTAGACTTATGCACTAAGTAGTCCATAAGGGCTACCGGGTTGTGGTCAAGGAGTGCCTGAAATTTAGGATCTCAATGAAGGAACATACTCTATATCAGAAGTAGATGACACCTCTGAAGGACTCAAAGTCGGTCATGATGGGATCACTTTAGGATGATATAAAGGATTATATGACCAAGATGGGGAACTAACTAACAGTGGTCCCGAAGAAGACCCGAGGGGTGCCGAAACATCCACATTAGCGGGGTCTCAGATGAGGAAGAGGCTAGTTGAGCCATTTTTCTAGATTGTGACCGGGTGATGACCGTCATAAACAAGCACAACACTAGAAAGAGATTAACCTAATTAATGCACAGACAATTCAAGCAGCATAGGTGATTATCTCTTTTAAATTTTCATGCTTTTTAAGAAAGAAAATGTTAGGGAAGGCTTTTTAGAATGGGGACTACTCAATTGGCCAACCTAAGGATGGTGTGGGAAATGTTTTGGTGAGGAGTCCAAAAGGCACTTGATAAAAGACCGATGTACGTGGCTTGATATAGGGGCCTACCCCGCACTTCACACACCGTTGCGATAAGGGAGTCGGGTGCTTTGCCAATATACTAGAACTTCTGTGAATTTATAACACGGCCCGAGTACCGCGTAGGCTCTTCCTCTTGGATGTCACTTCCAAGTAGGCGAGGCCAGGGAAGGATTTTTTTGTTTAAATGCTTTATACCTAGTGATTTTGGCTTTGTGTGCAAGGGTGAAAAATAAAAAATCAAATAGTGTCACTACCGATTTTGATCAATTTTCCAACCTATTTAGAGAACTAGGTGAAGAACATACAACATAAATGAAAAGAAAATGTTCTTTTTAAGCACTAAAACCGAAGTGTTTGATTTCAATGAAGACAAGTCAAACAAGTTCTTTCCCAATGCAATTAATTCATTTTAAGGACCAAAACTGAAGTGTTTGAGTGTGATAAAAACAAACAAACAAGTTCTTTTTAAGTTCTTAAAAAGGAGAACACCGCAAAAGAGAAATACTTGTAGATTTAGCTCTCCAAGGTGTGTGGACTTCAAAAAGCATGTTGTTGAGCTCTTCCCCTCGAACAATCCTATGAACAAGCAAACCACTCCGCAAAACAAGGTTAAGCAGAACACGCAAACAAATCCAACAAGATACTAGTGGAAAGGAAATTTCTATTTTAAGAAACTAGAAAACTTTCAAGGAAATGACAATTTTGCACAAAGAGATGAATCAAAAATGCAACTTTGAAATCAAATGAAGGATTTACTAATTTTAGAAATAGAAATTGGAATTGAGATTTACAAAAAAGAAGGGACCTAACTTTGTAAATTTAGAAATGAAAGAAGCAAGACCGAAATGATGAAAGGAAATGCTTAAGAACAACTGATGAAAATTAGTGAAGAAAAAGAACAAAGCTCAAAACTAGAAAAGAGATGAACTTACCAATAAGGGACTTTGGTGGGGTCCCACCGGGCATGCCAGAATGTAGATCAAGAATTTTTGCGCTTGTTACCTATCTAAGTTAATGCACCAAACTAAACACAAAAACCCTGAAAAACTCAAATAAAGTCGATACCTGATTAATTGGACAAGATTTAAAGACGTAGATGGAGAGAAATCCTGATGGAATTAAGACGGGCACACACGAGCAATCCTGTGGAGTAGATCCAAGAAACCTGTGATGCATGAATACTTGATAGAAAAAGATGACGTTAGAAGATATAAGGGTAAACTGCCCCAGAAGCGGGTCCGGAAGCGATTAGCTTCCTCGGTGGATGTCAATTCATGTTTTCAATTAAGAATAAAAGCGTACATGATAAAAGATGTAAGCAAATGTTTATATTTTCTAATTTTAAGTTGCAGACAGAATGTAAAAATAGCAGCAAAAACTGAAAGAAAGTAGGAAACTGTAAAAACAAAGATGAAATTGTGTCACCTGGATTATGTACCTTTTCGCAGATGGTTGGCATCGATCATACAATGATCGGCATCGATGGTTTTGAGCAGGCGCCAATTTAGAAAAATCGGCATTGATTGATCCTGGTCGTCATCGATTGGGAAGAACACGACAACTTGATTGGTGATTGATGATGATTGGATTGTGGAGACCCGTAGGAGTTGCAGAGATGTGAACAAAGTTTTGCCTTGGCTGGAGGGAGAAATGGAGTCACCCAGAGGTTGAATAACCTAAGTGATATTGATATTATGTGGGCAGAATAACGATGCACCTCTCCAGGATTGATTTGGATAGAATTCACCTTATCTCAATTGATAGTTTTAAGATTCACTCAAGTTTTTCACTATTTCTCAAGTCTCTACCATCTAACCAGAACTAAGTTCAGGTCATCTATTTATAGTCAATGCCAAACGAGGTAAAATCGACGCCATTCTAAAAATCGGCGTCGATTGAGAAATGGTCGGCGCTGATCAGGGAACAGATTCCAAAAGTGGTGAAAAGGGACAAGTTGTGAGGATAAGAATATTATCCCTCTAACTCAAATACAGAAAAAATCTCACTACACGATTCCAGGAGAGGAGAAATAGGTGGGATGGATGGATAATAATAGCACGGGAGGTTGGGAAGTGATATGGGGTGAATAAGTAGTTGGAATAAATGTAGAAGATAGAATTACATGGTTAATGTTTAATTATCCATGGGTGAAATATAATGGGGTGGAACAAACTTAGGATAGGCATTTTAATTAGATATATAATTAATACCCTAAGAGATAATTAGTGATACAAAAGTGCACCGGGTTACCCGAGAATAGAACAGGTAAGAGAACACGGGGGACATTAAATTGAGTAACCAATTTTATGTGTCTACACCTCTTCTTCATGAAGCATGAACAGAAATAGGGACATGCATAGTTTTGCAAATACTATGAACATCTTCAAGGATTCAACAAATCTAAATTCATTTTCAGAAAACCATGTTTTCAGAGTCATTTTACAAGAGGGAGAAAGGCATTTTCACAGCTCCCAAATCTATATATTTCCACGAAATCATGCCAATAAGATCAAACTTGCTTGACCATCCAAAATCGCTGTACACAGTGAGGGTTTTAACTCTCAAAACCCTAGTCATTCATTTGAAATATTTCACCACTTTGTTCTTCATTTTCATGTGTGTGTAGTTATATAATGACTTCACCAAAGCTTTTTAATACAAGTTGATGTCTTGTTTTTCAAGAAATAATAGGAAAAATTCATGTTTAAGACCACTTTATTCTTGTCCTTCTAGATCGTCAAGAGAGCTCGACCCGGTTTTCAAGAAAGAAGGAGTTCGTTTGAGAGATTCCTGTCCATGGCATCTAATCTACCTTATTGTGAAGGTTCTTTCCTTAGATAACTAGACATATCAAATGTAATCACTCTTAAAGAAGATAGATGAAATTTAGACATTTTGAGACTGTAACACTGTTTCTTAAGACCTTACAGGAAATCTTGATCTAGGGGCATCTCGCTAATAAAATCCCCACTCACATAACTTTCCATTTCACTTGCACCTCATTGAGAAGGTATTTAATAAGCTCTGTCTTCTCTTGAATGGATTGAAGGAGAGAGGTATGATTTTCATGCTCAAAGCATAGTCCAGTGGTCCACTTTGACCTGTCCTAAGTCGTTGAGTTAGCATTTTAGGGATTGATCATCACAAATATCTATTTTATCAAGAACTTGGTTTGAATGTGTTTATTAGGACTCTTGTACCCTGTTCAGAGTCATATAGTTTTTGGACACATGTACTTTACATCCACAAGTTCACCTAGACCAAGAACTAGTTCTTGTCAAGACTTGCTCTTCAAAGTGGTGATTGAGATAGGCATACTTTGTTCCATTTTTAACCATGAATCCCTAAGTATATATATATATATATATATATATATATATATACACACAACAAGATAATGACTCAAATGACCATCCATATCACAATTTTCAACATGAAGGCCTTCACATCAGACAACATACATAAACTTTTCAAAGACTAGGATAACTCTATACAATGATAGTCAATTACGAGGAAAAAAATCCCACCATTCTAAACTAGAATAAACCTTCTAGAATCCTAAGGGGTTATTCAAACTTTCAAACTTGATTTGGAGAAAAATAAGCTCATTTTATTCCTATTGCTTCAAGAAGGAGGTTTGGTGAGTATAAGATCACTGATAGAAAAATGAATAGAACATTTTTGTTCCTTAACCATTTGACCTCGTGTTTTTGAAAATATTTAGTATTAGAGTGATATTTAAAAATAATCTTATGATTTATCTGAATAAGGATTTTCAATTTTATTTGAGTGCTAAGAAGACAGTCACTATTTTAGCCCTTCTCACTTTACTTGGTTTTAGTAAAACTTGAATATCTTCAATAATATTCTTCAAAATTTCATGAAATTTGACCCAGAGAACTAAAAACCTCCTCTATACATTCTTCATGGCTTGATTTCTCATTACTAATCCTTTAAATTCAAGAAAAATCACATTTTTATAAGCTTCCACTGCTAATTCTCAAAGGTAGTTTTAGTGAAAACTTCAAATTGTCCTCTAAAGGATAAATTATGACTTTTCAATGCTCATAAATTCTCTAAAAAGTGTTCCTAGGATCCTACCATGCTTACATAGGATTTTCATGGCCTGATTTAAGCTCATACACCTCATTAGGCTCTAGAACTAGGCCTAAATGAGCTAGTTTCAACTGTGACTTGTAACACATGACCTGATGCTCACCTAGAATCTCTTACACATCCTTAAAAACCATTTCACACATGTAAGAAACCTAAGAAAAAAAATGAGACATATCCATACCTCAAGTGGGAACCAACCTCATTGACCAAGCTTGTAGTACCCTGTAGCACCATGAGACAACTTTGTGACCCAACCACAATTGAAAAAGCACCAACCTACTTGAAATTTCACTCCTCCTTTTCCATCAATGTCATGTGACATCAATGAAAACACCAACCAATGCACTAGGGTTCAACATACCTTTGCATAAATTTCACTTCATTTCAATCAAAGATATACCTAGAAAACCAATCAATTCCTCCATTGACATAATTGACATTGTTGTAGCTATATCTCCATGCTCCACTAACCGTGGGCGTGATAAGAGTGAAACTGTAAGAATAATAGTTCAGATGAAGGACATGTCTGGATTTAGAATTTGTGTTACTTTATGGGGTCAACATTTAGAGGATATTGGGAAAGAAATTGAAGACATTGTTTCTATTCCACAACTCCTAATGTTGGCAATAAAAGTTGCATGGGTCTCCAGTTTCAATGGAACATCCATAAACACTATCTCTAGTACCAAATGGTTTGTCAACCCTCAAGTTCCTGAAACTAATACACTTTATGAGTGGTTTGCCTCTCGATTTTTCTCTCTGTTGCAACACCCTCCATCACAAATAAATTTTTGGGCCTCTCATGAACTTCAAATATGCAACAACAATCTCACAGATCTTTCAAATGGGAAATATAGACAACAATGAGTGGGCTACACTTATAGATGTAATCATGAACATTGTAATGTATAATTTATTTTACATGGATTTCCCACTCATAAAAGGTGACAAAAATGTAGGAGGAAAGTATATGAGGAACAAAATGGCTTGTGGTTCTATGTAAATTATAAGACACATGTTGAACAATGTGACTACAGATACGCACTCCACGTAGATTTAAAATATGCCACCGGTGAGCTACAATTAGTTACAATGTTTGATGGATTGGATGAGTCAATCATGGGTGTCACAACTAAAGACCTCCAATTATTATGCATAGACGATGGGGCTACAACTAAGGTTATAAACCAGATTATCACATGAATACAAATTCACTCTCTCCTTGAAGAAAGAAACTTTCCATGGAAACAAACAATTGAAATGTGTCATTCTTGATTCCTAGAAATTGGAGGGTCCGACATCTCCTATCTGACTCATGCTTTTATAAACAACAAAATATTTCCTCATTATGTTTTCCGTACTATTTCCTCATCTTTCCTTGCTTCTACAATGGACATGAAATATGATTTTGTCAGCATATTTGCAAAGGCTTACACCTTTCTTTCAATTTTTGATATAGTGGTTGTTAATAGAGGTTCAAATGCACATCCATGTTCTCCATGATTACAATAAAATGGAAAATAGTAATCAATTCTAGCTTAATCTAATGCTATGTAAAGCCATAAATAAATGGAGTAAATGCAGTAAAATAAACCCAAACAACTAAGTAAATAAAATGTGAAACCCTAATGTGAAAAGAGGGTTAGAAAGGCCTAATGATTCACGAGATGTGTTACATTGGAGACTGGTTTAACATGAGGAGGAAATGACCACACATGATCTTAGAAAATATAGATATGAGCTATCTAACTAGACTGGGGCACTTGGAAAGGGATGGGGGCACCTAGGGCACCTGGTTTGAGATCTGGGTGCCCTAGTCTATAAAAATGACTAGGAAACTCCTCCGAGGTATCACTAGATGATCACCTATGTTTCTATTCAGTCACATGTATGTTCACCAATGTCGCAATAAAATTGCAATGAAGGAATCTCCAGTAAAACCCCAAACAAAGCATTAAAACCCTAAAAATAAAGATGCATATGAAGAGGTCGATTGTCCTCATCTGCCAAATGGATGGAATTATCATTGAATGATGTACTACATCTTAGACCCAATGAAGTTCTAGGTGTGTGTGTGAAATTGTGCCCTAGGTGCTCTTGTTCTAGTCGTACTTTGTGAGTATCCAACAATAACTAGATGTAGAATGTAGGTAAATGTGCATGGAATAGAATGAACTCCCCTCCCATGAAGTGTGATGCAAATGAACCAACCTTTGTCCCTTATAATGGAGCTAGATGGATGTAAATGGAGTAGTAGAAGCCTTGGAAGAATGAAAACTTAGGTGGTGATAGTAAGTTCTTAGTGCTTGGTCCCTCATTATGGTCTCATACATTTAAATTTATATGGTTATCTTGTTCTAATTTCGTAATTAACCCTGAAAAGGCTGACCACTTTGAAAATATGGAAAGCTCAAATGCATAAAAAGTGCCAAAAATATGGAAGTAAAATACAAAGAGGATCAGGTGCCCTAAATGGGACCAGGCACTGGACTCCCTAGTCTTGGGTTGGGTGCCCTAGTTAGGGATAGGAATGACACAAAGTGATAAAGCAGATTGTGAAAGTACATGCGGAAGGTCGGAAGTGACAACATAAAGCAAAGTAAAATGGCCAAAATACATGGGTTAATTAGTTCTTTCTTGACTCAAAAACCATATGAATAGTAGTATGAGACCGAGACTAAATAATACCTAAAGTGCGTGATTTTGTGTCTACACTCCACTTCCACAACTTTTTCAAAAATCACGAAAAATAATTTTTTTGTTATTAAAAATTTGCAATCATCCAATGTAACTATGTTAACATGATGCAATGCTTTATTGAATTTTTTATGGTTTCCTTATGCATCATATCTTCCTTGTTCTTCTCTTCATTTTTTTCCTTCATAATACTATTGGAAAAATAATTCTTTTTGGGCAATGTTGAGCCTTTAGCTATTTAAAGATAAAATAATGGGCCAAAATGAAGATGTTTCGATAGATGTTTACATATTTTTTCCATCACTCTATACATTTTCTTGTATTTGTTTATGCTAGTTTCCTTCAAATACAATTGAAAACAAATAGTTTTTTCCTTCCAGTTTGAATCCTTTGGCTATAGAAAGAGAAAACAATGCATGCAAAAACTTTTGTGATGGAGTGTATTGACCTATTTTTTCCCTCTTTGACATACATATTTCATTATTTTTGAATTTTTCTTACACCTCCTTTCCTTTGCTAGTTTGTATAGGATGTTTCCCACTTCCCAATGTCTACCCCTCAGAAACGAGAATGAAGAAGAGAGGTTTATGCCTTACATAAAAATGAAATTAATGCTTTCTAGATTCCAACAATACCATGACCAGAGATAAATGTTTAGAGAAGAATCCCTACAACCCTTGACTTCATCACCGCTGACCTTGTTTACCTCCTCCTCTTTACCTTGTACACCGTATGTTACTCGTGTGAATGGTAGCAAGATGAAAGTTTGTAGTTTGTAACCCTATATTCATCATGCCCCACACACCTACCTTGGCCCATTCCCTTTGTTGCACCACCCATCATCCGCTTTGCCTAAAAAAAAAAGGAATAAATAATTTTTGCCTTGCCCCTTTCAACCTCATGCCCCAACGACAATGAAAATGCATCCTTCTCCTTCACTTCCACAACCTTTTGCCTCACATTTTTCCCAACACTTATTTTCTTGTTCCCAATTTCAGCCTCAAACCGTGTTGTACGAGAGACCACTCTGGTATGCCTCAAAAACCTCTTTTTGGGAATTCTCCTCCTCTCTTGAAGCCCAACATTGATTCCGATAAAGACTTGATCTTTTTTCAAACATCCACACTTTCTCAATTTGTTTAGAAAACTTCCTAGGAATACAAAATACTTCCGTGAAGGAATGTACACTTGTATTAGATGCAAGTCGAAAAAATGGCTATCACTTTTCCTCATGGAACAATTTAGACCCTAGCCTTCAACCTTCCATTCTCAAATATTTAACCCAGGTTGAAGAAATGTTGATCACTTGAATTAATCTTATTCTCGCAAGTCAACCAAATGTGTGGTGGGAAATACAAATATTCTGGTCACACTATAAGTTTCCCACAAAACATTTCATCCATTACCAAATACCTACCTTGTATCCTTGGAGATTTAGACCTCTGTTGGTCCAAAATATTGATTGCAACAAATAAAGTATGAATTCTATTTAAGTAGCTTATGTGTTTGGGAAGTCCTTCAATATAAAATTATCCATGACCCCTACTACAAGGATGTTTTGATCGACAATGACACCCTTTCCTCTCTACCGTCGAGCTAAAATATATATGCTCCTCTCTTCGCCTAATTCCAATGGACCTTCTAGTTTCAGAATGTAATGTATTTAAAAATAGTGCTGACCCTCCTTCCACCTCCAATGACAGACCTTTAAAAACATCCTCCATTGTTCCTTCTATTTAAAACAATGGAACATAAGAGGAAATGATTGAGCAATACTTGCTTTCAAATGACCTTGAAACACCCTTCACCTTTCCTTGCCTAAATTCGGCCTTTTACCAATTAATGAATACACCATAGAGGGTATTTTATTAATGGATTTTCCAACTTTATTTCCGATAGGTAAATCAATGTTCAAACAACCATGCATGAAATAAGTTTTATCCCAAATTCACCCCTTGAGGTAATTTGGATAACTTACATAATTTCCCCATGCTAGAACAAGTAGAAAAGAAGAAATCAGCGAAATCAGGTCAAAGTGTCCCAGGCCACACATGGGACGTCGGGATGCGCAAAACCCATATGACCAAAATCACTGCAAGAAAGAGTAAGTCAGCTAAATTGGGTTAAAGTGTCCCAGGCCGCACATGGGACGTCGAGATGCGTGGGACCCGCATGATCAAATCGCCACAGCAGAGTAAGTCCGCTAAATCAGGTCAAAGTGTCCCGGTCACACGGGCATGTGGGGACATCTAAGACCAAAAATCTGAAACAACCAACTACAAGGGGATGCGGTGAATGCGGGAGTAACGGCCCTCACTGCCCGGTCAACGGCGTTACGTGCGAGACACAAGTTCACCGCAGGGCCAATTTTCCCGATTTACAAGGTGAGCCAGGTATGATGCAGATGAAGTGGAGGTTTTCAGCCCAAGTCGCACAAGGGACATCCAGGAAACCAAGACCCTAAATTCCTGATATTGCCACATGCAAGGGAAAATAGTGCAAATCAGACCTTGAACTTCAAAAGGCCATAACTTTCGACCCCGAGCTCTGATTTTCACAAAATTGGATTTTTCGTAACGAGCACAATTTCTTAATTTTGATGAGGATAGATATATAAAAATAAAAGAAACATATATATCTCTATAAAACCAGATGCTAATTCCCGTCAAATGATAGAAATGCTTGGCAGACCCAAAATAGTTGCCTGCACTTAGAAAGCCACAACTTTTGCATTTCTCAATGAAAATGCACAAATTTGGTACCATTGGAATCGTGTTTCCAACCTGATGTAATGAAATCAAGAAATATAGAATTTTGTGAGGAATAGATGGTGATTTATTAGAAAACGTGCCAAGTTTAGGACAATGATTTTATTTAGTAATTGGGATGCATTCAATGAAGCATGCACCGACATTTCTCACTGCTTGCAGTTATGGGACAAGATGGGGAATTTTGTAAGAAACAAAACATCATTTCACTCCATTTACTATACCTTACAAGTGGTTGAAGGAAAATTTTTAGGATTCTCATTTTCCATCTCTCTCTCTCTTCTCAAAATCCTATAAATTAGAGTGTTGGGCTCATTGTAAAGAGAGGTAGTTTTGAGTAACAAAACTCTGTCAAAATTGTTTTGTGAAGCCAATGTGTTGCAATGCCCTTGTAGTGGAATCCTTGTATGGTGATCCAGGCCCTTGTTCTATAATATATTG
Organism: Taxus wallichiana var. yunnanensis; assembly: GCA_018340775.1. Taxonomy (NCBI): domain Eukaryota; kingdom Viridiplantae; phylum Streptophyta; class Pinopsida; order Cupressales; family Taxaceae; genus Taxus; species Taxus wallichiana. Next base: position 982,113,659 of record CM031242.1, on the reverse strand, counting down.
GATTGTGTATATCAATGAAGCAATATATACAAGTTTGTGGATACTTATTACCCTGCTGTGTTTGTTTGCATTCATCTTCCCCTTTCAATATCATTACAAATATATTGTGTCTATCTTATACTCTTGTAGGGATTCATTTTTATTGTGCATGTATGGAATATTTCTGTGAATGCATTTTCTAGATTGTGGAGAACTATTATCACCCCTTCTAGTATGCACTTTGCTTCTAATTTCCACACATTGGAAGACTATTCTCACTCTCTTTTCTGGTGTATCGCCGCTTTAGTGTAGGTTTTTTTTTCATGCACTCTCTCTCCTTGGTCCCTTAGAAAGTTAGATTAGGATAGATAGTTTTTCCTGCATTAGAGTAGATTGTGGCAAGTAGTTTAAGAGCAAGAACCAGCTTTCCCCATAGGTCTATCTCAAGTAGCAAGTCATGCAACTTGGAGATAGTACCCATGTTATCCAATCACACCATGAGCTCAAGCACACACACTTGTGTAAATCATAGGGTTTTGTGATTCAAAGATAACAAGAAGTTCATATAAATGAATATTCCCTCCATTTGGTGAGCTAACAAGATGATCGATTTGGTTCCCACCAAAGGTTCCATTATTACTTGCTTAACCTTATTATGTGACATATGATCCAATCTATAGCCATGGTTTTCATGAAGCAAAAATTGAGCATGAGATCCCCCTAACCATAAGACATATTAGGAAACAAATCCAAGAATTCCCCAATGAATGTCGTCTTGAAATTTTGACAAGGTTTGGGAGTAACCTCCGAGGACACACACATTTTGGTCTAAAAGTAGAGGTGAGGTCTCAGACATGGTTGAACAATTGGGCACACATACACTCTTGTTTACTTTAAGTGAAACAAACACAAAGTGGCCATGTTTGTATAATGTCATGCCTGCTTCTCCCCTTGATGATGCTTGGGGCACAATGCTTCAAGACCCTCAACATTGTTTCCCATCCTCATCGTGTTACTTTGCTTACTTACATCAAATATTCACTATATTTTGGGAAGAGGTGTTGTAGAAACACCTTCAAGCCAAAGACTATTGGTACATGTAACATTATTCCTTGCCTTCTACTTATATTTTCTTCAATATACTTCTTTTAACCTATCTTTGTCGATGTATGAATGAAAACATAGAGGTTCATCACATGTCCATGGTTTTATATGGCTAGAGGATGCTTTCAATGTTGATGCAATCAAATGGAAAAATATTGCATCTATAAACGAAGCCAAAAAATACTTTGATATGTTTTTCTCTGCATGGAATTTGCGTCCTACCTCCAATCGGACAAAATTTATTCACCCGATCAATCCAAGATTACCCTTATCATTATCTTCGATACATGTTTTTGTTGCCTATTTGCTACAAGACTTGGAGGAACTTATTAATCATGTTCAACATCACACAAAGTGTTCTCGAACATACTTATATGTGTAAAAACAAAACCACCTCCAATGTCGGAAAAATGCACCTTGGGAGACTAAAGCCCCTTCTTCCTTGTTTATTAATGAGAATGGTTTAGTTAAATACCTCCTTTCAAGGAATGATGATAGATTAAACACACACAATACAACAATACTATCTATATGGAGAGACAACATCGATTGTCAACCTATGCCATATCAGCATGCATTCCTTAAGTACATTGCAAAGTATACTTCTAAAGAGGAACAATGGTCGAAACATCCCACCAAACACTTTCCGAATATTAAAAGATTCATAACCTGATTTCCCTACACATATCACCATCGAAAAATGCTAACAGAGAGTGTCATTGAACATGACATTAGTGCACAAGAAACATGCCACATGCTCTTAAAATTTCCACTTCTCATGTGTAGTCATGCTTTTGTCTGACTAAATGTTAGCAGAAAAGTTTTGTAAAGATTGGCTAAAACAAAATGCGAGGCTCCTGAAAAATCCCTTATTTTAGATGCATACAAGGTCCTTCCTTCAGATATGGAGTCCCTTCCTCTCATTGAAGTTGCTCGAGACTGAAGTTACATTAAATATCACATGGGAAATAAGTGGAAGCTTCAATTATTCCCTGTAATTGTGCAAGCCTTCCCCAAATTTCCTTGCATTCCTACACATAATTCACCATCATTCAAAATTTTCTACTCATCTGAACTCCTGTTGTATAATATTTTTCACAATATTTTTACAGATATTGGTTTGATCCCCCAAGAAATCATTTCCACCTAGAATTGTTTCAAGAATAGATATCATCTATGACATGTTTCATGGTATGATGTAAGTGTAGCACAAAGTTTTGATAGTGGACTTGACTCTAACATCGACACCACACAGGCTCATGAGTAGTTTAATGAATGAAATATTTTGTCCCACCTCTAGCTTGACCACACAACATGCCTTGACGACCTACATATGTTAGGTATCTCGTGAATTTGACATCCCGCATAATTGGAGTGCCCATAATGATTTGTATACTTTACAAGCTTTGGAGCCGACTTTTATTGAGGATAGTAAGGAAACACATAATGTGGTTGTTATGCAAGGAAGGATCTCCTCACCTACTTCTCATTTATCTCAAGAACAACAATTGGCTTTTGATACTATTCTTCATGACTTCTTGTGTAAATCCCTCCTTCCTCCATCGAAGATGATTATTCAAGGCACTACAAGGACTGGAAAATCATACCTCATTAACACTCTATAGTCTTCATTTTCCTCCACATTGCCCACAGAATTTCACCTTTCCTTTTAATCACCCCTACTGGAGTTACAAATTTCAACATTTTTGCATGTACTATACACCCCATCCTGCGCATTCTCATCAAATAACTCAAAACCTTGGAAGGACATGATTTTTCATCTTTTCAAGACTCCCTTAAATATATCTAATATATTCTAATTGATGAAATGAGTTTCATCAGCCCTAAGTTTCTCAGTAAAATTGACTACCGCCTTTGTGAATATTTCCCCACTCTAAAACATTTGAATTAAGAAACAAATATATAATCCTTATTGTGAACCTTGCCTGACGCCACTTGTCATGGAAATTTGTCTATATTCTAGAAATTCCTTTGGCACTAGCCTATGGAGATACTTCACTAATTCCATCTGCTTAAATTCTATCTTCAAGCAATAGGGTTCCACTCTTGTACAAGCTTCATTTCTCAACTTTCTTCTCAACATTTTTAATGTTATCCCTCTATTTTAGGATTATGATCTCTTGATGTCAAGAAAAAATTCTTTCTTTTTTAAAAATAAATCATTGAGTTTGAAGAAGCTCCCATATTTTTGCTAAAAATGACCAGGTGGACAACCACAACCTTCAAATATTAAAATCCCTTAACTCTCCCGTTGTCATATCCATTTCTCAACACACCAGGTGTGTTGAATCAAGAGAGGCTGATCACGATCAATTGCAACACAAAGTTCTTCTCTACACAACCAGAAGGCATGCTTTCCAAAAAATTTGTGGGTTGAAACATGTCTTGTAAATGGTGCTACTAGCTCTATCATCGACATTGTTTATGAAAATTCCTCCAGTCCACCCGATTTGCCTTTATTTGTTGTCGTAAAATTGATCAATACATGGGCCCTCATTGGGATGGAAACAACCCTTTCCATGTTCCAATTCCACCAATTTCTAGAGGTAACCGAAGGTAATTACCACTTAAAATGGCTTGGGCATTTTCAATCCACAAATCTCAAGGGCTTACTTTGCAGAGAGCCACTATTGACATTGGGGCACAAAAAGACAAGGGCTTACCTTCACAACTATATCAAGAGTTCCCTCATTGTCTCCCTTTATATTTCACCACCTTTTTCATTCATCCATTATTCCAAAATGTCCTCATCACCTATTTTATAGTCACAATTATAAGAGGAATCATGTCTTCGCTCCCTGTCCTTAACACTCCCCTCTTAATCCCCATCGACCCTTTCCTTTCATGCTTCACCAATTCATGTTGTATCCAGATCTTTCCTCCTACTCCCATTCCCACCACTCCCTTCTATTTTTCATTTTTCAAGTAGATATATCATATTTATTTGTTGTATGCGTTTCAATTTCCATCTCTCGTCTCCCATATTTCTCTTTTGGCATTAACATTGCACACCTCACGTGCGATTTCTTGTTTTAATACCTTAAGATTCAATTCAAATATGTAAATTTTCTACAACATTGTGTCACAAAAGTTCAACACTAAAAAAACATTTCAATTTATGTAACCTAAGTAAAACTCAACTTTTGGGATAAATAGTATATGGTTTCTTAGTTTGTTTTAAGGACTATAAGATCAATACATACCTAGTTAATAATTTTGATATATAGTACTATTTTACAATTATAAATAATAATTTTGAGGCTTTCCACATCCCTAGCACAATAAGTAATTATATATGGTCACTATTTTATAAAGTAGCAAAAATAACTACCAAAATTAGGTAAGGAAATTACATTATTTAAAAATAAACATGTCAAATTAAATTCCAAGAGTTACAAAAATATTATAGTATATATATATATATATTGAAAGGTTTTCCAAAATAATTAATAAAAAATATCAATTTGTGGTATTTTACTTGTGTATGTTTAAGCCATCTTAATATTAACACCATGAGTAGTCATTTACATTATAACATTTTTCCTCGTAGACTTGGTAATAATCACAAAGCAAGATAACCTACTTAAGACACAAGCATTGTCACCATTTGTTAATAGGAGACGGACATTGAATGTGATCCACCAATGAGGGATTCTCACCCTCTAGAATCTTTCCCTATTGGAAAAACTTATGTTGTTTATGGTTCCTTATATATCATCCATGTCTTATAATTATTATTGATTTGGGATTTAACCCATTTACAACCTAATCATATAATTAAGTTAAGTTTAAGGATTTCATGATAAATTCAGCTAAATTATAAATTTATTGGATTTTTACTTATGCATGTTTGATTCATCTCAAGATGACCACCATCAATATTCATTTACATAATTCTTTTGTTTCCTTGTGTATTTTTGGTTATAACCACAAGGAAATTAACCCACTTAACACACAAGTATTATAAATGTTTGTTAGTACAAAGAGAAATGATGACTCTAATCCACTAATTTTGGCTTCTCACCTCCTAACATATATCTTCAAAGTCATTATTTTTCACATTAATACAAAAAGGCTTCAAACATCAATAATACATTTACAACGTACAATACATATCTTTAACTCAAAAATAATTTTACACTTTTTCTAAAACATCCAATTAGTAAGCCAAATGCTTTAATAGTAATATTTTTAGTTTTTAAATTTAAATTAAAAAAATCCATCTTAAAATATATTCCAATATCTTACATAAAGTATATTTATATATGTTTAATATAATTTAGGAAATAATTTTGTTCTTTGATATGATGCAAACTACTAGTACTTATATCTTTCTTAAAGATAATAGAGGGAGTAAAACCTATAACCCATTAATTCTAGTTATTTTATTATTAAAAACAACTGCAATCAACTCTAACTTATGAAAAAATGAACTCATTGCTTCTTTAATACATAGTTATAAAATATTTTATCTCTTTCAATACTCCATGATTTTCTTAAAAAGGAATAAAACCAACGAACCATTAGTATAGTATAAAAACTATGTCAATCGAATTAAGATATTACCAATATGTGTGCAAGATAATCTAGGATAGTAAATATAACAATATTATATTACGAAAGGATGATATATTTGATTAAACACAATTTATAAAAGTAGTAATATAGATAAGGGTTATGATTTGGATAGATTCACCTAAAATAGGATTTGGTTATGTGAAAATGATACAAAACTAAGGATGATGTGCAGGGTGTTGTAAAGATGTTTATAATTCTATGCGCATGGAATTGATTGGAGGTGTTGTCATGTTAAATGTCTAGCATGTAAAATTTGAAATTTTGATCATGACAACCAAACCCACACTTGAAATTCCCTTTCCCAATCAATGTAAAACTTTTCTCCGACCAACCTTTCAAATGTGTTACCCTCATTCTAGTTGAGAGGAACATGAATTTAAAGTGTTTTTCATATGCAGAGAAGTTTACCTAGCTTGATTATTGAAGTTCTTGTGTTTCACTAACAAGTTTTATGCTTTAGGAAGAAAAAGATAAAAGGTAAATGGTTTAGGAATACATGTGAGGCGAAGGTGGAAGGTAAAATGCATGCATTGTTGACGTTACCCAAGTTGATAGTAGAGAACTCCTTTTTGTCTAGGAAGGACTACCTGTAGATGTAAAGAAAGACCACAAAAGAGTATTAAATGGCATATGACAAAGGACTACCTAAGCGTCTACTAGATCCAAGAAGCATGGTGCTTCCTAGAGAGGATGTCAATCCAATGTTTAATAAAAATTCAATCTAAATAAATAATTGAAATAAATAAGTCCTATTTCAATGTAATGATTTAGGTTTCTCATACACACAATACACTAGATTTTATGCTAGATATCAAAATAAAACTAAATCTAATTAGAATTAGGTTTTTTTCAGTCGAGACATGATCTCATCGTCAAAGGTTTGGTAAGGGTATGGGGTTGATTGGTTAAGGTCTGGGTTAGTTTTGGGAAAGTGGGAAGCTTGCTAGTCTAAGAATATGAGATGACACAGAGACCAATATCGGTCTGATGACCGATGCCGATATGGGGACTAAACCGACGATCAGTAGGGTAAACCGACGTCGGTAGGGGAAATTAGCAATAACTTAATAAAAATAGTTTTTGGGATTCTTTGTGATTGCACAGAGAGTGAGGAGGGTGTGGTTAGGTTCATAATATAATTGAGAAGACTCAGGAATACCGAGGGAGAGGTCAAAAAGGGTGAAAGGGCTTGAACTGGTTGGGTTGGTGGATTAGTGAGAAGATGGAGATATCCAGGATAACAGTAGAAACTAAAAATAATGAAGGAAGAAAAGAGATCTGCAATAAAGGAAGCACAAATGATTAAGATCATGTTACTTACTTGCTGCTATGAAGATCTCGTGGTTGGATGAAGGTTGGTGATTGATTGGTGAGGTGGTAGCTAGTTCATTACCATGACATGGTATGACCAATATGTTCCCGTGAATGCTCCAATGATATGGAAGGGAATCCTTGGCGTGTTATGCTCTCCTGGTGTGTGTAGATGTCATGTTGATGAAGAAATGGCTTTGAGATATTTCCTTGATTGCAATAGCACTCTTAAAACTTGAAATGAACAACCCATGTAAAGAGTTGTAAAATTGTATTTAAAGGAACTCGATGGCGATTTAGGTGACCAATGTTGGTTGAGGATAAACCAACGCGTTGGTTAGGCAAAATAGTCTTACTTACCAAAAATAGGCGTATCTTCCCGCATTTTGCATTCTTTCCTTGTTAGGTCTGCTTAGGGAAGTAGAGTTCATGTGAGAGAAGGCATGAAGATCTTAGAAGAAGTCCAGTTAGGTTTAGGAAGAATTCTTAGTTAGTTAGATTAAGTATTTTCTCAACAATGGGAGTGATGACTCAGTGCTGAGAGTGATGACTTGGTCACTGTGAGTTAAATGCCCTAGAATGGGTCTAGGATGAGGTGTCATGATGAGGTGGAGGTGTGAGGATGAAATTAACTTAATTAAATTAATTAATAATGTGAGGATGAATATTAATATGGGGTAAAGGGGTCATGATTAGTTAAATGTGTTATGTTAATTAAGTGAAGGGGACCAAGGGGAGTGTGACCCAAATTTGGTGTCTACATTTTCCCCTTTTTGTCGCGTAGCTTGTATTGCTAAGCGATGCTGACAAAAATAGGAAGTCGGTGCTCCAGGTATGAGTGAGGGTTAGGTTACCCTAAGTGTGGGTGGAGGTGATCCCCTCAAACTAGGAACCGATGAGGTTTTAAATAGATTCGGTGAGTATTTTGATATATGGGTAAGTGATGAAAATGAGGATAGGTTGGTTATAGGTAAGGGTGTTTTTGATCGGTAATAGGTAGTGGCAGTCTAACGCATGCACACGTATATAATGTGATAAGGTACTAGGTTTAAGAGCTTGCAAACTCTACGTTTTCAAAGGTCGATAGGTTTATCCAAACAAGGTTGAAGTGGTTTAGGTATCCAAGGTATAGGATATGGTCCTGAAACACAACTAGGCAAGGTGCTGGAATGGGCAATAGGTTTGTTCCAAGGCACCAAAGGTTAGGTTGGGATAAACAACATGAAATTAGGCAAGGTAAGGTCATTAGGTTGAACAACACGAGTATTACATCGCAAGGTATAACGAGTACACGAATTTGAGTTTCACAATGAGTGAGGTTAGGTTGGGTGATTTAGGTAAGGTCGTAGGAAGAAACATGGCCCAACCGATTCGAGGTTGGGTGATATGTAATAAGGTCATGAGGGTGAGGTGTAAGGTTAGGGTCAACTTTGGGTTAGGCAAAAAAAAAGGTTTCGTGGCTGGCGAGTTGGTGTTATATGGTGTAATGAGGTTAAAAGGCTAACCGACCACGGTCATCACCAACTAATGTCGGTTAAGAGAAATCAAGCACGCGATACACTAGGGCACATAACCAATGTCAATTTAGGAAACCGCGCGATCAAGTCGTGATTTGGGATAAAAGGTAAAATCTATGAATTATAAATTCATTTGTGCTTTTCCATTTATGAAAATGAAAAGCAGAGAGGTTTTCATACCATTGATGAGAGTGACCATGATTGGGCTAGATTCTACACCGATTTGGAGAGAAGTTAGTGGTTGGAGGAGGAGGCCTCGTGGTGGGGCTAAGATATTTCGAGATTGTATTATGATTTTACTTTTGATATATACACCGGCCTACGTGCCAAAGATTTTATGAGATTGTATATGAGAGTTTTTGAGACACTTGTATCCCTGTGTACATATGTATTAATACACGAGACATTCCTCTTTATATAGTTGATGATTATTATTAGATGGATAATGCAATCTCTTTAACTTCCATTGTTATTGTGTACCATAGAACTAGGTGAGTTAGACATGATTGAGTCGAGGTATTTTAGGCATGATGGAGTCAGGTATAAGCATTGTTTGGTCAGGTATAGACATGGTGAAGTCAAGTACGGGTATGGTGGAGTCGGGTATAAGTATGGTTTGGTCGGGATATAGGCATGGTGGAGTCTAGGTAATTTCCAAGTTACTGATCTTATAGAAATAATTTATTGTATGTATGTTGTGGTTAAATTTCCAAGTAATTAATATCATGGAAATATGAAATGATTTAAGTAGAATATGGTCGTGGTGATAAAATTGTAGGTATATTTGTTTTTATGATATATTAATTTCCAAGTTTTTGTGTAAATGGAAATTAACTAGGATAGAATGTGAACGTAAAGGGGTAAAAGTGGTTGAGCTAACCTCCAAGGGCCCTAGGCCCTCGGAGTGTACCTACATAGCCCTGACAAAAAGGGGCCTCAGACGATGTTGTTCTCCCATAAGCTAGGGAAGAATAGGATAAGGGATATGAATGGGTTGGTAGGTTTTAGGCATGATTGAGTCAGGTCATTTAGACATGGTTGAGTTTATGTTGAATAGGCATGTGTGATTATGGATTGCATATGCATTATTGAGTGTAGGTTGAAATAGGCGTGGTGATTTTGGTGGGAGAGGAATTCCTAAAATGTAGGTGTCAAAGGTCTAGTCCTATGTAGTAGAATCAATAAGTAAGAAAATGGGTGAACAGTAAGAGGAGACAAAAATCCACCTAATTGGTAAGAACCATTATGAGTCTATCATACCAAAGATTGGCTTATGAATGTAAGACCCTAAAGGTGTTGCATGATTGATTTTCCTAAGGGTGACTAAAGTAACTTGACCATGAAATGTCATTTTGTGGTATGTCCCTTGAGTAGGTAGAAGATTAGAAAGGAAAGATGATGAGGTGAAAGAAGTTGTTTTAGCGTAACCTTGGTGTGAGACAACATGCCTCTTCTGCAAGATACCCAAGACCAGAATAGGAAATTCCATGATGAAAAACTTGTCTTTTTATTTTATTTTATAGACTTATTTCTTTGGGAAGTCTATGTGGGGTGAATAGAATATCTCCTTGAGTTCTTCAAGAAGTTGATCGATGCAGGGAGATTCGAATATTTTTATTTTATTTTATTGTAGAAATAGTCTTCTTTTTGTGATAGACTATGTACAATAGGGCTAGATTTTTATAGTTTTCCTTCAAGGGAGCAGTCTATTTATAGCAGAAAGATGGAAAGATAGATGTCCTTTTGGAGGGATTCATCTATTTACAAGAATTTTGACTCAAGGAGTTGAATTTGAAAATCTTGTATATTACTTTTGAATTTTTTTTGGACTTTTAGGTCATGGACAAGACTATAAAGGAGTATAGGCTTCTTTTATGAAGAAAAACCATAGCACACAAAGGTTAGCTATGAAAGAGAGGTTTTAAGTGATGAACGACCATGGGATTCCATCCTAAAAAGGATGAAAAATTATCCATGAGAATCATACCATGAGTAGAGCAATGGTACTCATATTTAAGATAAGGTTGAAAGGTGATAGATAATGACACAATTCTAGTGTAGTTGTTGGTCCTTAAAAGAGGTAGATGGAAGGTGAATGATGTTCTAGGGATGAGTGTTTAATAAATAGAAGGTAATACATGACTTGATTCAACAATATAATGGTCGAATATGCAAGGCATTAAGGGGCTTAGGTTTAGGTTTACCTTTAAGTGAAGATAAATGATAAGCACCCGATCCATAGGCATGAGTAACGATATAGGGTTCAAGCCAATTTGGAGAAAACTTTCCCCGTTTACTTTTCTCTTCTTTTTTTACATGTTGATTTTCTTCAGACAAGATCACCGGATTTGAATGTTTTGGTAGAAGGAAAGGTAGGATGTAAAAGGGATGGTTTTAGTGAAACATTCAATAAAAGAAAGAGAAGTGATAAGTCCCCATGGGTATATCGAAGAATGAGATGATAATAGGTGAGGTTGGGTAAGATTGCATAAGGTTAAATGTGATGAGATAGGTGGTAGGTAGGTTAGGTAAGGTAGAATGAATAAGGCCTGGTTAAGGGAGATTGGGAAAAATTGGGCAAGGTTGATTGGGCAAGGTTAGGCAAGGTTTAGGAAATGTTGAGGTAGGTTGGGTATATTAGGTAAGGTAGATGATGAGTTAGGTTTAGACGAGATGTGTAAATATAATAAGAGGGAATGTTGAGTCCCTCATAGGCTAAAGTAGAATAAGGTTATGATAGGTAACGTTGTGTAAGATTGGGAAAAGTTTGCAAATGGGGTAGAAGCCTTGGTCAGGAAAATGATCTCGTTGGGGAGATTGATGAAGTTGTTGAAACATGGAGTGGTGTGTAACTCCATCAGAAGCAAGATAGTCCGACCCACAGATTGTTACCTTGGGGGAAGGTGGAGGTTGGATAGTGGGTAAAAGTGAATTGGATGGGCTTTTATATTTTCCTTTGATTGGATAAATATGGGGCAAGGTTGTGGATGGCGATAGGTAAATGTGGAATGGGTTCTTGCATCCAAAAGGTTATCTTTTCAAAGTTCTCTTCGAGAGGACATAGTTGGAGATGAATAGTCTTAAGATCCATATAGTTATCTACATCATGCCCTGGTACACAATGGTAAGCATAAATTTTGGTATCACCAAACCCTTCTGGTTTAGGTTTGAGTGGGTCATAAGGTCTAAGCGGTGTCAATGTGATGACAGAGGTTTCTAAAAGTTTAGCTAAAATGTTGGCATAAGACCCTGCTAATGGATCACAATGTGAAGTAAGTGTGGGTCTGGATGAAATTTTGGGTGGCTTGGTGGGAGAAGCATCACCGGAGGTGAAATCGGAGGTTGAGTAAGTTTGACTACTTGTTTGGTAGATAATATAGTTTTGGGTTTGGGTTGCACCTTCTTGGGTAAAGGTGTAGCTGGTGAGCTAATTATTGAGGTGGTGTAGGTTTAACTACCTCTTTGAAAGGTAGTGGGGTTTTGGGATTTGTTTGCACCTTCTTGGGTAAAGGTGAAGAAGGAGTGTGTGATGTAGAAGGGAAGGAAGATAGCGAAAGGGGATGGGTTAGCCAAGGTGATAATGGAGGTGTAGTGAAGGATGTGGTAAGAGGAAATGTGGAAGGGATTGGTTGAAGAGAAGGGAATGGAATGGGTAATGATGAGGATACAAGAAGTGGTGTAGGTATAGGACGTAGAAAGGATATAGGTGAAGGCGAATGAATAAGTTGTGTAGGTAATTTGGGTGTAATAGAGAGGATTGTGATGAGGTGGGTTGTTATGTTTTTTTGGTTTACTGGTAGGGTAGGAGGATTCTTGGCCAAGGTTGATGGGTGGGGACCTAGGATAAATGGAATTGGTGAAAGTGACAGAGGGGTAGTAGGTAAAGTCGGTGTATGTGGCCTAAGGTGTTGGGTCTTCCTCTTAGGTGGGGGAATAGTATTTGCGATGGCTTGTGAGGATGTGGCTAAATCTAGTTTGATAGGAGGATGGACTAGACTTGATGTCAACATGAATCCTAATGTGGTAATGGGTCTAGATGTGGAGGAAGGTATAAGTGCAGGTAAGGTTTTAGGCATAGAAAAAAGTTTGTTGTTGGTAAATGTTTAGGTGTGGGTGAGGGTGATGAAGAAGGGGCCTCTAAAACTAGCATGGTCATGGTGGGTTTGGTTATCTAAAATACCTTTGGATAGATCATGGAAGTGTTGGTAACCAACATTTGCATTTGAGTTGAGATAGGTAGTCGAATACATCCCCAAAGTATGGAATTGTCAACATAATCCAAGCGGTCGGAAAAATGTGAGAATGACACCGATGTAGGAGGGGATGATGTTGATTTGGTAGTAATCCTTATAAAAAATGTTTGTGAGATAAGGAAATGGTTTGCTTCAGACTCCGTGGGTAAAAGAGACGAGAGAAAATCACCAGATCCTTGAAAGCCAATGGAGAATTGTCACCAATAGGAAGGACATTACTAAAGGATCCCCATGGGTAGGGAAGATGGAAAGTTGGGTGAGGTAAGTTCATCTTTTGGTGAAGAAGGAGGTAAACATGACTCTCCTGTGGGTAGAAGAGTAAGTACTATAGGTTTTTTCATCGGGTTGAGAGGTGAGTGGGGAAACTACATCAATAGATATGGTGGACTCCTCTGTGGGTGAAGGAGAAGATAAGGGAGTATCCTTTGTGGGTAAAGGAGCAGATGAAACATGTCCCTCCATGGATGAAGGATCTCATGTAAGAATCTCCTCGATAAATGGAGTAGGAGGAAATTGAGTAGGGAGAGTTGGTATAATGTTGAAAATAACATGAACCTCACGAATGTTACTATCACTGGTCAAGGTTTCACCGTTTGGTTAGACGATGGGGTGTGATTTGGGAATGGATTCTTGAAGATGTGAAGGTTCTAATTATCCGGTGCATTAGGATTATCCAAGATGAGATCTCCATTATCTAACATTTCTTGGATGATATTTTTGAAATTTATAAAATTACCATTGTTATGACCTCTAATGCGATGATAGTTGTAGTAATCATTTTCTTTGTACCATGCAGGCATAGGATGAGAGGGGTCAAAACCAATATGTGGTTTGATGGGTGGAAGAGTGACTGCTCTAGATTTTAGAAGTTTTTCTAAAACTAAAGAGTAAGGTGTTCCTATGGGAGTATATTTTTGTTTCTCTCACTTGAATTGAAAATCCTGAACAAGAGAAACATTGGAAGAAGGATTTGATTGGTTGAATGGATGAGATCGAATGGATTTTAAAACTACTACATTAGCAGATCCTTTTGCTTTAAAATAATTATTTTACAATTTGGAAGGAGAAGAGGTATTATTTGATTTAAATGCAACATTCTTGTTACATAATTATATCTTCTTCTCTTCAATGGCATGAATTTCAAGTTTCTGGGCCATGGTGAATGCCTCATCAAATGTGTGGAAGGTTTGAACTTAGAGAGTTGGCGAGATGTGTATAGCACAAGTTCTGGTGAACAAATCTATTAACTCAGTTTGAGGTAGTTGGAATGTGAGTTGGTTGATCAGGCTACACTAGTGAGTGAAAAAATAGGTGATAGATTTGTCTTCATATTGGCATGTTGTGTACAAGTCAGTCATGGTGACCTTCTTGAAAATGTTGATAGAAAAGTGGTCTAGAAAATCCTAAGCTACCTTATTAAGTGAAAAGATGGAATGCTTGGGTAAAACACTATACAAATCTAAATCCAAACTCATGTTATGGACATTGGGAATGTCTGTAAGAGTAAAGCGTCATCGTGAGCGATCATATAACACACATGTTTAAAATATCACAAGTGCTATTGCGGGTCTTCTTTGTTGTTGAATTAGTTGAATTTAGGAATTTCCCAATGGGGAGGGTATGGATGAATCAGAATGGATGGGTGAATGGGCTCATTGTAAATCTTGTCGTATGTCAAAGAGTTACGTGAGCTAGAGACAGATGCTTCTAATGTTTGCATCTTTTCCATCATCATTTTGATAAGATCATTGGTAGGTTGTGATGACTGGGCACCCCCGTAGTATAAGGGGGTAGGTGAGGTGGTTATGACATAGGCCAAAGCATAGATGTAAAAAAATTGTGAGGAAGGAACATAGGCCAGAATAGATGTAGATGGAAAGTATCCTAAATAAGCGATAGATGAAATAGGGGGTTGTTGGTGATAAGTGTAGGTAGGTGGAGTGGACGTAAATACTCTCATAGAATTGGAGGAAGAGACTATGGGATGGAGAGGACAATGTTTTGGAAGGGAGTATGGGATGCCGACACCAATGGTGGTTGAGATGCAATAGGTATATGAGAGGCAATAGGTGCGAGATAGACCTAGACTCAAGGCGGTTAATAAAGGCATGGTTTCCATCAGTAGGAGCGACAGATGTCAAATGCACAATAGATGTTGTAGGTGCAACAAATATTGATGATGTAGGATCAAGTGGGAAAACACGGTGGTAAGGTGGAAGAGGGTAAGGCCAAGCTAGTAGTAGCTAACGCAGAAGTGGGTGCAAGGGGGTAGGAGGAATGGACACAGGAATGTCATATTCAAGCTACCTTGATGAATCACAGTAGATGAATGAGCGAGTTAGTCTTGTATAATGGGAGATTATGATCAAGGGTCTTCCGAACTCCTCACATCGGTGGGTATGGAAAGATCCTGATTGGGGTTTATAGGTGATGAGATGGAAGGAGGGGATGGGCTAGGTGGGAGTGGCTAGTGGATAGTGTGAAACATGAGAGTGTTAGCTTGTTTACGAGTCAAAACCATGTGAGTAATGATATAATAGGTATTCTGAGCTTCACTGATAATGCAGAAACATAGAAGAAATGGAGAAAAATGGGTTTAAAATGTGTGATTTGATCACTATTCTGATTAGAAAATAAGAACACAGAGACTGACGTCGGTTGGGGTAACCAATGCCGGTATGAGGGGTAACCACCACCGATCGACTAGACCAATGTCGGTTACTATGGAGAAATGAAATATTTGTAAATCTAGCAATAAATGATAAAGATGAAGTAGAATTGGACTCTGAAGGTGATATCGTGGACTCGAGAGATATAGTAAAGGGATAGAGGAAGTCACGAAAGAAAAAAATATAGATTGAACACTAGTTTGGCGAAAAATACCAAAACATCGTAAAACCGATGGTGGTTAGTGAACCAACGAAGGTGAGATGATTAAACTAATGGCGATCGTTGGACCGACACCGCTTATTGTGACATCTCTGAAAATAGAAAAATTGAATTTTTGGTGATTTAAGTCAAATAATAAGATCAACTCATAGACCGAGTATGGAAATGATCACCCTAACACACTTAGAAACGGTCAGAATACACCAACTATGATGGTGGAGTATGTAGTGAGAGAAAAAATGAAGAGAACAAACTAGCACCTCAAAAAACAAGTTAAACAAAATCTAGCAAACACGAAATCCTATGTCGTATATTTTATGTTGTGGTTTATGCCATTTAGGACTAACTTGTAAATAGAATAGAGTTTTTGGTTACCGAAGGTGCCCTACGAAAAATGACAACTATGGCTGGTTTTAGGTAAGTTTTGGCATGGGGGATCCTTCTCTAATATGATAATTGACCAAAAAATTAGCTAGAGCCCATTGCCAATCCTTTGATCATGTGATCATTCACAACTTCTTCGGGAAAGATATTGTTTAAGAAATGTGTAGTTTTTTTCTGATTCGGTATAAAGAGTTTGTGAAATGTGAACTATGGTTCAGTTTTTCAACCATCAACTAGGCATGAATTCTAGCATATAGATTGCCCAAAATTTAGATGAGCTAGAATGCAACATATAGAAATGAGATGAAAATATTTTAAAACCCAAATCCACAATGAAATTCGATGAGAACAATAATGCATGGAAAGTATATATCTTTCACTAATGCAATACATAATGAAAAGAAGTGTTATTTTTAATTCAAAATACAAGTTTCACCGAGATTAGTAGGAGAAGGAGAATGTTTCCCAAGGAGAATATTTTAATGTGAACTTTCTAAGAATAAATAATGCAAAGAGCCCTAAATGGGTCCCACCGGTGTGTGCCAAAATGTTTCACCAATAATTTTTATGCTTTCTAGGACAAAATAGATAGAAGGTAAATGGTTAAGGAGGAATAACTATGAGGCGAAGGTGGAAGGTAGAATGTGTGTGTTTTTGATGCTATCCAAGTTGATCGTAGATAAATTCTTTTTGTTTGGGAAGGACTACTGTAGATGCAAAGGAAAACCAAAAAGAGTATTAAATAACATATTACATAGTATGGACTACCTAGTTTATGCTAGATCTAGGAAGCGTGGTACTTCCTAGAGGTTTTTCAATCCACTGTTTAATAATAAATCAATGTGAATAAGAAACTAAATTAAATAATTCCTCTTACAATGTAATGATATAGGTTTATCATACACACAATACACTAGATTTTATGTTAGATATCTAAATAACACTAAAATCTAATTAGAATAGGGGTTTGTTCAAAGTTAGGCAGTGTCATCAAAAGGTCTAGTAAGGGTTTGGGGCTGATTGGTTGAGGTCTAGGTTGATTTTGGGTGAGTGGGAAGCTTGGTGGTCTGATAATATGAGATGACATAGAGACCGATGATGATATGGGGACTAAACCGACGATGGTAGGGTAACCCGATGTTGATAGAGGAAATTGGAAATAACTTAATAAAAATGATTTTTGGGCTTCTCTGTGATTGTACAGTGAGGAGGAGGGTGGTTAGGTTCGTAATATATCTAAGAATACTCAAGAATACTAAGGGAGAGGTCATAAAGGGTAAAAGGTCTTGAACTGGTTGGGTTGGTGGATTGGTGAGAAGATGGAAATATCTGGATAACAGTATAAACTGAAAATACTAAAGGAAGAAAAGAGATCTGCAATAAAGGAAGCACAAATGGTCAAGATCACGTTACTTACTTGTTGTCATGAAGATCTCATGGCTAGATGAAGGTTGGTAATTGATTGGTGAGGTGGTAGGTACTTTAGTGCCATGACAATTATGAATCACGTGTTCTCGTGAATGCTCCAATGATCTGGAAGGGAATCCCTAGTTTTTGCTACTCTCTGGTGGTGTGTAGACATTGTTTGGATGAAGCAATGACTATGAGATCTTTGCTTGATTGCAATAGCAATCTCAAAACTCGAAATGACCAACCCGTGTAAAGAGTTGTAAAATTATATTTAAAGGAACCGATGGCCGTTTAGGTGACCGATGTCGGCCGGGATAAACGCGCACCGGTTAGGGTGAAATAGTCTTACTTACCAAAAATAGGCAGATCTTCCTAGATTTGGCATGCTTTCCTTTTTGGGTCCACTTAGGGAATTAGATTTCACGTGAGAGATGGTAGGAAGATCTTAGAAGAAGTATAGTTATTGTTGTCACCAAATCACTGCACCCTCCGAATGGCCAGGATGTGAATAGGACGTTTGGTGTGATTGGGACACATGGGATCACCTCTCAAGCTATGGGACTTGGGCTCGAGGTGAACCTCCGAGAGAAGGCCGGCTTCCTCTTCCTAAACTAAGTGTTGTACTACTCCTAGTGTAACAAAAATGATTATCTAGTTCTAAACTAACATTTTCATGGGGTTTTAGGGAAAGAGATTTACAGAATTGAAACTAAACTAGGGATGGTGATGCACCAAATAAAGGGTGTTTCTAGACTCAGGAAGGGTTAATTTGAAGAGGGTGTGTGCACCATAGGTCAACTTCACCTACTGCAACTTAGAGAGGGTACATGATACCACAAACTAAGAGACACGCGCTCCCTTTGTTAAAATTTATCGACTCAAGCAATGTACTAGTTTCCCAATGAAGAAGGATGAAATCAAGAAGGGTGAACAAACACCAAAACTCAACTGCATGCAATACTCCACCACTCGATAAGCACGAATTCCAAGAACCTACAATAGAACTTAAACTTGCACAGTGTACTTACAAGTATGAGAAAGGCACAAAGAAGCACAGAAGGATGAAAGGACCGAGATTAGTCACAAAACACACACTTTTATTGCTTTAATAACATGCACAATGCATCATACATTCGAGCAATGGCAATAGTTTCCATTATAGTCTTGAAGAGGAGGCTTGAAAGTTCTCTCAACACACAAGAACAACTTGCAGAAGAGAGGACTCTTGAAAAGTATACACTCGCCTGAGATATCTAACTGTCCAACTTGTCTGAACTGTTAGAACCCTTTGAAATGAGCTTCCAACTTACATTTATAGAAGAATATGTGAGAAAGAAGAGGAAATGTCATAATTACATTCCTAAATTGAAGGCCCATGATGTATTTATTACAGTTAGTTGAACCACCTGAGAAGGTTCCATCATGGGTCATTAATTGCTTGATGACCTAGTCTTCTCAATTAATTAAAAGAATATTTAAATAATAATAATAAATATTATTATTAAAATATTTAAATAAAAATATTAATTTAATTAACATAATGTCGGGACCCCCCCGTTGACCCGTTTGACTTGAAGAGGAGGGGGGTCCATGTGGATAGAATCTGCACAAATCCCAACTCGGTGAGTTTCGAATCCTCTAACTCGGTGTTGCAATCAATTTTGAACCCCACACTAACTCTTTCCTTGCCTTGGAAATCAAGCTCTTTTGCATTGAGTCCTTTGAATGGTGAGCTATCAAACTCGATTCTTATTGTTTTCCTTGGTCAACTCGAGGCCATTTATGCATTCCACGTTTAAACTTCATGAAACAACACAAAAAATGTTGAGCAATATGAATCGTTTCATTCTGCACCGTAATAAACCTTCATCTCCTGATTCAGGGAAATTTTATGAAGCCTTGAATAGCGTGACTCCAATCCATCATACACGGCAGTGAATATTTGTTTCCTGCAGCTACCATTCGATACTGAATAGATAACAACATAGTTGGTCAACCTGCTTGCTGGAAGCATCCAAAAGGCTTCTACTATACTGCAACATGCCTGCTGCCTGTGCGTGGGAGCTTGTCACCTGCCCACATCAAGTTCAAAATTATACAGAGGATGAGGAGAAGGTCATGGCAGCCATTAAAGCTGACTCAAAGTCTGAACAGTTTAGTATTCTGATTGGAATCCTAACAAGGGCAGATCTGTATGAAAAGAGACACTTTCTTCGTATGATCTATGGAACCCAATCCACAGTCCATGCAAGAGTGGATGTGAAATTTGTCTTCTGCAATCTCACCAAGGATGATCAAAGAATCCTTGTGTCTCTGGAGATGAAGGTGTAAAATGAAATGATTGATTGGCCTTTCTTTCCTCGCATCCTTTGATCTTCATGCACTCGCCACTCC
Organism: Taxus wallichiana var. yunnanensis; assembly: GCA_018340775.1. NCBI lineage: Eukaryota > Viridiplantae > Streptophyta > Pinopsida > Cupressales > Taxaceae > Taxus > Taxus wallichiana. The sequence continues at coordinate 982,093,819 of CM031242.1, read as the reverse complement.
ACTTGGCATTTGACTCGTTCCTCCAACCTGGCGTCATTCCTTATTCACCGGTTTATATGGCGATTCACTCGCCATCCCTCGGTCATCAACTTCCTCCTGGTGACTCGCACAAAGACTCGACCACTCCAAACTACGCGAATTCTCATGATGGATTGCCATCTTATGATCTCCACTTGGAAATTTGATCCGATTTCTCCCATTCACGGAAGTCTGATCATGGTTTACCAACCCAATATTTCCACTTGCGGTGCTTGCCTGAATCTCCCCTACGCGGAGTGAACAACTTGGCCTGCCATCATCAAATTTCTGACCTTGGAAATATAGTAAAATGTTTCCCATGTGCGGGATTACCTGCTCGGTCTGCCATTCATAAAAACCCACTTGGAAATATAGTGAAATGTTTCCCATGCGCGGAATTACCTATGGCTTGCCATGATCGTGCTCTGATTTTTGGCAGTAGACTCAAACTTCTCCCACGCTCGGAATTTTTCAATGGCTTGACATCATGTCATTTCCCTTGGCAATGCTCACCTTATTTTCCACATCTAGGATTGGAGTGCGGGGTTTCGTTATCATTTGGCCATATTTCATTTTGGACAGATGGCCACCGATTTCCACTTTTCCACTCAGCGTGAGGAGACATCATTTTCTTGGTGCAAACATTTCAGCTGTAGCTTGTAAGGTGTGATAATTTCAACATAAACCTTTATGCCTGATGACCTAGTGGCTCGTTGAAGATGCTCATATAATTGCAAAGAAAATTATGCTTCATGAATATTCTGATATGAAACAGTTCCACCTCTATGAGATCCACTTCCATGAGTTACATCGTAAAACAAGTAAGGTCTCGATAGATAATCTTTGTAATAAATTTCATCAGGTCTCGTAGTAACACTCTCACTTTCACTTAATCAATTTTCATAAAAATATCTTGAAGGAAAATCCTGAATTTTAGGATGCATTCGATGTTGAACAGATAACAACATAGTTGGACAACCTGCTTTATTGGAAGTGCTCAAAAGAACTCTTACTATACTGCAACATGCTTGTTGCTTCATGCACCGAATACTCTACGAGGAAGGTCTCGAACACCATTATAATTCATAGATCTTTTTAAGATGTCAGTTTGACTCAATTTTACATTGGTATTCTATGGTTCTTATACTATCTTCCTGGGTCGATAGAAGTCCTTCCATTACCTAATTATAAACCCGAGATTCAATGATGTTGAACCTCCCATATCTCGCATAATTTTATATAATCTCGGTCAAACAAGATAATTCTCCCAAGTGGTTGGTCGAGCACCGCTTAATGGATTAAACCTAGCATCATGTTAACTTTGACTCTCCCTGACTTGGCCTTCATATCTTTTTACATCGATCTCTACCGAGATCCTTGTACAGTATGCGATTCCTTTCATTCGTCAATTTTCAATGAGCTATATTTTGCATTAACAAGACCATCGTCGAGCTCTTACAATCGAGAGTCTCTAACGAGATGATTTCGGAGATGACTATCGATTTGACACTGGATTCTCTATCAACTTGACCTTGAACTCTTCACTGAGTTGAGATAAACTAGGTGCCTTTCGATGCTAGGTGATCTCTCATATGCAATTTAAGAATTATTTTTAATTTTTGTATCTCGATAATAACCGGAGATTGGTTCCCGAGACTACTATTTCATTTTGAACATGATAGACCCCCTTGTCCAATCTTGACATGTGTGCAAAATTGGATAACAGCTTATGTTTAGGAAGAATTCTTAGTTAGTTAGTTCAAGTAGTGACTCAAAGACTTTGGGAGTGATCACTCAATGCCGATAGTGATGACTTGGTCATCATGAGTTAAATGCCCCCGAATGGGTCCAGGATGAGGTGGAGGTGTAAGGATGAAATTAAAATAAGTAAATTAATTAATAATGTGAGGGTGAATATTAATATGGGGTAAAGGGTTCATGATTAGTTAAATGTGTTACGTTAATTAAGTGAACATTTTTGAGTTCTAAATCCATGAATGAATCATGTTATGAAGTATATGGTCTGTGTCTCTAGGTAAGCATGTGAATGTTCCTCAAAGTCTAGAATGAGAAAAGATGTATCAAGAAGAGTCAAGTGTGATATTTTCATGATTCATAAAGGGATATGAAGATGAAATGTGTCATCAAATATGATGACTTGATCAGACATTTATCTCAAGATGGTTTGTGACATGGTTCTTTAATTAGGATAGAAGACAAGCTAAGTAGGGTTCAAGTAAGTAATGTGGTTTCTTTGCTTCATAATCAAAATGAGTGTGCTTGGGACATTAGAAGATGTTGATATAGTGTTAGTGACAAATTTTGAGATCTTGAAACAAATATTTTGTGCATATTGAGTTGTTTCTACCTTGATTGGGTGTTAGAAGTTCATATGAAGCGGTACAAAGGAAAATGAGTGTTTGAGGGAGTAAATGAGTGAATTTAAGGAATTTTTTTGAAATAAATAATATTTATAGGAATAAATTATGAATCAAGTGGTTTTATACCTATAAGTTGTCATTTCTCCTTAAAATCCATGACAATTCCCAGATTTGAAAAAGAATAATGTTGCAAAAACCTAATGAATAGAGGTAATATTACAAGCTAAGAAAATATCCCATTATGACATGCATAAAGTTTCATGGAGGTTTTTAAATATACAAAATGATACTCAAAATAGGTTAGGTTTATCTGAGAAAGTGTATGCATCAAAATCTAGGTGGAAATTTTTCATAATGTAGGCCTACTAGACTGTGTGCACGCATATAAAGAAGTGAATATGGTATAAATATTGCCTTGATGCATTACCTAGTTTGAAAATCATGAGTAAGGTGATGAAAAGTTGTGTAAGGATTATAAGATAATGTGTAAGGCCATAAATTTGTGCTACTTTGTCTCTTTGCATCCATAAGGTAACAATATAGAGTGTTTTTAGAGTGAATGCTTCATCACAAACCGTAGGTGGTCTTTTGCACTTGTTATGACCCATTTGACAAAGATATGTAATCAAGGAATGATCATGAAGTTTTTTAAGTCTTTCAACATGTTCTAGGTGATGGTTATTCTACTAATGGTGAGTTAAAAATGGATTAAGTGTAATCAGTGACCAAAAAGGTCAAAAGTGAATATTTTGAGCATGTGCATGGTTGACCTAGATCTGGGACAATGTTTTGAATTAACATTATGTGAAGTTAGTATGACCTACATGATTCATTACCCCTGTATGATGGTTCACAAGTGCTCATTCAATATTTATTGTCTTTGGGAATTCTTGAAGTAATAGAGTACAAATTTTGTGGAAACGTTTTGTGACTAAGGCAGAGAGAAATGTGTGGCTACATGTGTGAAAGGTGTGTATGGTCCCAATGAGTCAAGGGGAGCCATTTTGGGGACTCTAGTAGATATTTTCTTGTATATGTGAAGGATGTCATAGATGTGACAAGATGACTGGATCTTGAGTTGCTTAAAGACAATGAGTATAAAGATACAAAGTGAGCTCGAGCTTGGTATAAGCTTCTATAGGTATGAAGTTGTATTCAAAGATAAGGGAAGATTATCTCGACTCTTGATCAAGTGTATGAAGCATCTACTAGGGTTCCTAGTCACTTTTTAATATTGTGAAGGTAAGCATAACACTAATTTTTGTAATAAATTATCCAATGTATGAGTTTATTGGTTGAGAGTTCTCTTTATTATCAAAGTCTCAATACCCAGTCTCAGTAAGTGAGTGAAGGACAAGTGATGCTCTATTATCACTCATGATGAGAATAATCTTGAGTGGAGTCCATCTTAAGAAGACCATGTTATATGAGTAATGAAGCATGTGTTATGATTGCTAAGGGAGGTTAGTTGGGCTATGTTATGACTGAAGATGGTTATCCTACACCAAATTGCAACCTACAAGCCTATATGTGATCCTTTAGGTAGGTGAATTAAGTTTTTGTGCTCAAAACCATGAGCAAGGTGACTTAGAAGGAGTGTGATTATAATTTAGTTGATTCTTTATTTCTCTAAGAAGTGGTTACTCCCTTACAAGGTGTTGTAGGACTGTGAAAGAAAGAATTTAGCATGCTTCTGACAAGTCCGTGTGAGGGGAAAGAGGTCGGGGGAATGTTTTGCTTCTCTAGGAGGCTCTTCTAAGACTAGAAGGGATGTAAGGTAAGGTAAATGTTGAAATTCTTGCTTATTTTAAGAGGTATAGGGTTTCTTGACTCAAGAAATATTCATTATCCCAAATTAATGTTGAAAACACCGAAGGAAAGGTTCGGATAGAGGTTCAGGATAGAGGTAGGATGATTGACATCTAGTTCATAAAGCATGGTGACAAGGTAAAAATTCAAATATTTGTGATTTCTATTTGAGCAAGATAGTACAAGTCCAAGGGAATGATGAAATGAGTTTCATGGTGTGTATGGTGTTTTAGAGATTGTCAAAGATGGTCTAGAATGCACTGAAGGTTGGTATTAGGGAACCCAATCCTTGAGAGTGTGAAAATTCAAGGTATGTAAGAGGCTAGTCTAGTTTGGGAAAGAAAAGCTGTGTTAGATCAAGAAATAAGTATGGATGATGATTTTTCCTTTGATTTTATCAACGTTGGCATGTTCACATGATGTATGAATCAAATATAGGTCTGTTATACGGGGTTTCTTGGTGAAGAAAGAAGGCAAAAACAATTTTTAGTGTGAAATGAAAAGTTTGACATGATTGTATGGTGGATTGATGATGTTATCATTTAAAAAGAAGGTAAACTAATGTTCATTTTATGTTTATTGGTGCATTTGGGTCCTATGTATGCTTTTTCCCGGTGGGGTACAGTCATGAATGCCTTGAAAGAGGCATATTAGAATTTTGTGAGAAAATACGAGCTTGTTCACTAAAATGAAAACTTTGGTTGATGTTTCTAACCAAATGGTGATCCTATGAAGTTGATAAAGGTGAAGAATATGTAGGTACATGTATGATTTGTCATTAATTTAAAAAGGAGGAGAAGTTTAGGAGGTTTTCCATCAATGACAAAGGGGGAGATTGTTGGCATGTTGTGTTCTAAGTGTTGTCATTGATGTAAAAGACCATTAATGACAAAGAGGATAATAGAGTTAAATTAGAGGATACTCAATGTGATGATGACATGGATATTCGGGGGTTTTCTAGGTGGTATGATTTGATTCAAGTGATATTGGCTTGTTCTAAGCAACCCTAGTGATTAAGCTAAAATGTGAATTTATATGCCTAATCTAATTAATAATGTAGAAGTAAATGAATAAAAAATTAAGTACAAAATTCACCCACGCAAGCTAAGAAATAAAGTATAAAACTCTAAGTACAAAGAAGAATTAAAATGACTTAGTTGTTTCGCAATTGTCCTAGACTATGCCAACGTGATCACTTAATGAACAAAAAGGGAGGACTATCACACAAAACCCCAAAAACGTGTGTGAGTTGACAATCTTCCTAGACTGGGGCTCCTGGAGAGGGACATGGGCACTTCACAGTGCCCTAGGCTTGCTTCTTCGTGTATATGTATCTATGGAAATTCTTAGAAAACCTCCTCTAAGTGGTCATGAGGTATTCGTTGCTTTTCTCCTTTGGCCACACAATGATTACCAAGGTCACTGGAAAAATGGAATGAAACAATGACCTACAAAACCCTCAAATAGACATCAAATTCTAAAAATGAAAGATGCAGAATGAGGGGTCATACTATCCTCACTTGTCATAATGGTAATATTATGAATGAGAACTATACTATATCTTAGAGCCAATGTAATTTTGTGTGTGTATGTGTAGAATCGTGCCCTAGGTGGCTTTTGTGTGTGTCGCACTTGATAAGGAGCAAGTAAGCTAGTATAGTCGGAAAATAACACACTTACTACTATAATTATACTGCCAAGTATGTTGTTTTATATATGGATCTTGCGTGAGAAAATTATTCACTAATGACCCATCCCCTAGTCCTATTGTTAGTTCAATTAATCATCATAATTGTTTGTTTTACACAAATGTCACTTACTTATATGGTTATTGTTGTCTCTTAGTGAGTTTTAACTCATCGTTATTCACTCACTTGTCATCTTTGGTGTCTGACTAGGGCACCTAGAAAGGGATTAGGGTGCCCCAAGTGCTTTGGACCTCATTTCTAGGCATCCTGGTCTCGGTTACACTTGGTTCTCATTTAGATGTTTGAGGTTGGTCTTTATGATTTTCGCTCCCAGTTACTCTAGGTGCTAGTCGGCATGTCGGGTCATTAGTGTCGCAATTTGAGCAAGAGATCCCTATATAAGCACAACATACATACTACCTTATGGGAGGACTAATTATACTAAGGGATAGCTATCTATATAAGGCAAGGGACTACATTTGGGCACTATTCTACATCACACACTACATAGGAATGGGAGTCTATTTTATTCCATCCACAATTCTATATTTTTATCCTAGCTATTTCTCACTACTTTGGCCTCATTGGCGCTAGGGAACCTTAGAACACCATGGCATACATAAAGCACATAGAACTACATTGGGCCTAAGATGTAGTGTAAGACTCACCATAAGTCCATCCATTTGGAAATTGAGAATAGTCCACCCATTCATTGTGATCTTTATTTTTAGGGTTTGATGCTTTTGTGTGGGATTTTGTAGCATTATCCATTCAAGATTTACAACAACATTAATAACCAAGTGTGACACCAACTTGATCAAAGATGAAGTACTATGAAGGGTTAGCGACCATATCAGATCCATTTTCTCGAGTCACGAGACTAGGGCACCCACAGCACCCCTATTCATCCCCAGTGCCCCAATCTAGCCGATCTACCTCTTCTCGCAATTTTTTGAGGTTTGTTACAACACTCAGTTTTGTTAGACATCACCCCGTCTAGTCCCACATTACGCAAGGTAATTCTAATTTAGGTTAGTATATTTTCCTCCTATATCATTTATTTAATTTCATTTAAAATACCAAATAAATTATTTAGAATTAGAATTTATATTTCAGTTATTACATTGTTTTAATTTCTTAGATTATTACTAAAACATAGATTTTAGCTAATCATTTTGGTGAACTAGTACTTCATAAATTTTTCCCTAGGATCCACTTCAAACCCTAATGACTAAGGATAGCTCTTATCCTTCTCCGCCCATCATGTCACACTTTAGTGTCAATCCAATCTATGATGAGCCTCTATCGTTGAACTTATGAATTTTTATAGTAATGTTGTTATACCGCACCATCTTCAAAGAACAATTCTTATACGGTAAACGATATGTACTACTAGTTTTGAAAATTACCCCATTGAAATTAGTATTGTTTCAGATCTGATAGCCTTCACTCATTGTACACCATGATATCTAACTACTAGTGGTTCTCCTGCCGATATTTATAAGGAAATTCTAGATGATTCCTTATCGATTACATGTTAGTTCTTGACAATAGCTCTCATATTGATTCTCCTCCTAATCAGACCATTGTTATGGCTACATCTCATGACTCTCCTATTTCTAATACTTCTTCTCCTAATCCATCACATACTAGTTCACATACTCTCTCATATTATGTTGATGATCCTACTGATAGTACGCTTAATGAAATTTTCATATCTAAGTCTTTATCTAATGTCGATGATATAATTGATAATCATGATTCTACTACTTTTCATATTGCTGAGTCTAAATCTCCTACTCCAATTTCTCTTGAGGTTATATCTAGCATCATGCATGAGTCGCCTCCATCTATTAGTTCTTCTTCTCTTACCATCTCATATCCTCTTAACACTTCACCTACATCTATTAGTTCATCTTCTCTATTGAGGTATCTCCATCAGGTTGATTTACCTCCTAGGGATGTTTCCTATGCTATTCCTACCACTACTATGGATGTTCCATCTTATTCATTTACTATCACTTCTCTAGAAACTACCCCTAGTGTGCCTATTTATCTTCTCTTGAGGTACCTATGATTACTCACAATGGCAAGTTACAACCACTTAATACATTATTTCCATCTCTTACTATTCCTTCACAAGACATCTTGTCTCTCATGCATGTTGTAGGTTAATTACAATCTCAGGTTCAGTCACTCACCTTAGAAAGTAGGGCCTATTATGCTTCAATTGATAACAATTCATTACATGGAAACCCTATTCCTAAGAAAATTCATAACTCTGCATTTCCTAAGGACTTTATCATGCCCGCATTCACATGTTTTGATGGTATTGGTGACCCTCACTTACATCTCCAACATTACCGCATGGCTATGGCTCCCTATTCTAATGATATATTATTGCTTAAGGCCTTTTGACATAGTCTTACTAATGATGCATTATAATGGTACACTCATCTTCCATTTGGGTCTATTAGTACTTACTATGATATGGAGGACAATTTCCTCCATCATTTTATCATCAAAAATGACCCTAGGGTTACTTATGATCATATACCTACTTTACATCAGGCACATTCAAACCTATAAAGGATTATATCTTATGATTCAATGCTTGTATGCACCAATTAGTATTCCAACCTATTGATCTTGAGAAGTAATTCATATTTTGTCATGGTTTAATTCCCACTCTCAAGAAATGATTGCAATATGATACATGTGATTCATTCATACTTTTTTGCCATAAAGTTATCTATCTAGAACAAGACCTTCTCTCAACACATACCATCAATCCTCCACTTCCTACTACTACCATTATATCATTTAGTTCTTCTTTATTTCCACTAGTTGAGAAACCCACACAATCTCCATCTCTCCCTAGTAAGAAATCTCAACCTACGATATCACAAAAGCATCCTCCTCCTCCTCCTTTGTGATAGACTACTTCACCATCCTGCTTTGCGTGAGCGATTACACTTATCTCATCATGCTCGACCACATGATGTGCTGTGTGTTTTACTTCATGAGCATCTAATTCACTTGCCCTCTAATCAACATCATCCACAACATCATCTACAATGTCAGCATGATCAACCCTATTGTAATTATCATCACATCAATGGCCATAGGGACAATGATTTATTTTCCCTTCATGATAGATTGCAACAATTAGAGGATAAGGGCATCATTTCCTTTGTCTCTCACTCATGTAAGTGGTCCATCTCTCCTCTACCTCACCAGCACATTTATACTTAGGTTGAGTTGTATCCTCCATATAATGATAAGGATATTATCCATCCACCACCATAGGATGAAACTCATGTGCGCTCTCCACCGTGTCCATCCATTGTTGCACCATCGCATCCACTTCATCCATCTCATCCACCACATCATTTTATTTCTTCACATTAGCTGCCACAACCCTCCGCATTCGTCCATCCCATCGGTCCTCCACATGATATCCATTTTAGTTCATATTCTCACCCTGCTTTTATGGCACATGCTTCCACCACTTCGCGTCACCTTGGTCTTTGGTAGATGATTACTATCACCTTACCCCCAATGATGCACTTGTGTTCTTACGGTTCTTACATGACGGTTGAGGTTTTTATATAATAACATTTCATCATGTGCTTTTTTGATTCATCTAGCACATTCAATCTTCCCCCGATGATGCACTTGTGTTCTTACAGTTCTTACACAAATGTTAAGGGTTTTTCTATAAGAACCTTTCATCACGTGCTTCTTTGATTTATCTAGCACACTCAATAATTTCTTGATGAAGCACTCTTGTTTTACACAGTTGATTCTTGACTACTTTGAGGGGTATTAATTAAATGAACCTAATCATCCATACACTAGGGGACATTGCTACTCTCCCCCATTTCATCACACTAACATATTATGATCACATTACATTATCATGTCAACATGCATTCATCACGACACGTTAGTTTGGCAATCATACATTATCTATTTTTACATACATTCCACTCTCATTATTACACTAACTACGCATCAAAAATTTCATTAAACAAATACTAACATCGCTCACCTCATCAAACATCATATCTAGAAAATCAAATTACATATGTTATCTATCATCATTCACACTACGCATTTTGTCTATCATTATCAACATCATAATACAAGTATACATCAATAAACATGAACGATATCCAACATGTTACATACATTATGACAATAATCACTAAATCATATATCATCAATCACATTACGACATCAATACAAAATGAAATAAGCTCATAAAATATGTCTATATATATCGAGTACAATCATCATTACAAAACATCTCATCACTTGGGGAGACTCCCCTGCATCATAAACAATAATACAAATCAAATATCATCATCACTATCTCTCTTGGGTACTACGAGAGCCCTATAACTTGATGCCTCACCACTAACTCTATGTCATTAGTTGTGACTTTCGTATCTCTCCACCTACCTACGTAATAGGGTATTCTTTGTAGAGACTCATGAGCAAAGTGACTCTATAAACAATAAATTACGCAAACATATCCTACGCTAATAGACCACCACCCACCATCTCTCTCACTTGCTTTGTTTCTTCGCGTGCCTCATCCCCCTCTCACTTAGTAGCATTGTACAAGTTGTTACTGCTATAGCAACTAACTCAAACAAATGGGCATGCTCACCCGTAATGTCATCCACACACTCTAGTATCTCATCACCCGTAAGTATGTCATTTATCACATTTCGTATGAATGTGTGAATGGAGGTGTCTACTATCAAGGACCAATATGCGTCACCTACAACACAATATAACTTCACTATCACATAAGCAAGTAACAAATCACACAATGTAACTATATATAGATACTCACGCTCCACTATCACCACTACCACATTGTCGGGGGCATGTGCTTCCCCCTCTCCCTCTCCTCCCTGTGGTAACCCCATTGCATCTACAAACAATGGAAATAAGAATACCCATTGATGTACTACCCACCATGTGTGGTACTCCTCTATACACCCTACATCATCTGAGTCTATCGGCTTTATCGCTGCATCTACCTCAATCGCCCAAGAGGTACTAGCTACTCTCATGTGGGCCCTTGTCTAGATTCGGCTATCTTATGTGCTCTAATATCTCTCAACCATATATACGGCTATGGGGGCATGTCCTGAGCCATACCAAACTTTCGTGATACTATAACTACCTATAATAACTCGGTGAAACCTATGAATTGGTCCTCCAACCACATAGTCCTTTGTATTCACCATAGCTCTATAACATCCTCTAACCATCCTCCATAGTCTTGGTATGGCCTCTATATCATTGTATCGGGGCCTCATCCTATCTATCATTGGTTTATAGCTATCGGTGTCCATCTTTCTCCCATGCACATTAATCCATATCCTCGCGTCTATATACGGCCTAGCCCACTCTGCCAAGACCTCCAATCGGCCTAAAACCGCATGTACTCATAGGTCCATACATGTAATAATGTAATAGCTCTTATCACACCTTTGTGCTACTCTTGAGTAAATATCTATATAAGTGTGCCAACACACATCGTGCCTACACATATCTCGGTAATCTTGTCCTCCTCCTCTATACGACATCAAATATCATGCATCTTATACAAGATGTCCACACCTCCTCCCTCTACTACAATTGATGAAGAAATGACCAAGGCTATGAAATTCTACAAGCATGGAACCCCATACCTCAAAATAGCATCCAAACTGATATGGGCCTCAAAAAGTACTCAAGTCCCCACAAAATACCATCTCATAGCTCACATATGTCTCTCCATATTCTCCAATGGCATAACCTGTACTCTCTCCCCAAAAATGGCAATCATAGTATGTGATACACATCCTCCAACATGATTTTCATCTCACCAGTAGGCAACCAAAAAGTACAAGTATCCGCACACCACCTCTCACATAAGGTTATCAACATAGGAATATTATGGGGCACATCCCCCATCCGTGTTATGTTCCACAAGCCGACACAATCCATAACATCCCAATCATCATCCTGACAAACCTATTCTAAGCAAAGTACTCAAATGACAACCCCTACAGAACTCCCTCGAGTGGATATCCCTCTGCATAACACAAAATGACACCAAACGCATTGCTAGAACACTATACGAATCCAAACATCACTCGCTTAAGACATTGGTGCACATCTAAAATCATATTTACACTATTATGTATTAAATACACATTCTTTGAAGTTGGGTGCCCATAAGTAGTCTTGGGGCACTGGGAGTAGGAGACCAGGTGCTCGTGTCCAGGAACTCCTATCCTAAAGGTCATTAATGCCTTCACCACTTTTTTCCGTGTCTAAAATGTAGAGAAAAGTCAAAATGAAAATTTTGTGAAAATTTAACCAAAAAAACTACCATATACACATTTTAAAAAAAAAAACAACGCACTTACCAACTCCGCCATCATACATGATGCTACATGGTTGTTATAATCTCAAATCGGCTAGGTCGTGTTACTCTCACTTGTGGCATCTTTCCACACTCAAAGCTCAATCTCACTCGCATAAAAGACAAATGAAGTGACTAATCACTTTTTCACCTCCCTATTTATAGTTACTTTTACCTACCCATTTCACTATAGTCATTATTTTGCAATCATTTCCTCAATTAATACACACCACATGATTTTCACCATATCTTGAGCGTTTCTACCCCAATTTACACCCCATTTGTGGCGTTATTTTTAGAATTTTTCCTACCATTGTATCATGCACTCAATGTACACATTATTTCTCCTCAAATTTTTATTTTAATCAATCTATACACATTTTGGTGATATTCATCATACACTATCTATTTTGTGCTTACTTTCGGCTCACCATTCGTTCTTTTCATCACTTCCCCTTTCACGAAAAGGGGGCATACAATTAGGGTCATCCTATAATTCCCCTTGCACTATTAAGTGATCATTCAATACTATCAATATGTCATTTTAAAACATTTACTAATGCACCATGCGACATTTCATCGATTCCCCCTAATGACCTAACCTAGGGGAAACAAACATAAAATTTCTCTATGTGATATTTCATCAATTTTCATCACTTCCCCTAATGACCTAACCTAGGGGAAACCAGCGTAAAATATCTCTAAGAGTAACCAATCAATCAATCAATCCATCAACGTGTTCAAGTCTCTAACAATCAAAATCATACCACTCAATCAATATAATACAACACATGTGGCCTCCTAGATGACCTAACTTGGGAGTTACATTCGTTACTTTTCCAGATGAAATAACTTGGAAAGTTATTCTATATTAGGTGTTTTCTTCCAGATGACCTAACTTGGAATCCATCATACATTTTGTGTTTGTTTCCATATGACCTAACTTGGAAGCTATCACACATTGCGACGAAACCCTTGGAGTGGGGAAAAGAGTTCCTTTCCTATACTACTCATACATGGGTCAACTGTTTGATCAAAATTATTTGGATCCAAAAACCAATTTTTTTTTGATTTGAGTCTATCTGCAGCAGCTAGATCTTGGGGACGTAGCTAAAGGTTAGAGAATAACACACTTTTCTCCCTACACTCTTCCTCCGCGACGAGATGCCCAAATCCCCGGTAGGTTACTCATATTCACATAATCAAGTTGGGAATTGATCACTCCCTACCCCATTTCATTGTATTCATACAAAATTCAAAATCATCAATTATATAATATCACCCATCACTCTTATTTAGTGCACTTCATCACGATATTTCATTTCTTTCTACGTTATATGGATCAACATTGATCCATGGTTTGACATGTTATATGCTTCATTCGGCACACTTTTCTACAACATCTTCTCATTCTATTATAGCATGGGTTTCTCCAAATTTATATCAGGTACGCATCTCTATATACTTTATGTGGTTGTGAGATATTCATTTTTTTCACCTATAGTCACTATGAGGTTGCAAAATGATCCCCGAGGTCACTAGAGAAATGTAATGAAATAATGACTCCTGCACAACCTCAAATAGACATCAAATTCTAAAAATAAAGATGCGAATGAGGGGTCAAACTTTCCTCACCTATCACAATCGTGATCTTACACCTGAGCACTACACACTATATCTTAGAACCAATGCAATTTTGTGTGTGTGTGTGTGTAGAATCGTGCCCTAGGTGGCTCTTGTGTGTGTCCCACTTGATAGAGAGAAAGTAAGCTAGTGTAGTCACAAAATCACACACTTACTACTATAATTATACCACAAAGTATGTTGTTTTATATATGGATCTTGTGTAAGAAAATTATTCACTAATGACCCATCCCTTAGTCTTGTCGTTAGTTCAGTTAGTTGTCATCATTGTTTTTCTCACACAAATCGTCACTTACTTGCACAATTCTCGACCATCTCTCAGGAGTCTTAGCTATCATTATTCACTCAATTGTTGTCTCTGGTCTCTTACTAGGGTGCCTAAGAAGGGATTAGGGCACCTTGGCCCTCATTTCTAGGTGCCCTAGTCTTGGTCACACTTGGTTCTCATTTAGATTTTTGAGGTCGGTCTTTATGATTTTCCCTCCCATTCCCTAGGTGTTAGTCAACATGTCGGGTCATTAGTGTCAACATTTGAGAAAGATATCCCTATATAAGCACAACATGCATACTACCTTATGGAAGGAATACTTCTACTAAGGTTAGTTATCTACATAAGGTAAGGGAACTCATTTGGGTACTATTCTACATCACACACTACATATATACGGGGATTCTATTCTATTCCATCCACCATTCTACATTTTTATCTAGCTATTGCCCATTACTTTGGCGTCATTGGTGCTAGGGCTCCCTATTCACACCATTTCACACACAAAGCACATAGAACTACATTGGGTTTGAAATGTAGTACAATGCTCAATCATAAGTCTATCCATTTGGCGGTTGAGGACAATCTAAACCATTCATTTGCATCTTATTTTAGGGTTTGATGATTTTGTGTGGGGTTTTGTAGGAGATTATTCATTGGAGATTTAAAATGACACCACCGAACCAAGTGTGACACTAACTTGATCAAAGGTGAAGTACTAAAAAGGGTCGGTGACCATATCATATCCAATTTCGAGTCACTTCGTAGATCGGCGCCCACATGCGCCCCGGTCAGCCAGTCTGCCACTTCGTATTTTTCTCGAGGTTCGTTATGACACTCAATTCCATCAACACATCACCCTATCCCATATTACCTTAGTACCTTTTCCCTCTATCTCATTTATTTCATTTCATTGAAAATTCCAAATAAATATTTAGCATTTATATTTTAATTACTACATTGTTGTAATTTCCTATATTATTACTAAAACAAAGATTTTAGTTAATCAGCTAGATGTAAAGAAATGTAATAGATGTGTGGATGGAATAGAATGAACTTCCTCTTACAAAGTGTGTATGTAGAATAACCATCCCTTGTGTCCCTTGGATGGTGCTAGATGGATGAAACCTTAGGTGGTGACAGTTAATGTTTAGTGCTTGGTCCTTTATTATGATCACATATTTTTATATTTATATGATTCCTTTGCTTGAATTTTGTAATTAAACCCAAAAAGGCTGACTAAAAAAAATATAATATTTTCTAATGGCTAGAAAGGACCCAAAAGATGTGAACAAAGTATATTGAGGTCAAGGGCCCCCATATGGGACGAGGGCATCCGCAGCGCGGGTGTTCGGGCCGGGTGTTGGTGTCCGGGTGATAAATGCCAAAGTATAAAAAAGAAATAATGAGAAATAGCTAATGAAATGTAACTTAAGTATGAAAGAAAAAAGGATTTGGGCATGCAAACAAAGGGTGCACACGAGCATGCATAAGTATAACAAACAAGGTGCTCCTAGGAACAATCTAAAATCAAGACTTAGCCATTTGTAGATTGGGGATAATTTTAGACATAGAGTGTGGAGAACATTTTGTAGAAGACTTTCAAACCATGCAAGGATATTTTGGGACTAGCAAGCACCATGCAAAGTTTTGGAGCTAATAATAGGATTATACTACAGTTGTATTATTAGATAATCTATTATTAACAAGTTTGTATGCTTTTGTATTATCATGTAAGGGCGCATAAATATTATTAGCATGTAGCCTATTTTTAAGGTGCATGGGAAGTGAAGGGAAAGTCCCCACCCCTATAAATATGTATTGATTTTCATGGTTTAGACAGTTCGATATTATTGTAGTGTTATGTTGCGAGTTTGTTAGCGTGCATGACTATGGTGACTTTATGATGTATGTAAGAAGCTTCTGTGTTTTATAGTATTAATATAATGGATCTTATTGGCTGGATATTGGTGTTGGATGTAACTGAACATGGATCTTGCATGGTAAATCTGATTATAGTAATTGTTTAGTTATTCCTTCATATGGTTTAGATCTAGATCTGGTTTATGAACTGTGGTTGATTGATTATCTGTTATGGATCTGAAATATACATTCAATAATGCTAAAATATTGAACAAGATTCTCTAAAGAGGGACATGGTACCCTTGCATACTTCGGGTGAGCACTCAGTTTAAGTTGAGTGATGTGTCAATGCACCTTGGGATTTTTGGGGTATATTCTAGGCTACATCATTGGTTCCATTTTTGGGACCTCTTTCTCAGCTATTTTTCAGGATGTTGCATGATGATGTACCAGGTTGACGTTGGCTGTGTTGAAGAGTAGTTAGATGATCTAGAAGAAGAGTATGCTTGTAGATTTAGCACTAGACATGAGTTTAATACATGCATGTGGGTTGAGTAGAATTTGTTTGATGCATTTTATAAGATGTTCTTTGTTATCTTTCTTATAGATTTATACAAGTGATTGGTTGATTACATGTCTAAGAGGAGTTGAAGGTTTCACACACTTGTTTAGATGCAGGAAGAATTGCAAGCCTTGTATGATGAAAATATGATTTGGACACGCTTTGTGGATGTTTGGTTCTGTGGGTGTTTTAAATGAATATATTCTTGAGTACATAATTTCCACTTACTCGTGTCCGTAAGTTTGTGAGTTCTAATTCTTGTGCGAGCCTAGAGGATCTTACTTGTATGGTATTCCTTTGGCAATTAAGATCTTGATCGTGACCCTGGATTTGGAAGAGAAACCTATGGCTAGCTAAACCCCACCACGCACAGAGCAAGAGTAGGTTTGGTAAAGATGCAAGACCTAGCGACAAAGAGATAGAGAGAAGAAAGGTGACTTAAATTTAATAAAGCGCATGAGAGGGATATGATGAAGCAGTGAGCGATCATGGAAATAATGGTGTTACGGAGGGAGATGGCTCATAAAGGATTTGGAGCTCACGCAGATGACGTGGAGCTAGAGTATATAGAACTCCCTTATTTAGGAAAGCATGGCAGAGAACCCTCCTTGGCTTTTGATGAAGGTGCGTTGGAAGAAATATTGTGTACTATTGGTGCTCATATATACCTACTTGATGACCTATCCTTTGCGCTTGGTTTTATAGATTCTATGGAAGTCAACAGATTACCAAGATAGTGTGGGAAGTAGAGTTGCAGAAGTTGATAACTTCAATTGGTAGTCAAGTTCGGGAGTTAATCGTAGCTTATTCTTCTATGGTGACACATTCCTCGTTAATGTTATTTGAAGTTTCAGCAGAGGTATCTTTTACAGTGCGTTGTCAACATAGAATGTGGGTGCACAAAAATGTTGTTATAATGTTTGGAAGTAGCACAACTTCACATACTATGGGGGTCTAGTTTAGCCCAACCGTTAGAACACAAGGAAGTGTATCCTCTTGTCCCTTGCCTACTTTAGGAGGGGGATCATGAGGGTTAGGTTTCTTGGGCGCTGGAAAATCTGGGTGGCTCTAGAGGTGGAGGAAATATAGTCTGGATCTGGTGGGCATGGTCCGCACCAACCCCAACAAATTTATATGGAGATGTCTCTTCATCTTCTAGAGTATAGAGGCATTGAATATGTAGCCGAGAACGTGCATATGTGTGAGATACTATGGCACACAAAGGGGATTACTGCTCCAGAGCGCAAGGTAAGTCAGTTTGTAACTACATTGCATGGGCACACACATAGTTGGTACATAAATTTTGACCCTGACTAGACTTGTGTAGATTATATCACACTATGGGATGCTTTCTTGAAATAATTTTATATCCTTGAGTTTGAGCAAAAGAGCATCAACACGTTGAAAGACATCAAGCAAGGCACTACTGAGAATGTTTGGGAGTATGATGCATGGTTCAATACCCTTTTTCCAAGTTATCTTATGACATACACGTGAGCCAACATGCTTAGTGGTTCATTGGAGGACTGATCACACCTTTTAGAAGGGCGCTTTCACATAAGACTTATACGATCCATGTGAAGCACTTGAAGTAGCTCTGTGCACTTTGAGGTGGTAGGGAGTGTAGACACAAGAGTGAGTCCATTATATGAAGCTTAGATTGCAGCAATCCTAAAATAGTTAGAGAAATTATCAGCTAATTTGGTGCATGAGACACGCAGTGGGATTTGGTGCATAAATTGTGAAGTAGAAGGGCATACTAAGGATATTTCTCCGTAGAAATTCGTGCTCTCCTTATTACTAAACTATGAGATCTGTCACTTGAACCATAGTTCAAGTCTATTCCCATTATTGCAATGTGAAATAAGAAAGAATGTGTCTTATTACTGTAAGATCTACAGTCTACTACTCATGATACTAAGGATTGCAGGTTGATTGATCATATTCATGATGCCATTGATATTTCCATAAGACGTAATGGTGTTACAAATAATTCTAAGGAGAACAAAGAGCATCATTACCATGATCACAATGAATGGTGCTCTGATGAAGGTCGTGGTAGAGGTTGAGGTTACTAAGGAGGATTCAAAGTTTGAGGTCATCGTGGTGGAAGAAGTGATTTCCCTCATAGAACTTGTTATACATGTAGATCCCCTAATCATTACAAGTACGAGTGTCCTCAGAAATTTTTTTGTTCTTTTTGTGGAAAGAATCACAACTATGAAGAGTGCCTGGACTTGTATGAACATTTGAGTAAGAAACATAAATAGGAGAAAAAGGGCACGGGAATGGTTAGAGTGTAGTGCATCGTGTAAGATCAATGGATTCCGAAGTTAGCACCAGATCCCTAGTTGGTACCTATGAAGATTACTACATGTGTTGAGGTTGCGTGTGCCGTGGAAGTTCTAAAACAAAAGATTTACATTTCTAAGGAGGAGGTTATACATGTAAATTATCTAGACCCTATTGTGTGCAATGGAAATTTTCAAAAGCTATGGATTGAGGTTAAAGAACCTCAAAGCTTTGTTAACTCATCCATGCACAATAGGATTAGAGCTAAATAAGAGAAACTAACATGCAAGCATTATAAATTTGACAAAAACATAAAAAACTAACATGTATACTACTCTCTACTTTATGAAAGATTAATGAAAGTGAACCTAGTTAGATTCTAAGCAATCAAATTGTGTGTTGTTTACTCCATGAGGGTGAATGAATCTCACTAAATGGCTACATGGCCAAGTTTAGCTATTTCATTACTAACCTAACATGGGTGCAAGATGAAGCTATTTTAATGGTGGATGACCCAAGATCAAATGCCTTATTAGCTTGGCTAATGCAAATGAGCTCTTAAGCTTTCTTAGGCTTGTTTTGGCTTTAGCTTATGTAAAGTTGTTGTTTGAATGGGTAGGCTTAGCCTTGTATTTATAGTTTTCCACTTGGGAGAATTTGGAATTTGGGTGCATGTGGGACTAAAGCTCAAAAATCACTTTTAGATTAGATTAGGATAAACATGCTTTAGGCTTAGTTAAGCTAGGATTAGGCTAGTTAAACTTGATTAGCAAGTGATTAGAGACTCATTGAGATTTGGGAGGGTTTGGATAACCAATTGTGACTGATAGATAGCCTACGAAGCCAATAGAAGTGGTCTAGAGAGAACTAGGGAGGTTCTGAATGGTCGAAAGGAGAAATGTTTAAATAATAAGAGAGATATTAACCAAATAAGCTGATTATAGGAGGAATATGACCAAGAAGGTGTCGTAAATGGGCATCCAAGAGTGGAGCGAAGTATGGGGATTTAATGAAGTGTCGTTAATTGATTGGATTGGATGAAATGCTAAGTCTAAGAATATTTTAGGTGTCTACATTTGCCCCTCTTTGGGGTGGCGTAAGTGACGTCACTTCAAAGAAAGTAGACAAACATAAACAAGTAGAAAATTTTGAAGGGATAGAAGAAAAAAGAGTAGAATGGAGGACACCCCCTCGATTGGTGATAGAAGAACTTGATCGACAATCAAAAAGATGACAGAAAGATAATAGAAGAAATGATAATGTGAAGAATAAGAAAAGAAAGGGGATATAGAAGAAAAGGAGTATGAGAAAGGGGGAATGAGCTAACATCCATCCAAAGTGCCTTTTAAACAACTTTAATTTTCCATCAAATTGCTAGAGATCTTCATCATCACCTTATTAAAAAGAATGAACAAAAGTGTAGTATGATATAAAAAGCCATATACGAACAAATGTCCATTGCTAAAAACACCAACTCCATGCAACATACAAAATGTAATGCAATAAGAGAAAGTAAAATATTCCTAACTCTATACAACATACATAATGCAATGCAATACGAGAAAGTAAACAAGCTAAACTAACAGAGAAACAAGATGCAATGTTTTTGTTATCAAGATTCAGTTCCGACTGCATTTAATTAACAACAAGGGTTAAAAATGGTGCCCCAAGAAAGGATACATACTAGGGGAATAACAGAGAGGACACTTGGGTCCGATGAAAAATAATGTGCACTACGAAATAGTACTAGGAAACTCATTGTGCCCCAGAGTATAGACGAAGTAAGCAACCTAACTTTTGTTGATGGAGGTAGATCAAGATGATCCACAAGTTGTGCACATGAACAAGTGAGAACCAAAGGGTGACATTTTGTAGGATGATTTTACATTTTTAGAAGTTTTCTAAAACATATTTGAATGTTTTTGTGATTTTTCTAACATATTTGAATTTTTTTATTGTTTTTGAAAGTTTTATGAAACTATTTATAGGAAGACGAGGAAGCGTGGATGCCCCTAGCGATAGATGGGATGTACAAGGGCATAAGGCCACATGTGTATGAGAAAGGTGAAGATGTAAAAATGCCCCAGCGATTAGGTGGGAGTATTCAAAGGCAAACTCTTCACAGGTAGAAGTGGGACCCAAGGCCATTATGGATAGGTTCAACATGATGGTGAACGTAAACCAATGAAGTGTTGGGAAGAAGCAAGGATGCCCCAAGGTGTAATTTGGCCTAAAAGCACATGATAGAAAGGAAGTGGAAGATTGTTTTTGTGAAAGGGGACAAAGGTGTCCGAAAACATGGAAAAAAAAGTAATCTTATACACATGGATGTTCTGAATGAAGTAGAAGAACGATGTGAATGATATGAATGTAGCTTAGAAGCCTTACAAGGAAGAATTGATTAGCCAAAGGCACAAATTGTGAGACGAGACATGGACTAGAGTAAGAGTTTGAACAAGGTCCAAAATGAGACACTTGGTAACATACTAATCCTACCTACTCATAGAGATCTAGTGTGTGCACGTGGAGTTTAATTACCTCTTGAAGGGAAGATTTAATAGAAAACAAGTGAAGACACCCTAGCCAAAGTGTAGGGATGATTGATTTTGAAAGGTGATTTTGTGAATGAAGGGTGGAAGGATAGCCGTACATTGCTCCGCTACCAGCCAAGCGTCCATAGCCCCGATAGAGATGTATTTGATTCTAATCACAACATTTCTCTACTACCAGTCAAGCATCCATAGCCCCAATAGAGATTATTGGAAATACCCCAAGAGAGAGTTATATATCAATTTGCTTTTGCTTTGTAGCTTTTAGCTTTTAATTTTTGATTGATTTTGATTCTTTTGCTTTTTGAAAACTTATTTCAGATCTCTTGTTTGACAAGGGGTTTAAGAACCACTGATGGCTTGATGGAAGGAGGTGGAAGTGATTGTGATGACGAAATTGGATAGTGTCAACAAATATGTCCAAAAGTTCTTCACAACAAGTTTATTAGATGGTGAATGTGATAGGATCTCTAAGAGGTCAGTCGTTCTTTAATTTACCAAGGTGATAAAAGACCGGGGTCAAAAAATACCACATAGATATAAATGTCACAAAATGCGTGCAAATAAGCTAACCAAAATATCACCGAAGGGATGAAAATGGTAGGGAGACTTGCAAAAAAATAGCAAAGAAGGGAAGAAAGAAACATCCATGTGTACACAATACCTTATTGCAATGTTTGATATTTGTACCTTTGATTTTTGTTGTGTTTTCTCAATGTTTTTTGTATTTTTGAATTGTTTTTTATTTTTAGATTTTTGACAGTTTTAAGAGGTTGGGACTAACAAAGTCACTCTTTGTGGTAAGATCCAACAATAATGTTTGTGACTTCCTTAATAAGGGAGACTAGGCATGTTTGTTTATCGAGAATGATATTATCCCGATCTCGACGATTGAGGTGAGTTCAAACTCAATAAATGATGTGATTTGTTACGAAACATGGATTTCATAACCGAGATCTTGAGTTCCCTATCCAGAGGTTTATGCACTTTGTGCCATACTTGATGGTTATGTTGATGTGAGTTCTTGAATCACGCTGCTGATTCAGAATTTTGAGATTGTTTGATATGTTGGGAGCTATAGAGCCCTTTACAGTTTTGATTTGAGCTTGATTAAGAAACTATTTGGGTTTCTTATAAGCTAACATGTGACTTGTCTGATCCCAAGAAGGAGAAGAAAGTGAATGTGGATGTTTATAACTGATGTGATAAATGACCATGGGCTTGCCACAACCATTAATAGAAGAAATATGTGATGGATGAAATGGATATGGTCTAAGAATTGAAGAGGAGCGGCTACCGGAGGTGAGCTATTGATAGAATATGATGAAGGGCTTCTAGGATGTGGCCCAAGAATAGAAGAAGAAGAGCTACTAGGACGTGAGCCAAGAATAGAAAAGAATAGAAGAAAGAAGGGCTACTAGGATGTGACCCATAGATAGAAGACGAAGGGATACTAGGATGTAGCCCAAGAATAGAAGAAGAAGGGCTACTATGATGTGACCCATAGATGTAAGATAATGGGATACTAGGATGTGGCCCAAGAATAAAAATGATGGAATACCCGGGGTGATCCATACCTAGAAGACAAGGAGCTAGTTGGACGTGCCCCAAGAATAGAAGATAGTGGGCTACTAAAAATGTCCCACAAATAACAGAGGAAGGGCTACTGAAGGTGACCCACACCTAGACGAAGATGAAGGGATACTTGGTGTCAATTCCCCATAAGATATTGTGATTGAGGAATTATGATATACAAGGAGTGATTGGGTGATGAGAAGATAGGCCATGGATCAATGTAAGACCTGGGAGTTTCCTCACTTAATGAAGAATGTGAAGATGGAAGAATAAGAGAAGGATCAAGTTTCATGATTTGAGGCTCTTCCTCTATTTCTTAATAAAAGGAATCAACAATTTTCTCAGAATATGTGGGCGCATCGAAGTCTAAAGAGAATCCTTTCTCGTAATCTTCTAAAGGAATATCTTCATGTGCACATATAAATTCCCTGATTGTTTCTTCATTCTGAAAGAGGTCAATCGGTATGATTTGTTGATCAACCACCAGGGGTTGATTGGAAGAAAGAGGTTCACTTGGTGTGGAAGACTTAGAATATGTTTGATGATGATTGATAGAAGAAAATGATGTGGGGGATGAAGAATATGTGTAGCTAGATGTCTCAGGAGTAGAAGAAGGTGGTGTGGACCTACCTATACGATGATATATCATCTGTAAACTAGTAGGATTAAGTCCAAAGTCTGTATATTGTGACGCATAGGTTGATTCAGACATTTGAATCGAAGGACTTTGAGTCACATGAACCTTCAAAGAAGGGAAACTTATTGGGGGTGAATCATGAAGAAGGTCCTACGAAGAAGGGGAGGACCGTGATTCAAGAATCGCATCGATGAATAATAACAAGGGTCCTATAAAGAAAGAGAGGACCACGATTTAAGAATTATATTAGATGTTTGATTGGAGAGATTTGGAGTCACACGTATCTTCAAAGGAAGAAGACGTTGTCGAGGTGACTGATAAAAGGGGTCCTACAAAGAAAGGGAGGACCGCGACATAGGAGTCACATTAAATGTATGATGAAGAGGTTCCTGCGAAGATAGGGAGGACCATGACATAGGATTCACATTAGATGACTTAGGAGTTGAATTAGATGAATCCGAATAGTAGTTTGGATCTGAATCCTCAGAAGAGTCAGAGGAAATATTTGGATTGGAATCCTCAGAAGAAGAGGAAATGTTTGGATTAGAATTAGAAGAAGAGTGGGGGGAACTCGAATAATAATTTGGATCAGAAGTGTCCAAATCATACCACCGACTATGAGATGAAGGTGGGGAACGAGTTACCCGAATGGGACTTCTAGTGCGAAGAACCAAATGAGGTTTAGTCATGATGGACATCCTTTGATGTGAACACCAAAAATTGAATTCCTTATTGTCGTAAGAATGAGGAACTGCGTGATAATCAGTCATTGTTGGCGTCATTTTAATCTCAAATATCTAGGCCTGGATAGTGTGATAAAACTTCTTCAAAGTGAAGAAGGTGCTATGTCCATCTGGGAAGCATAACAACAACCAACTAGACATTTCATAAGTATGGAGATGCGTGTGTGATTTTCTGAAGGGGGTCTAAGGAAAATAAACATCATGATGATGTAATCTCAATGAGATCAAAAGGGATTTCCCTAGAAAATGATTTATCTAGATGAATAATCACAAGGAACAATCACGCAAGTGTGAAACACAAAGCCAATCAACAAGGAACTACTCCCTATGTAAAATGTGCATGTAAAATGATAATTCGATGCAAAGATGATCAACACAATGTAAATATTTACGTCAAGCTCGAAATGAACAAGGTGTAAATATTAACAAAGGGTAGATGTGACTCCCAATCAAAGGATACCATGAAAAGTTTAACAACCAACAAGAATTAAATGTTAAAGGGTGGGGTTTACAAATGTAAGCTAGGTAACCACACCAATTGGACACGTCTATCAAGATTCACAGAGAAGTGAGATATTAGTGTCAAAGTGTTATCGAAACGACGTAAACAAAGTAAGCAACACCTTTCAAGATTTAGGATAATTTTTGAAATCAAAATAATTCAAATTATGCTAAGGATGTGTTAAAATGTGGGTAGCGTAACACCACAATGTAGAAACTTAGATCATATTTATGAGAAACATGACATAAGTATCTTAATTATGTTGAGACAATGCAAATGAGGTAACATGTCAAAGGGAGATAAAATGATGAATCAATCCTAACTATGATGACAACCCGACATCGGTATTAAGATCACAAAGGCTACCCATTATATAAATATGCCTTCGCACACTTTAGACATTTAACTTACCCAACCACAAACATGGATGGGCATAAATGGACAAAAAAGTGGCAAAATTAATCGATTGGTAACACAAAGGTAGTCACCCTTCTTTTGATAAAAAAAGTGTCAAAAGAAGGTGTAGGAGGCAGATCAAAATAGGGGTGAAAAATGTTGGCTTTACTTTGGTAGAGTTTCACCTTACCTTAAGGTAAGTGAAGAACTAGGCCAGAGTAACATGTCACACGTTTCGTGATGAAAATGATGGCTCACAACTCAACACAATTTTTAGAATGGTCAAAGTGGGTTCCTGGCCAAAGTATGTTTTCCTAGGTGGTTCTCTCGTCCTAGGTGCTACAAAGATTATCCATGAGCGGGACAATTTACCCAAAAAGTCACACCGACTAGTTCAGAGTATCTTGATTTTTCCCCTTCAAGCACAAAGTGGGCATCAAATGCATCCAATTGTGTACTTAAAAGGGTCGTGTAGGGACAACTTGTAACTCTATCTCACAAAGGAATTACTAGTCAAGTAGGTAGTGTAGAGCACTTCCCGTTTTGTCTACAAGGTTCCCTCTTACATGGACTACTTTGGGGTTCCTGGAACCACCCCCATTGTTGTAGCTTAAGGTGTTATGCCAAAGGGGTTATGTTCCAGTTGAGCGGAGAGGGACATACCCTTTTCCAAAACCTGCAATACAGTGTTTTGAATATGTTGTTT
This sequence comes from Taxus wallichiana var. yunnanensis, assembly GCA_018340775.1. Lineage (NCBI taxonomy): Eukaryota > Viridiplantae > Streptophyta > Pinopsida > Cupressales > Taxaceae > Taxus > Taxus wallichiana. The sequence continues at coordinate 982,067,753 of CM031242.1, read as the reverse complement.
GTTTTATCTTTTTTAATTAGATGTGGTTTGCTCGAACACCATTTGGCAACCTGTATAACAACTGTATTAGTAATTTTCTAACTTTTGTTTTGATTCCTCCATTCTTTGGCAAGTAATGGAGTTTTGGTCCCGTATGACAATTTTAGTAATTTTTCATTGCAAATTGATATCAATAAAGGGAATTTACACCTTGCTTTTGATTCCTAAGATCACCAAAAGGCGCGAAGGAAGAGCATACGCAGTGTGAAAATTCTTACTAAATCACATAAAAATTACTTTATCTTTTAGAACAAGTGTTTTTAACATATGATACAAAGTTGTGCAAGTGTTTTTGATCTCCAAGATCGCTTTTGAAGGTGCGAGGAGAGAGCATAAACACTTTACAAACCTTGCTCAAGCTAAGAAATGAAACACTTAACTAAGTTAGTAAAAAAAAACCAAAATAACCCTGCAAATAACTGATTAGTGCTACAAAAATATTTCAAAGTGTTAGAATGGCCAAGAAAACACTTTTTTGAACTTTAAGATACGTTAGAAAATGACTATTTACCTAATAATGTAAACCATAAATTTTTGGTAAGTCAAAATCCTAATTTTATGATTCCATTGTGTATTTCACTTCAATACCTTTCCAACACAACAAAAATGGAGTCATTTCGAGTTCGGGAGCAAAAGTTATGGCCTCCGGAAGATTGCTAATGATGCATGCGCCCTTTTTGTTGTTTGCGCCCCTTTTTTGGTGTCTGCGTCCCTTTTTGGTGCTGTGTGCCCTTGTGTAAAATATACACAAGTGAGAGTTGCACTGTGTGCACAGAATAGCGTGTGCACCCCCTTTCCTGTAGGTGGCTAAAAAACACGTGTTTTTTCAAAAATATCAAAATTTAATTGATTTGGTTCAATTTTTGGCAGCACTTCACCTCCTTTGATCCTACAAAGAGTAAAAAAACAAGAAAAACCTAGCTAAACTAGTTAAGAAACATGATTTTTTCCATTTAGAACAAAAATATTAGTGAAACTAAAAACTTGAACTAATCTAAAAACTTTGAAACTAATCTAGAAAGCTTTGAAACTAATATAGAAAGATTTGAAACTATCCTAGAAGATTAAAACTAAGAAATAATTAGAAAATAAAACAAAAATCTTCAAAGTGACTCCATTAATGGAGGATGGACATAAGTGTCCCACCGGGCATTGCCAAATGTGTGCCATGGAAAGTTGCACAAGCTATGGAATGAGGCTAAAGAACCTCAAAGCTTTGCTAACTCATCCATGCACCATAGGATTAGAGCTAAACAAGAGAAACTAACATTCAAGCATTATAAATTTGACAAAAACATAAAAACTAACATGTATACTACTCTCTACTCTATGAAAGCTTAATGAAAGTGAACCTAGTTAGATTCTAAGCAATCAAATTGTGTGTTGTTTACTCCATGAGGGTGAATGAATCTCACTAAATGGCTACATGGCCAAGTTTAGCTATTTCATTACTAACCTAACATGGGTGCAAGATGAATCTATTTTAAGGGTGGATGACCCAAGATCAAATTCCTTATTAGCTTGGCAAATGCAAATGAGCTCTTAAGCTTTCTTAGGCTTGTTTTGGCTTTAGCTTATGTAAAGTTGTCTCAGTAAAGTGTCATATTTTTTATCATTGATTGAGTTATTCTATCAACTCATCACAAATCGAGGGGCATCCTCCATTCTACTCATTTTTCTTCTATCCCTTCATATTAATTTACCTCCATCAACAAAAGCTAGGTCTGCTTACTTTATGCAGTACTGGGCACAACGAGTTGCACAGTGCATCGCTTTCACAATGCACATTGCTTTTTCATTGGACCCAAGTGTCCTCCGTTATTCCCCTTGCATGTATCCTTGCTTGGGGCACCATCATTAACCCTTTTCATTAATTCAAATAGGTTGGAATCAAGCTTGATAACAAAACATTACATTATGTTTTTCTCATTAGGTTAGCTTGTTTACTTTCTCATATTGCATTGCATTATGTATGTTGCAGGGAGTTATGAATCTTTTACTTTCTCATATTTCATTACATTTTTATGTTGCATGGAGTTGGTATTTTCAGCAATGGACAATTGTTCGTAGTATGGTTTTTCATGTCATTCTACCTTTGTTGTATGCTTATATTTTTCATAAGGACCGATGATGTAGTTCCTATGGCAATATGATGATATCCAAATTGTTCCAATAAACAGTATGGCTAGAGGCTAAGCTCTTCTCTCCCTCTTCCTTATTTCTTCTACATCACTTCCCTTTCACCCCTACTTTTCTCTCTCATTGGGGCATCCTGCCCCTTCCCATTCTTCTATCTACCTCTCACCTTTTTTGATCGTCGATCGGCTTCTTTCATCACCCCATCGACACTCAAGGGGGCATCTCTCCCTCCTACTAATTTTTCTTCTATCCCTTCAAAATTTTCTTCTGTCTACTATCTTTGAAGTGGCTTCACGTGCGCCACCCCAAAGAGGGGAAAATGTAGACACCTATAATTGTGCCCGAGCAATTTAAATACTTAAATTGCGCTAATTATCTTCTTTCCCGCAAATTGACGACATATTGTCAATAGCACTCATCTTCTCTTCCATTTTCATTAATTGATTACATTACACTAATTAATTAAGTCTCCTATCCAACACATACCCTAATTAATGACCTCGTCGTTAATCGACACCTTTCTATCTAGTCTAATTAATTATTATTAATTAATTAGCCTCCTTCTCATTAAATCAATAAATCTCTATTTAATTGTTTTAATTCCTTCCTAATGGTCTAAATCACACTAAAATCCATCTAAAAGCTTATAAAAGCTTGCACATGTATTTATTAATCATCTTGATTAATTAATGCACCTCCTTTATCTACATGAGCCACTTGAGGACAAACTAAACCCTCCTAAAGCTAACTCAACCCCATCTAAACCCCCCTTATCCATAACTAACTCTACATCTCCATTAGTCCCACATTCATGAGGATGTGTTGAATCCTTTATCCTTTGGGCTATATAAACAACCCTCCCTCTACTTCTACACCCACACCTAAATCTCTCAAGAGACAAAAGTAAGCACATAGTTTCATACTAATAGCCTTTTGTCATTCTTGAGCCCTCCATCCTCCATTCTTGAAGAGCTAAGCCTCACACCCAAGCATCCATTGAAGGATCAAAGCAAGAAATATTGTTGATTGCCATTGGACTACATAGGTCCACTTGATTTAATTAGGCAATTAGAAGAATAGAGTTCATTAATTTACATTATGTTTTGATCATTTCAAAGTTATAATGTTGAGGGTAGGACTTGCTTATTTCTTCATCATGATGGTGCATATTTCCCATTTTTAACTAGGTTAGGAGCTATTTTTAGGTGGTAGCTTTCTTGCTTTAAGTTTGGTTAAATTTGTAGAAACACTTACACACACCTATACATCGAAGGGGATTTATCATGAAACCATGGAGGTGATTCAAAATTTGTAGGGTGAGATATAGTTTTTCAAAGAGAAGTCATGAAAGTTAGAATAAAAGAAGGCAATTGAGCTCCATCAGAAAATTTTTGATGATCTAAAGGAGGTTTGTAAGATGTTGCACCAAGAAAAAATCATTCCTTTGCTAGGAAATTGGTTAAAGGGAAACACTCTGCACGCATTGGGGTTGAGCATGAAAGGAAGATTTTGCATGCTAACCTTCCCCCTCATAGCCTAGATAATGACAAGAAAATCAATCTAAATTTTGATGTGGGTGGTTGACTTTTAAGTAATATTCTAATTGATATAGGTGTAGAAGTAAATGTACTCACTTTAGACACGTGGGTTCAGATGGGCAGACCACCATCAGTGAACCATCTTCAAATGTTCTGTTTATGGAAAATAGGACTAAAGCCACGCCTATTGGATTTTTAAAGGATACATCAATTACTATACAGGAACCAAGTTTACTGGGGACTTTGAGGTCTTAGTGCTTGCAGAAGCCGACAATTTTCCATCTTTACTTAGGTTCCCTTAGTGTTATGCAAACAATTCTTATCTCAAGCGCTTCAACAAAGGGTATATAAGTTTTGAGAATAAAGAGGAATGCATCATTATCCCTCGATGCACAAGAAATCTACACCTTATGTAGAGCCCTTAAGTGAAGAAGATTTAAACCAAATTTATGTGCGTACTCATTCAAGATCTGAAGTTATTAAGCCATCGAGGAAGGAGTTCTCTAATGGGATGATTCACATCCATGAGTGATACTTGTAGGTTTTGCATGTGAAAATTGGGCACATGGCACTTATGAAATGGTTGGACGTGAAGTAATAAGTGAAAATACACACTTAAGTAAGCCACACAATATCGTGGCATTTAGGCAATGTACCCAGGTACCAAGGTACATTGGTGAAGAGAATCCTGAGGTATTCCTTCTTGCTACGGAATTTCAGGTGGAAAGAAGGAATATGCTGGTTTATACTTTACATGGGATAACAACGCATTGGTGGATGGTTCATAGGGATAATATTTTAGAGTGGAGAGAAGTGAGGATTGCTTTATCTGCTAGATTTCTAAGGAGCAATGTGCCTACTCAAATATGTGAATTTCATGGTAATGATCCTATTCAAGAGTGAGAGACTCGGATAGAGGTTCAAGAAGCTTTACCACCTTTGTCGTGGTGCAAAAGCTCTATTTCACCTTATGAGGCTGTGCACACACATGGTATGTCTATGCGGAGTTGAATAGAGAGACCAGAAATTGGCAAGAACTTACTACGGTGTATGATTCATACATTTGACAATATTTCCACTAAACCTCTAGTGAATAAGGCATTATAGGTTATAAAATGTTTAACTATGGGAGATATTGCAAAGGATGAGGAGCTCCTTTAGGAGTTGTTAGGTGAGTCATACCTGGAGGAGCACTTTGAAGAGGAAGAAATAGATGCGGAGAATATTGGGCGACTCTGCCTAGAATGAGAGAAGGGTAAGATGGTCTATATAGTGGATGCTGAAGATGTGGATAACTTGGATGTTGATCATACGAGAGGGTACACATGAAGTCTTTGACATTTCGATGAAAAGGCATGTGCCTACCATGAGCCTATAAATCCCAATAAAGTAAACATTGGATAATGTTGAACCAAAGAAGGCCATTATTAGAGATTATTGGCCTAACTCTGAAGTTGCTAAGATAATTGAGTTGTTAGGTGACTTCCAAGATTTTTTCCCTATAGGATATCATGAATCTATGGGAGAAATGAGAATCAAGATGAAGGAAGGTGTGCTTCCAACTTGAAAGAGGCCTTACAGGATGAATCTAAACTTGCGCATCAAGGTGAAAGAAGAAATTGATAAAATGTTGAATTCTAGAATCATTGAGCCCATCGAGGAGTCAAAATGGGTGAGCCCTATGGTGATTAGTATCAAGAAGGATGGAAGAATCAGAATTTTTGTGGATTATAGGGAGTTAAATGTTGCATGTGTAATTGATCCCTTTCCCACACTTTGTTTACTGAGGAAATCTTGGAAGGCGTTGCAAGGCGTGAGATCTACTCCTTCACTAATGGATTCTATGGATATCATTAGGTGAGGATAGCTAAAGAGGATCAAGAGAAGACAAATTTCACCACTGAGTGGGGAATTTTTGCATACACAGTTATGCCCTTTGGATTAAAGAATGCACTTGCAATATTTTTGTGCATTGTTACACAGAATTTCAATATTTTATTCATAAGTTCTTACAGGTGTATCTAGATGATTGGATAGTCTATGGGCTTGTGAAGGATCACTGTGATAACTTAAGGCTCATGTTTGAGAGATGTCAATAGTTGAGCATCTCGTTAAACATCAAGAAGTGTATTTTTCCACACCCTTTGGAATTTTGCTAGGACATATCATTTGTAAGGAAGGTTTTCTAGTGGATCCTGCTAAGGTTGTTGTTATTTTGGGCTTAGAGGAACCAACTAGCCAAAGTGAGGTGTGTGGATTCTTGGGGCACACATGATACTACAAAAATTTTATCAAGGGTTATGCCAAGATCATTGTGCCCTTAGAGGAATTATTAAAATGAAGAGGCAAATTTTATTTGTTAGGTTGTGGAGCCTGTTTTCATGTGTGAAAGTGTTGAAGACTGTACACTAAGAGTACTATACACTTTTCATGTATCCTCGCCGGTATTTTTTAGGCATAAATTTTTTGGCCTCGAAAAATTACACCCGAAATATCGGGAAACGTGCTTTTCTCATATGGGCGAGTTTTTTGACCCATAGGTTTATGGGACGGGTTTTTCCCATGGTTTTGATACCCACGGTTTTGTAAAACTACTTAAGCAGTTGTCTATTTATATGGTCTTATGCATATGATAGATAAACAAGAAAATGTATTGCAGATGTGTTTTGAATTTGGGTGTGAATTCTGTAGAGTTTGTTGAGCATAGCTCCAAACGGATCTGGGTATTGTATTGAGAGAGCGGTGGCTTGTAATAAAATCTGAGCAAGTGATTATTGGTGGATGTAGCCCAAATTGGGTGAACCATGTTAAATATTGTCTCTTTGTGTTGTGTTATTTTATTCTGCAATTTTATTTGAGATCTGTAATAATTTCTGCATATTATTTTCCACTGTTGCGATTCTATGAGGGATTATTCCGCATATTTTATCCCTTATTGCCTAACATTATTGGGGTAAGGCACAACAATGTGCATTTGAGACACTGAAGGAGAGGCTTACTACATCGCCTATTACACACTTTCCTTCTTGGACCAAGCCTTTCCACATTCATATAGATGCCTCTGCCATGGCCATTGGCATGGAATTATCCCATCTTGGAGAAGGGATTATTGATCATCCTATTTGTTTTACAAGAAGGAAGTTGACTCCAACAAAATAGAATCATACCACTCCAGAGCGTGAGGCCTTGTCTATGATATACACACTCCATAAGTTTCGATAGTATTTGCTGGACACCCCTTTCATTTTTTATACAGACTGTATGGTACTAAAGTACTTGGTGAATAAGTCCATTTTATAGGAGTGCATATGTCGTTGGGTTATGTTATTCTAGGAGTTTAACTTTATTTTGGTGGTTAAGCCAGGTAAGAGTAATTCTGGTCCATACCATTTATATAGGATTCGGTCGGAGAGGAATCACAGAGTATTAAGGATACAATGTAGGATGCACAATTATTCAAGTTAAATCACGCGCCTCTTACTTAGAGGATATTGTTGTCTTTTTGTGAACAAGTGTGGCGCTTGAAGGTATCCAAGCTTTGGAGAAGAAACAACTTATATCCCTGCCACGCCTTACATGTTGATTAGTGGATACTTATACAAATTAGGTTGGGATGAAGTTTTGTGTCAATGTGTACTTGAGCATGAGCATGAAGCAATTATGGAGGAGGCTCATGACAACATTGCAAAGTAGACATTATATGGGAGACGCCACGCGTGCAAGATTCTTTTAGCTGGTATATGGTGGGAAACATTATATAATGATCAGAAGAATATTGTAAGGTATGTGACCATTGTTAGCACTTTGGAAATCCTCGGGCATAGAGATGAGGTGTATTTGAGGACTATTGATAGCACAAAAACTAAAATTTTGGGTCCTATTTCCCACCCACACACAAGACTAGATCGTGTTATATTATAACTTGTACAAATTATCTTACAAGGTGGGAAGAAGTGGTGCATACAGTAGTATTGACAAGAGCTACAAAAACAAGTTTTTATGGGAAAATATTATCAGCATGTATGGATGCCCTTTAAGTTTAAAAAGCAATAAGGGTACTCATTTTCTTAATGAGACCATCAGAATACTATTGGATGAATTTATGGTTACACACCATAAAACAACACCCTATCATCCTCATGAAAATGGAATTTTTGAGGCCTTCAACAAGATATTGAGACATCCCATCAATATCTTGTTGAAGGTCTCACACAAGCCATGAGAAATAACTGAGAAAAGGAATGCATGTACTTATGAAATTCAAAGTAGAATGAGGTAAAGGAAACCCATCATTTCCTTCAAGAGTTGTTTTGTTTTCTCCCTGAGTTGTTTCTCTGGCTGTCCTCTCGCAAACTACAACCTTGACTGAAAACATAAGAGAAGAAGGATGCCAATATTAATCTTAGGGTTTGATTTAACTCATACTTCCAATTTCAGAAAAACATGCATTTAAAAGTACAATTATGGTTTCATACAAGGTACAAAATAACAAATTCATCAAATGAGAGAAAATCATGTTGTAGCAATAGAAATGATTAATGGAAGACAAGTACAATTGACCTAGAAAGAGAGTCTAGATTCAGTTTGCAAAAGTACCAGCTTTGTGATCAATTTCCATTTTTAGACGTCACAAAGATACAAATGTAGCGAGTACATCTTACAAAAGATCACATATTGCTGGAAAAAAACCATCAAACTTGCATTATTCAAAGTGGAAACCAAAATTTCAAGAGAAATCTTTCTATAGATGGAAGTATATTCTTTTCTTCACAAAATACAGGAGTAATATTATGCCATAAAATATCTCATATGCTAGTTCTCATCGAATCACATGGTCACATTCTTGATCGAGATATTGTAAAAGTTATGAAGGAAACCATAATTTAAAACAACATGATTTTTATTTTTTACAAGATTGATTACAAGTATTACCAACTGAGGGTGAGTAATTAAGTTTGAGTTCTAGCTAATGAGGCATTATTGATGCAAAGGGAATCAAAACTATAAATTTTATATCAAAAAAGTGAGCAATAATTTCCAAGCACTTGAAACAGTGATAATGTCATCTCAAGAGGTAGATCACCATAGATTCAGAATATGAACAAGTATCAAAAATTCAAGTAAGTTTGTTCCCTTCACCATACTTTGAGGAAGGTATAAATTCAATTTTTACAATAAGCAACAACCCATACACTCTTTTCAATAGATACAACATCTTTTCAAAAGCTTAAAGTGCATCCAGAAGTGTTATTCTCAGTTATAGAACCTCACTACTAACATTCAGGAAGAAATAATGTTTACTAGCACAATGAAATTACATTCAACTATACATTTCCAATTAGCGATAATACATGATTGAAGGAGAATAGTAATCAACATTTCAGTCATATAGTTTTCCAATGCAAATTTACATGTACAATTTCCAGCATATGTGACCAAGCCTTCAAGACATTAAATCTCTTACCATTCTAGGCTTGAACAAAAATTTCAGAGGCAAGATGAATGTGAAAATAGTGTACTTGGAAACTGATTTCAAATTTTTTTCGGTGATCAAACATAAGATGTTGAAATCAAAGTGCAACCATGCTAGGATAAACCATTGATGAAATAAAAAAACATTTGTAGAAGAGTGCAAATAACATCAACTTGATGCAAAACATGAGCACAATGCAAATTACATAAGGGAAGTGAGTAATAAAGGCACGAGGTTCAAAATGAACTCCCATCTCAGAGTGTAATGGCATCCAAATAATGCAAAGAAAGAATGCATTCATCCCCCAACACCAATTTAAATCTGTTTTAGATGTACAGAGGAGTTCAGTTTCAAATTAAATGAATAATCAGTACAATAGAGAATGCAACATAGTCTAGCATTGATTATTTCCAATGTATATTTTAAAATTTTGATCAAGTCAATCTAACATTGCAACTTCTATCAAATGAAATAAATATTTAAGTATCTCTAAAGAGGTCCGTTCAAATAGTCACAAGTAATGTTAAGAATGGATCAAGCTTTCAAAATGGTCCCATCTAATAAACAAGTTCACAACCACACAAGTTCTATTGTGCAAAGCCTAGGTTTGCAAAGCCATTTCAAGTGTATAATGAGTAAAACTGAAAATGCAAGTCATGAACTAACCATAATGATCTAATTAAGTGTATACACAAGGGAAACAAATTTTCAAATAAAATCCCAAGCTTTTTAATCACAATGTTGGAAATTAAGATCAAAGAAGACTGAGAAAATCACCAAATGTGAGAGCACAATGAAGAATATGATACAATACTAGACACATGTCGAAAGAATACAACACAATATGCGAAGTAAGTAACATGAATAAAGGTGAGTGGTTTTCCAACAGTGAATATTCATTTCTTTAAATCACAAATCAGCTATGCAATACACATAAAGAAATAACAGTAAAAAATCTCATAAAATTTTAGAGCATATAATATAATACAGATATGAACTACAGTCGACATCAAAGATATGCATGGAATACAAATGGATTAAAATCAAATAGAGCTTTGCAGAAGTATTTTCATAATGAAAGATGACTTAGCACTAAAAATCAAACTAGAACAACTAAATGTGTAAAATCCACAGTCCCAGCTTAAGGTTGTGTTATCCATATTTTCGCCCTTGTGCCAAATATTGGATCAACCACGATCCCACATAAGAGGAAACAATGTCAAAAGGTGGACATAAAAGGTTTCTAAATGAGCACTAGACCGCATGTGTCCCAAGGAAAAAGTCAACATCCGGCCTCGAGTCAAAGCCAAAGCGAGAATCGGAAGAAAAGAGACCCATTTTTGGGATCTTACAAAAGATTGACAAAATACGAAAATTTGCAGCAAATACTAAATTTGATTTTTTCCTGATTTTATGCGAAAATTACAGCTAGGCAACAAACAAAGAAAATATGAATAACTCCCAAATTATCCGCTCAAATCACTTGAAATTTTAAAGAGAACTAGATAATAATATAAAGAACACAAGGAAATATTTTGGAATTTTTAGTCAATATAACGCTACCGAAATTTATAGCGTGCCTAAAATAGCCAAAAACTTCTAAAATTAATATCTTTTGCTAAAGAAGTCCAAATGAGCTGAAATTTTGGATCTTGGGCCAAAAAATATGAAGAATAATATTCCAAAATTATTTTTGCACAAAGCAAACATGAAACCCTAATTTTTCCCTAAAAGTTCGTAGATGATGTCAAACCCTTCCTTTATTGCTGCCGTAGGTCCGATCCGAAAACCACTGAAAATCTCCACCCAAACTCACCAAAACCTTTAAAATCCTATCTCTAAAAACCCACGAAAATACCTCTCGTAAACAGCCCTAAAATCAGCTTCAAATGACAAGCTAGGGTAGATCTCTCACTACCAAAGAATGCCCCTGCTAGCTAGGGATGGATCTCTCACCACCAAAGCTAGGGTTCCCATGGGATATTACTCCACAAGCTAAAAAGTTGCAAAACAGCGGTTGCACATGAAAGAAATATAAGTGTATGCATGAGAAGCTTGCTCAGAATGGAAATCAGTCTCCAAGTGGGAGATTGTTATGTTTGTGGAGCCTATTTTCATGTTAGAGTGTGGTACACCTTCTATGTGTTACACTCGGGTATTTTTACGGTGGTCCCGCCGCCGCCAGTGGGTCAGGGGGGTTCGGGGGGTGAAGCCCCCCCGATGGAAGGGGGTTTGGGGGCGAAGCCCCCGAAGCAAATTTTCATGGGTGGTTTATTAACCCATGGGTAATGGGTAACCGTTATGGGTTGTTTTTGGGCCCATGGTTTTTCGGTCTTTTGCCCATTGTTTTGATACCCACGGTTTTTTGCCCTTGGTTTTGATACCCACGGTTTTGTATCAAACTGCTTAAGCAGTTGTCTATTTATATGGTCTTATGCATATGATAGATGTACAAGCAAATGTATTGCAGATGTGTTTTGAATTCGGCTGTGAATTCTGTAGAGTTTGTTGAGCATAGCTCCAAACGGATCTGGGTATTGTATTGAGAGAGCAGTGGCTTGTAATAAAATCTGAGCAAGTGATTCTTGGTGGACGTAGCCCAAATTGGGTGAACCACGTTAAATATTGTCTCTTTGTGTTGTGTTATTTTATTCTGCAATTTTATTTGAGATCTGTAATAATTTATGCATATTAGTTTTTCTTATTGCTATTATTCTCGTGAGGGATTATTCCGCATATTGTATCTCTTATTTCCTAAACAGTTGTGTTATCCATATTTCACACTTGTGCCAAATATTGGATCAACCACGATCCCACACAAGAGGAAACAATGTCAAAAGGTGGACATAAAAGGTTTCTAAATGAGCACTAGACCGCTATGTGTCCCAGGGAAAAAGTCGGATCTGGCCTCGAGTCAAAGCCAAAGCGAGAATCAAGAAAAGGGACCCATTTTTTCGAGCTATTTTCCCACCCTCCTATACAGACCCGATACAAACTTCAAGGGGTGTATCTTTTGACTCAGGGCTTGAAATACTACAAATCTAATTCTCGATTGGAAAGATATCAACCTCACCCATGTCATGGAGATCTTGAAATTGAATTTTTAGGAGGTTAGGTGAAGAAAAATGGTGGAAACATCTTCGAGATTTCAATACAGGACCTCCTTGCCTCAACAACCGAGATCAAATTTGATCTGTTTCATCGCTTCCTATTCCTTTAAAGTGCCAAACCAAAGATTGATGCAGTAAAGATGGATTTGGAGAGATATTTCATCGAGGCATTAACATTGGTGGTTGATCTTCAACCCGCTTTTCCCGCTTCTCTCTCTTTTCTTCTTTCAGAGTTGAATCTATAAATGTGGGGTAGAATTCATTGTAAGGGTTAGACATTCTTTGTTTTGCAGGCTCCCTTCTCCTTCTAGCAAAGCGATTTTGGGATTTAGGCCTTCCACTAATAATATTTTTATGCCTATTGGCTAATTTGTAATGGATCGTATTAGTCTCACGAGCAATAAAACACGTCCGTGATCGATTTTAGATCCTCTCTTGTCTCTTTTTCTTTCATCTGGTTTCCCATTACATATCGGCTATCTATGATTGTTTATTGTATGCATTTTTTTGGTTTGTGTCTATTAGCAAAACAAGTGTTCATCATTCCTTCAAGTGCATCACCTCGTAGTTTAGCTTTGTTTTAATTTTTGTATTCCTTTTATCCCTGTTTCCTTGGTAAAGTTTAGATTAGGATTAAGAATAGATCATCTGCAAGTTTCTACGTATGCACCAAACAGAGAGAATAAGGAACCAACCTTAATCCTGGAGAGATTTTCCATTTTGCAAGGTCCCACACCTTGGGGAAAGTTCAATGTTATGCAATCACACCAAATGAGTCTACCTTAGAAAAGTAGATTTTTAGAACTCATTTGGGGGTCTGTGATTTTGCATTAACAGTTTTGGCATGTCCAAGTGGGACCAAGAAGTCTCCATCTTATTACAGTAGGGATTGATGTACACTTGCTGTGATTTTGGCTTTTAAGAAGCCTTAAAATTGTACATCTGGCAACTCCAAAAGAAACAAATCTACTAGTTTCAGCAGCCCAAGCTTGGAAGATTCATGAGAAAAACCCGGTCTAGAGCAAGGAAAGAAGGTATATTTGAATACTTGCATCTATCCCCAGGCAGAGAAAGGAGAGGAAGAAGAGTTCAAAGGTCTCCATCTCCACCAAGCAGAACCTTGTCAACACCTCCACCTGCAAGGCCTTTCTTTCATTCTACAAGGGTTCTTAGGCCAATCAGAATGGCACAACCAAATCCATATGTCAAATTCACCGGTAGTAGTCCACTCACCTTGATTGCACAAAACCCAGTTTCGATTGCAACATTAAAGAGCATCCCACATTTCACTGGGAAAATCAAACTTCTCCTGTGACCATGTCCAAGATATTGCAAATGTTTGTACAATCCATGAAATCCATGAGATGGACATTGCAGTCAAGCTACTCACCTCTTCATTCAAAGGGAAAGCTTCACAATGGTTCAAGAGTCTCCCAAAGAGGCTCTATCCAGAATTGGAATCAGCTATGCATAGCTCTTCACAATCAGTTTGGAGAGAAAGGTGATAACTTGTCTTTATTGGAGCAACTAACAACAATCAAGAGAGCCTCAAATGAGCAGTTGATAGAATTTAACCTCAAATTCCAGTGAACCCGGGATAGGATTCAAACAGCAGTAAAACCCACTAATGAAGGTTCTTTCTTATACTTTTTTAGGGCTTTAAATTATGATATTTCTCTGATGATTCAGTCAATGGGGGCCACTACATTACCTGTAACCTATAGCCTCTCCATAGGGGCTGAGAACCATTTGATTCAAGCTGGAAAAATTGCTCCTAGGCCATCCATGCCTTTGTACCCTGAGTTAGGAATCCCAGATACTAGCCAAGCACCTACATTAGCTCCTATACCCACCCCCAGGAGTCAAATCTCAGCTAAAGCTTCCACTTCATCATCTAATGCCTCTAAAGAGTTTTAGGAAGTGGTGATGAAGCAATTTCAGAACTTTGGGAATGAGCTAGTGACCATCAAAAGACAACAAGCTTAGAGTTTCAGCCATACCAGCCCTAGGCTCAATATCAAGCTAGACCCCAGTATCAGCACAATAGGCCACCACCTCAGATTATGAATCAGAGCCAGAACCAAGGACAACCCCAAGCTGCTAGACCTTTCAGCCGTATGATCCTAACATAACTTCAACATCAAGGGCATTGGTTCCTGCACAAAATAATATGGCACATGAATATGATTGGTGTTTTCCATGTAGATAACCACATAACCAATCAATGTGCTTTAATGGTGCTCTAAATCAGGCCTTGATGGTGCAAACTAGTATGGCGCCACAAGAATCTAACCAAGAGGAGGATTAGAAACAAGGATCTCAACAAGGTGGCCCCCAAACGAGACTATGCTTGTCAAGACTAGCGGGCCAAATACTTCATGTGGGATGAATCAGTTCCCTCCTCAAAGTGTAGTTGCCAATACATGATCCAAAGAGAGAAGTATTAGAGAGGGTTGGCCACTGAATTTAGGTGACCCTCAATCTTCCATCACTCCATAAGGTCCTAGTGTTCCAAGTGTAACTCCAAACATATAGAACCAATCCAAGCCACCTCCCAAACCAGTCAAGCACCAGTTGTAACAGCCCATGTGATAGAAAGAAATGCATCAGGAAGGGCAAAATGATAACACCTTCAATATTATTGAGCGATGAAAGGGACCAGTGTGAACATTTCACTTGGGAGTCACTTTGGCCATTTCGGGCGAGAGGGATCATTGCAGACGCCATGAAGAATTGGTCAAGTTCAAATCACCCCCTAACCAACAAGACATAGTGTTTGCTAATTCGGTTCAACTAGGGAGAAACCATGGAGAATAACAAGGTAAAATCCGAGACCTCCTCCCTTCTATGTCTCATTTATTATTGGAGACAAATTGGTGCACAAACAGTATGATTGATTTTGGGGCTAGTAGTTATGTGATGCCCAAACAAATAAGCTGATCGATTGTGTCTCCAATATGAGGTCATTTCTAGAGGAGTAGTCCAATTAGATGGGACAACAGTGACTATTGTGGTAATCATCAAGGATCCGAGTCTCACTCTACACGCTTTCCCTAATGTGACTGTTTTGCAAAACGTGTCAATCATATACTTGCCACCACATTTTGTTTTGTGTCTGTCTAGAGACTTCACTGCCAAAATTGGAGGCTACCTATCTACTGATTGGTCACATATGCTCTTTAGGACAAGGTATGGAGTGAAGGCCACAATCAGATCTGAACCTATTTTTGATTATCATATTGAACCCTATGTGCCTAGCCCAATCAACGCCAACTACTCAGCTTTTGATCAAGAGGACCTCCTAAGCACTTCTGAAGCAAATACCAAGGTGAGATGTATCCCAGACTTGACTCTTGATGATTGGGCCAAAAAATTCATGCTTTTGACCCCTATAGGGAAATGGAATAATCTAAGCTAGGTGTCTATTGCCTACATGAAGAGAACCAACCTCTTCCTAACCTAATCAAGCCAAAATACAAGGATGACAATGAGGTATGGCAATTGTTCTTTGATGGTTCAAGGAGTAGACAAGAAGCTGGAGGAGGATCCATGATTGTGTCCCCCAGAGGTATGAGATATTATTCAACCTTTATATTCTAGATCGCATTCTCAAATAACACTCACCGAATATGAGGCTTTAGTCAAGGACTTCATTGGGCAAGGAGTGGGAATTAATAACTTACAAGTATTCGGTGATGAAATGGCGTTGTCAATCAAGTCAAAGGACTAAATGCTTTGTCAAAAATGACCTGCTCAAAAACTACAAGAATAGGGTATGGGATCTCATGGAGGATTTTGAGGCCTTGATGTTGTGTCCATACTTAGGAGGGAGAATGAAGCTGCTGATAGACTTGCAACAGTTGGAGCAACGTTTGATGTGGTTGACAACATCAAAGGACAGAGAACAACAACATATCCATGTGGTTGTGAGGACAGCGCCCAGAGATAATAATACATGTTTGGCGAGTGTTTGAGAATGATCAATAGATCATTAAATTTCTACAAGAATAAGCTGAATACTCAGCTATAAACCAAAGTAGACTAGAGCAGAAATACGGGAATTAGATAGTATAACTGCATACAAACAAGCTTCCTAAAGGCTTAGTGACACTGGAATCTATTTTCAATGTTAATGATCGGTTCGAAAAGAGAAGACTAACATGTAGATCAAAGGGAAGATTCGAGTCAAGCCCAGTTGGAGAAGACAAAACACTTCAAATTAGAAAAGTGGCCACCAAACAAGAAAGGTATGAATTCATACAACTTTGCCAAGAATTCCCTAATGTGTTTTCTTGGAGTTATGAGGACCTAAGAGGATTCAATCCAAAACTAGCACAACACACAATCAAACTGGATCCAATTGCTCGGCCCATCAGGTAGAAGCAGAGACTAGTCAACCCACATATTGAGCCTCTGATGAAGAAGGAGCTGAACAAGCTGATAGAGGCAAGCATCATATTTCCAATTAAACACTCAAGTTGGGTTACAAATCTGGTCCCAGTTAGGAAGAAAAATGGAGAAATCAGGTTGTGTGTTGACTTCAGGGATTTGAACAGAGCCTCCCTCAAAGACCACTACCCACTCCCTTCAATGGAGCATATCTTACAAGTAGTTTACGGTCGAAAGGTTCCCTCCTAGATGGCTACTCGGATTTTAACTAGATCATGGTGAAATAATATGATCAATTCAAAACAA
Source organism: Taxus wallichiana var. yunnanensis (assembly GCA_018340775.1). Lineage (NCBI taxonomy): Eukaryota > Viridiplantae > Streptophyta > Pinopsida > Cupressales > Taxaceae > Taxus > Taxus wallichiana. The sequence goes on along the minus strand of CM031242.1, from coordinate 982,050,759 downwards.
CTTTCACTACCAAATGGGGCACCTATGTCTACAGGAAAATGCCATTTGGATTATCCAACGCTGGAGCCACTTTTCAAAGGGAAATGGATATGGCATTCAAGGGGCTGATTAACCAAATAGTGTTGATCTATTTGGATGACATCACTATTTTTTCCAAGAATGCAACAGATCATCTCTTCCATATGAGGCAAGTTTTTCAGAGATGTAGGAGATTTGGGGTGTCATTGAACCCCAAAAAATGCATATTCTTGGCCCATGAAGGTAAGCTTCTAGGCCATATCATATCAAAGGAAGGATTGGCAATTGACCCGAAAAAAGTTCAAGCAATAAGAGCATTGCCATTGCCAAGTCACAAGAAGGCTCTTCAAAGCTTCTTGGGAAAAATCAATTTTGTTTGCAGGTTTGTTCCAAATTTTTCTACCCTTGTTAAGCCAATAACGTTGATGCTGAAGAAGAGCTTAACATTCATGTGTATAGCTAAAGGAAAATAAAGTTTCAAGTCTATCAAAGAAGCCATATCACAAGCCCTAACTCTTGTGAACCCAGATTTTTCCAAAGACTTCATACTATATGCCTTTGGTGGCGCTGACACAATTAATGCAATCTTGGTGCAACGAGAACAAAGAAAGTATAGAAACAGCCAATTACCTTCTTCAACCGCAGTCCGGAATATTGTGAGGTAAGGTACTACTCCTTCATTGAGAGGTAGGTCTGGCGGTAATCGAGAGGATTGAAGAAGTTTAATCATTTGGTTTCAAACAACAAAATCCAACTATTGGTCTCCCATGTAGGAGTTAAAGAATTCCTTCTCAGCAAGGATCTGAATGAAAAGCATGTAGGATGGATCACTCGTGTCATGGAATATGACATTGAGATCAAGGTCACCAAGCTGGTCCGTGGGAAGGGGTTATGTGAACAACTAGCCTCAAGTCAACAAGATGAAATAGATAGTAAAAATGAGGTTGTTTTTGTTCTACAAGATGATCAAGAAGAAGGGAGAGATGATGTACCTACTCCTTGTTGGACCCAAGACATGGTGCACTTCCTTCAAATAGGCATGTGTCCTCATGGGATGAGTAAAGAAAAAGAAGGCATTTCAGGCTACAGCCATCCCATATGTTCTTATTGATGGTGTCTTGTTCAAGAGGGACATCAATGACATTCTGTTGAGATGCATTAGGGAAAATCAGGTGGAGAGAGTGCTACAAGAATTCCATGTTAAAGCAGCTGGAGGCCATTTTGCTCCATGAGTGACAACACTCAAAATCATGAAAGCAGGATATTATTGGCCCAGAGTGTTTAGTGATTGCTACACATGGATCAAAATGTGCAAGAATTGTGCATTCTTCAAAGGAAAGGAAATTCTAGCAGCACTTCCATTGCACTCAATCTCAGTCGACTAACCTTTCATGCAATGGGGATTGGACTTCATTGGAGTCATCAATCCAAACTCAAGCCAAGGTCACAAATGGATCCTGACAGCGACAGATTATTTCACCAAATGGACCGAGGCAGTGACACTCAAGGAAGCAAATGAGTCTAGTATCCTAGATTTCTATGAAGGGATAGTGACCAGATTTAGAGTGTCAACCACCATCATATCAGACAATGCATTAGCATTTATAGGTTCCAAGATCACAAGATGGGCTATCAATAATGGGACTTATTTGAGTACTTCATCAAACTATTACCCTCAAGGTAATGGCCAGGCTAAGTCCACAAACAAGAACTTGCTAAAGATCATCAGAAGAACTCTTGATGAGAATCAGAGGACCTAGCACACAAAGCTCAAAATGGCCTTATGGGCTGATAGAATAATGCCCAAGGGATCTACAAGTAGCTCTCCATTCAAGATCGTCTATGGGAAAGAGGTAGTGTTGCCTATATCACTTGAGTTGCTAGCATTGGAGCTCGTGAAGCAACTAGAGATGTCTGAATTTGGACCAATGGAGGCTAGGTATGTGGAGCTGATGGAATTAGAAGAAACCAAAGAGCATGCTCTCCAAGCAATAGAGAAGAATCAGGCTTCAATCAAGAAATGCTTTGACAAGAAGACAAAGGAAAGGACCTTCCAGGAAGGAGACTTGGTTTTGAAATGGGATGCAGATCGAGCAAAACCAGGAAGGCATTCCAAATTTGACACCATCTGGAGTGGCCCATATATGATCACAAGATGCAAAATTAGCAATGCTTTCCAATTGTCTACATTAGAGGGTGAAGAGTTACAAATTCCAGTAAATGGGATTTATCTTAAACACTGATACTAAAAGGAGAGTTCTCACCCTATACATATTAGTTTAGTTTTCTCTTTCCTCTAACTGCTTATGCACATTATCTTACTGTAGTATAGATTGATTTTCTCCTAAGTGCTTTGCATGCTCTACATGTTCCATTTGGAGCATGTATGATTTCAAATTTTTGTATATAGTATGGTGGTGTTTTGTTACTCTCATGCAGTGTTTGGACTCAGCATTTGGTCAAGATCAGTTTCGGTTCTAATGGGTTTCCAAGCAGCCCAGGGGTTAGTTTTCAAAGTTCATATTAGTAGCAGGCTATCACTCATGACTCCATGCACAACAGATATGACAAGGAAATTGGTATTTTCATCTAGCAGGCAGATACCCCTATGAGTCACCAAATTGTTATCCATATTTCACCCCCGTGCCAAATATTAGATCAACCACGATCCCACATAAGAGGAAACAACATCAAAAGGTAGACATAAAAGGTTTCTAAATGAGCACCCGATTGCTACGTGTTCTAGGGAAAAATTCAGCATCTAGGCTCGAGTCAAAGCCAAAGAGAGAATGGAAGAAAGGGGACCCATTTTTTTCGAGCTATTTTCCCACCCTCATGTATAGACCCAATACAAACTTCAAGCGGCATATCTTTCGACTCGGGGGCTCAAAATATTGCAAATCTAATGTCAATTGGAAATATCTCGACATCACCCATGTCATGGAGGTATGGAACTTGAATTTTGAGGAGGTTAGGTGAAGAAAAATGGAGGAAACATCTTGAGGATTTCAATGAAAGGACCTCCTTGTCTCAACAACCGAGATCAGATTTGATCTATTTTGTGTTTCCTCTTCCTTCAAGGCGTCGAACCAAAGATTGATGCGGTAAAGGCAGATTTGGAGAGAGATTTCGTGAGAGGAATTAAAATTGGTGGTTGATCTTCAACCCACTTTTCCCGCTTCTCTCTCTTTTCTTCTTTTAGGTTGAATCTATAAATGAGGGGGCGGATTCATTGTAAAGGGTTGGACATTATTTGTTTTGCAGGGTCCCTTATCCTTCTAGCAAAGGGATTTTTAGGGTTCGAGCCTTCCACTAATAATATGTTTCGCCTCTTGGCTAATTTATAATGGATATATCGTCTACGAGAAATAAAACACATATGTGATCAATTTTAGATCCTCTCTTGTCTCTTTTGCTTTCATCTGGTCTCCCATTACATATCTGGCTATCTGTGCTTGTTTATTGTATGCATTTTTTTGGTTTGTGTCTATTAGCAAAACAAGTGTTCATCATTCCTTTGGTGCATCACCTCGTAGTTTAGCTTTGTTTTAATTTCTGTATTCCTTCTATCCTTGTCTCCTTGGTAAAGTTTAGATTAGGATTAAGAACAAATCCTCTGCACGTTTCTATGTATGCACCTAAATATAGGAATAAGGAATTAACCTTAATGCTGAGAGCTTTTCTATTTTGCAAGTTTCCACACCTTGGGGAAATTTCAATAATATGTAATCACACCAAATGATTCTGCCTTAGAAAAGAAAATTTTTAGAACTCATTTGGGGGTGCTGTGATTTTGCATTAATAGGTTGAAAGCGAGTCATTGAAAACGCCAACAAGGAAATAACCCCAAATCAGGGAAAGGTAAAGCTTGAAAAGGAGAATAATGGTAGCTAAAAGGCCTCAAAACATTATAGACAAACTAGACGTGCAATATCGAGCCATTTTGAGTTCTCTTCAAGTAGAGCCACAAGATATATTACAAAATCGAGATTGTAAAGCATCAATAATGACGGAAATCACCAAAGCAATGTAGAACAATAAACCCCATTGTAAGGTTTAGAAGGAAGTTCCGGTAAAGAAAATTATAAACCCATTAATGGGTATTTACATATCTTACAAATAGAAGCCTTACCTTCAGAGTATCATATTGGTGAGTATCATATTGGTGTCGAATGAGGTAGATAATCCATGACTTGGGAATTTTCGAGCTTCAAAACTTCGCTTAAATGGTAATCTAAATGTTTGAAAGTTTCAATGCAAAATCCATTAATGGAGCTTTCAAATCTAATGAACACTAAAACGAAAAGCGAGGAGGCCACGTATAAATCGAGCAAGATAAATAAATTACCAGATCGAGACCCAAAGGAAATAGTGGCCATGTCTTATGTTAAAGGAAATGATTCACGATCTAGAATAACCAGAACCCATATCACAAACATAAAATAAAGCTCAAAGCTGTGCATGAAAAAATGAATTCAAAATAGAAAACACCATACCCAGTTTAAATGGCAGCCAAAAAAATTGAATCATTCGAGCTTAAACAAAAGTAGAAGCCCTCGGTCAACGAGAGACAAGAGTTTGAGAAAATGTGAAAATCCAAGATTACCTTGAAGATTTCTACAAAGCACAAGTTCAACATTCTTGTAAAAATTTTACCTTAAAAATTCAGAACCTTTAGAAGCTTTCACGTTCTCATGGCATCCACAACAATAATTGAAAACCCTTGCAAATTTGAGTTAAAAAAAGAGATCCCCAATCATCGTTAATGAAGGCGTAGAGGAAAACGAGCCAAAACGAGTCAAACTAGCCCAAAGCTCAAAAATAGCCTCCATTGAAAGAAATTAGAGCTTACAAATATCAAACACAAATTACCTTGCAAACCCATAGCTGAAACGAACAACTTCTCACAAAACCCACAGAAAGCTTGGAAGATCCATTCATGGTGGTGCCCACAAAATTTCAATAGAATTTCCCTAGCTCGAAGAGAGCTCATGCAAAGTGCAAAGTGATTTAGGTCAATATTTTTTTTCTCACTAGCAAAAGATGCAAGTTAACTTAACTCAACCATGAAGTTATATTTCATGCGTGGAAACCGAGCAAGAAACTCTAAATTAACCAGGGTTAGATCAAATAACCAATAATCAATTGATAGGTTGAGTCATCGTGGAGGGGCCATCCAAATGATTTAAAAATTATTTATTTTGACCTTCTAAAATCTAAAACTATGATGCCACAAAAATATTTCAAATATGGACAACATTATAGTATATGTCATCAACTATGCAAAATGCGACACCTCATCACGGTGTTTTGATAAATTAAAGGGAACCGATTTTTAAAAAGAATGATCATATTTGACCTTAGATAAGATTATTGCATGGGCCATGTGAAGTAATCAAAGGTATATGCCAAGGTCAAAATAGGACCACATAGTGAAGGAATATACCACAAAAGGTGAATTATTACCTTAATATTTGCAAAAACACCTTTTTCCAAGTATGTATATTCCACAAGAAGACAAAGTATGCACAGCCACAATGGAATAACAAAATCAGATCTCGTGAAGATCATTTTGAAGTCCTAATTACCTTATTTTTCACAAAATAAAGGTATTATTTTTCTTTCACATGTGCCTATAGGTGGTCCCCACATTGGTGAATAAACTTTGCTAAAGTATGAAGATAAATGCATTATTTTTTGCTTGTATAGGTGGAAGTTTTACATGTTATCACAAAAGGACCAAACTGAGAAGAACACATAAATACCTTTGCAAGTGGGTGAATATCCAAGTGTCACATAAGTGATTAATTATGATTATTTAATCAACAATAAGAAGACAAAGATCATGCACTTGCATTTGAGGATACTTGAACACCAAGAAAAATATATGGTTAGCTAAAATTATTCACCCAATTTTATTCATTGTATTAAAAATAGAGCAGTTAACAACACTTTGACTAAAGTGTAATTTTGTAATTAAGGCTATTAATGCCTTATTGTAAAAGCATGATTATTTATTCATAATGAAGGCTAAAAAAACATGCATGGGTGAGTACAAACTGTAGTCTATTTTTAGGAGGGGTTGGGTGAATTATTTTTTCTATATATTGTGTACACTTGTCAAGCACAAGGAGGAATTTTGGATGTATGAGTGTTGAAGCAAAGTTTTGCTAGTTTTTCCCTTGAATGAGAACCAGTTATTGCCTTTCCAATTATTTGCAATGGTGTGTATCTCTTATTAGCTCTTGTGAATGTTAATTCCCTGATTTAATTATCTTACCTTGTTGCAAATTTGGTGTTTTCTATATAGTCTTAGTGTGCATGTTAGTTGTTGTGTTGTTGTGATTTATTCCTCAACACACAAGTGTTTTCCTTAGGATCAAGCTAAAAACCCATTGGTTCGTGCATCTGCAATTTGTTCTCAATTTTATTATGCATGTACTCATTCAAAGCCCTCAATAAATTTGGTGTATCACCCCATTTTAATTTCACTTATAGTCATATTTCTTACCCTTAAAACTCCACAAACCCTTAAACATTAGTTTAGGATACACCAATAAGGAACCAACCTTGATACTAGAGACTCACCTCAACAATAGGTATACCCACAGACCTGAGGTGTTTTCATTGTATCTATGAAAGTGAGAGATAAAGAAATATTAGAACCCTTGTTGTCATCTCTCAACAAGGGTGCACTTCTAAGAGATAACAAGGACTCGCACATACCCTTAGTGTGGGGTGGAGTATATACAAGGTTCATTACCAAGTTTGAATATTATCAGAGGATGGGTATGCATAGGAGAAATTTATTGTGAAAGTTCTTGAAGGAAAGGTGCGGATATGAAAAATTGATCATGAATAAAGACCACGTATGGATGCATAGTGTAATGTGAGGTAGGTTGTTGCGGTGAAACTACTTAGTGAAAGGTGCAAAGTGAAAAAGTACTTCAAAGCACATGAGGACGTGCGAAAGGAGGTATGTGGCCAAGAAGTAGAAGGTGCACCGAAGGTTATAATTGTGGCATGGAAATAAGCAACGTGAAAACATGATGAAACAACGAATCAATGTTGGGTACAATGGTAGGTGGAGAGCAATAAATGTGGATTTTTTTGAAAATCTATATAAGGTGGTGTTGTGAAATAATTTTAACCTTTGTGAATAAGAATATTCAAGTGAGTTGTTGACGAGCGAGCTAATGAATGAGTTGTGAAGTGCGGAGAGCCACGAACCAATTGGATTTTCAAAATTTATGCACCAGGGTGATTGTCGCTCCATTTGGAGAAGTGTTTGAGAAAAGCATAGGCTTGTATGGGAGAAAATTGACAGCGAGGATTCAAGTTTGGAGTTAGGGCACGCGGTTTCGAGCTAGGCCATGCGAAATTGGAATTGTAGAGCTCGAAGAAGGAAAAAAAGTCACACCTTTATAGTATTTTGGCACTAAAGTGAGAACCTAGAGCAGCCGCAAGGGAGAAGAAGCAGAAGGAAGTAGAAATCGAGGTGGAGGACGCCCTAGAAAGCCATTTATTGTAGATGCAGTACCCTAAGGAGGTTTACATGGTTTGGGACTTGCACATTTGCCAAAGTAAAGTAAGTTATTACAACCACCGGATGACAGATAACAAGGATGACCTTGACAAGTTACTGGTGAAGAAGAAAAACACGTGAACAATTGATGATATAGTCATATATGATGAGGCGAGATGAAAAGATAAAGGTGGGAGTTTTACAGTTGTATGAACTCCCTTATTTTGGAAAACCAGAGAAGTTATACCAGTGGTTGATGAGTAGAGTCCAAGAGGGATTATTCTATTTTTTCAGGTGACATATGAGGATCACCGTGGCCCGATTAGGACCCGACATGATTAAGGAGTTCAGGCACATATGTTAGTAGTGACTTGACAGATAAGGCATGAATCATTGCGACAAGAAAATAATTGGGTTACCTAAAGGGAGGGCATAGAATGTGTTAGGAAATAAGGGATAAAATATGTGGAATAATCCCTCATAGAATTGCAACAATAGAAACTAATATGCAGAAAATTATTACAGATCTCAAATAAAAGTGCAGGATAAAATAACACAACACAAAGAGACAATATTTAACGTGGTTCACCCAATTTGGGCTACGTCCACAAAGAATCACTTGCTCAGATTTTATTACAAGCCACCACTCTCTCAATACAATACCTAGATCTGTTTGGAGCTATGCTCAACAAACTCTATAGAATTCACACTTGAATTCAAAGCACATCTGCAATGTTTTTCATACTTCTATCATATGTATAAAACCATATAAATAGACAAATGCTTAAGTAGTTTTACAAAACCATGTGTATCAAAACCATGGGAAAAAACAGTCCCATAAACCTATGGGTCAAAATCCCACCCATATGAGAAAATCACGTTTCCTGATATATCGGGCACGTTTTAAGGCTGAAAAAAAAATTGGGGCCGCCCTTGAACCCCTACTATCGGGGCTACCATCCCTAGACCCACTCGGGGCCCACTGCCCCGAAACCCAGTGAGGATACATGAAAAGTGTACAGTCTTCAACACTTTCACACATGAAAACAGGCTCCACAACCTAACAATCTCCCACTTGAGACTAGTTTTCCTCTCGAGCAAGCTTCTCAACCCTTCACTAGTTTCTGTGAAGACCAACCAAATCTAAACACAACTTTAGTTTTTCCTTGTGACCACCTTGGTCATCATGTCCTGCAAGATTAAGTGGTATGAATCTTCTCTAGCTTCAACTTCTCTTCCTCCAAAGTTGTCGTAATGAAATGGTACCTTAACTCAGTATATGCTTCATCCTAAAAAGGAAAGCGAGTTCTTAGCTAAGTGTATAGCACTGATTATCACTATGTAACTTTCCTTCCTCCTACTTATGCCCCAACTCCTCAAGTAATTGTTGTAACCAAATAAATTCCTTGCTTGCCTTCCTGTGGCGAAAACATACTCACCTCTCGTGGTTGACAAAGCCACCAACTTCTGTAGTCATGAAATCTAGCTTACTATTGTTCCACCTACAGTGTAAACATAACCTGTTATGCTCCTCCTACTATCTACATCTCCAACCATATCTAAATCTACATAACCACACAAAGTGGTGTTTGATCCACTGTAGCAAAAAAATATCCCCATGGTCCCTCTCAAATACCAAAGGATCCACTTTATTGCTTGTCAGTGATCTCTACCTGGATCACTCATAAATCTACTCACCGCTCCCACTACATGGGCAATATTAGGCCTAGTGCACACCATGGCATACATCAAACTACCAACCGTTGATGAGTAAGGTACCTTGGACATCTAGTTTCTCTCCTGCTTTGTCTTAGGACATTGTTCCTTTGATAACTTGAAATGTCCTGCCAAAGGAGTCCTAACCGGTTTAGCATCCTGCATATTAAACCTCTCCAAGACCTTCTTAATGTACTCTTCTTGAGATAAATTCAGCTTTTGTTCCTTCCTATCCCGAGATATCCTCATACCAAGGATTTGTTTGGCTGCCCCCAAATCCTTCATAGCAAAGGATTCACTTAGTTGCTTCTTGAGTACTTTTATTTCCTGCATGTTTTTACCTGCAACCAACATGTCATCCACATACAGACAAAGGATAATATAACTGCCATCCTCAAATTTCTTTGTATACATGCAATGGTTAGAATGACATCTAATATAACCTTACTCCATCATGAAGCTATCAAATTTATTATACCATTGACGTGGAGCTTGTTTCAAGCCATACAAGCTCTTCTTCAGTTTGCACACCATATCCTCTTTACCTTTTACGTCATAACCCTCTGGTTGCTACATATATGGTTTCTCCTCCAAATCACCAAGGCAAAATGCGGTCTTTACATCAAGTTGTTCTAAGTGCAAGTCTTACTGCTATAACTATTCCTAGAACAGTTATAATAGAAGTCATTTTTACTACAAGAAAAAAAATCTCATCAAAATCTATACCTTTTTCTGTGCAAACCCCTTGACCACCAACCAGGCCTTGTATCTTTTCTTACCTCCTTCTTCCTCTTTCACTTTGAACACCCATTTGTTCTGTAATGCTCTTTTTCCTTTAGGTAGCTTTACCAAATCCCATGTCTGGTTCTCCATGAGAGCCTGATGCTCCTCATCCATGGCTTACTCCCACTTCTTCCTAGCATCTACCTACATTGCTTCATCAAAGCTCTTTGGCTCTCCACTATCAGTGAGTAATAAATAATAAAGAGAAGGAGAAAACGTTCAGGTTCTCTTCTTACCCTAGAAGACCTCCTCAATATAGGAGTTTGGGGTTCCTGTTGAGGGGGTTCCTGAACTAATTCATGTGTCACTTTCCCATCCGGAAGATCCTCTACCACTGCATATTCTTTCTTAGATTCTTCCCTATTTTCCTGCAACTGCTGCTTATACATGACTTTCTCATTAAAGACCACATCCCTAGATCAAATTATTTTCTTGTCCTTAATAATCCAACATTTATATCCAAAGTCATCACCACCATAACTAATGAAAGTACATTTTTCTAATTTAGCCTCTAGCTTGGTCCTATCATCCTTGTCTATATGAACAAACACCTCACATCCAAAGACTTTAAGAAATGAATAATCAACTTTCTTACCAAACCAAGCCTCCTTAGGTATGCCTCCATCTAAGGCACTTGAGGGTCCTCTCCGTTTATCAAGTACACACAGTGCTCACCACTTCGCCCAAAAAGAAAGAGGTGGTCCTGCGTATAACCTCATGTTGCTAGCAAGTTCCTTTATTGTTACTGTTCATCCCTTCCGACACCCCATTCTCACTGTGGAGTTCTGGAATTGTATTTTTCCCGTGGATTTCATTATTAGAATAGTAATCATCAAATTCATTGTTGCAACACTCCCCTCCATCACCGACTGAGACATTTTAGCTTAAGACCTGTTTCATTCTCTACCAAGGCTTTCCATTTTAAAAAAGTGTCAAATACATCAGATTTGTTTCTAATAAAATAAACCCAAACTTTCCTTGTTTCATCATCAATAAAAGTAACATAATAACTTGAACCCCCAAGAGATGATACATGAGCCGGCCCCCACACATCAGAATGCACCAACTCTAACTTACTCTCTTTCTTTGTAGGTCCAACCTTGAGAAACCTTACTCACTTTTGTTTCCCATATATGCAGTCCTCACATAACTCCAAACACATTTTCTCATATCTAAGAAAATCCTTATTTATGATCTCTATGCCCTTATGGCTCATATGACTGAGCTTATAGTGCCACAATGTTGTATCTACTTTTGAAGCCACAAGATTACAAACATTAGTGCTATAAGTGGTTAAATACAAGGTTCCAACCTTCTTACCTCTTGCCACCACAAGAGCACCCTTGGTAACCTTCCAAGAGTCAGTTGTAAATATCATAGTACAACTATCACTTCCCAACTTCCCTATCGATATCAAATTTTGTCTTAATGTAGGCACATTTTTGACATCCTTTAATAGCCAAGTATTGCCATTCTGCATCTTAACCTCAATGAAGCTTTTCCAACTATGATGTAATGCTCATCATCACCAAGAAAAACATGCTCAATATCTCCTTAAACATAATCAACAAAATAATGCCTCTGTGGAGAAGCATGGAAAGAATCCCCGAATCTAAAACCCAAGATTCAGATAATATTGTGCAAAGAAAGAATCAAATAATCTTGACATACATTACCCGTTGCCACATTTACCTCCTTGTTTTCTTCCTATTGTTTCTTCTTGTCCCGAAGCTCCCAACAATCCTTCTTTACATCACTAGACTTTCCATAGTGCCAGCATACTATCTTGCTTTTGGATTTTGACCTTTCTGATCCTTTGATTTTCCATGGATTCCTCTATTCTTCTGTCTCCCTCTAGTTTCCACTGTCAAAGCATTCCTGAAGTAGAAGATTCACCAGAGCTTTTTCTTTGCATTTCCTCACTTAGAATCACCCCTACAACATCCTCAAACTTCAACTTTGAGTTAGCTAGAACCGAGTTGCTTACCACCATTACCAAGCTATTCCAACTCTCAGGTAAAGAGCACAGAACTAATAAATCCCTAACTTCTTCATAAAATTCTATTGTAACCAAAGCTAGCATATTTACAACCGTATTAAAATCATTTAGATGATCTGCTACTAAACCATTCTCAGACATCTTCATATTAAAAAAAAATTCATTAAAAATATCTTATTAGAGGCAGAGGGTTTTTCATACAACTTCCCTAATGCATCCATCAGTTCTTTTGTAGTCTTTTCCTTTGAAACATTAAATAATACCGAAGATGCAAGACACGGCCATTGTCCCAAGTGCCTTCCTATCTAGCAAATCCCATTCCACATCTATCATGCTCGAGGGTTTGTTCACCTTCTCAGACAGGGAGTATAAAGATCCTTTTGATAAAGGTAATCTTCCATCTGCATCTTCCAAAGACTAAAATTTTGCCCGTTGAATTTATCAACCCTAGATCTTCCATCATCTGCCATAGCTCCCACTCAAGATAAAACTTTCCCTACGATTCAACACTTCAGCAAACCAAACCAGGCTCTGATACCAATTGTTAGGAAATAAGGGATAAAATATGTGGAATAATCCCTCACAGAATCGCAATAGTAGAAACTAATATGTAGAAAATTATTACAGATCTCAAATAAAAGTGTAGAATAAAATAACACAACACAAAGAGATAATATTTAACATGGTTCACCTAATTTGGGCTACATCCACAAAGAATCACTTTCTAAAATTTTATTACAAGCCGCCACTCTCTCAATACAATACCCAAATCTATTTGGAGCTATGCTCAACAAACTCTACAGAATTCACACCCGAATTCAAAGCACATTTGCAATGTTTTTCATACTTCTATCATATGCATAAAACCATATAAATAGACAACTGCTTAAGTAGTTTTACAAAACTATGGGTATCAAAACCATGGGCAAAAACCGTCCCATAAACCTATGGGTCAAAATCCCACCCATATGAGAAAATCATGTTTCCCGATATATCGGGCACGTTTTAAGGCCCAAATTTTTTTGGGGGCTGTCGGCCTTGAACCCCAATGAGGATACATGAAAATTGTACAATAATCTTAGTGTACAGTCTTCAACACTTTCACACATGAAAACAGGCTCCACAACCTAACAAAATGGACATTGATAAGCTAACAAAATACCCAGTTATCCAAGAAGCAAAGTACCTTCCAAAAATATAAATAACTAGGAGCGATTGTCGCGTATGGACACCTTATGGTTGTCTATAGAAAAGAAAATGACTAATGGGTGGGTTATGACTTGGCAGGTGTTTCATTGCTAAAACCATCATTGAGGAAGCACATGGAGGTGAGAAGATTAGTTTTGGCGTGATCCTGTTATCCCTTGTTTTTGTAGAAATTGGAGTGCCCGATGGGCTTAAGGACAAAGTATGACAGTATCCCCAAGAAAATAAATCTCTTGCTGAGATATTTGAATAGTATACATGTGATGGGACCATGAGTGGCCCCTTTAAGAAAAGGGAAGAGATGTGGTATGAGTGACTTTGTGCCATGTTTGAGGAGGAATGGAGAATACCCAAGGAGTTACCTTTGGTATTGGGTAAGTAAGTACAAATTTACTGATATACCAACACTTTTGTATTGCACACTTTACAATGAAGGATGGGAAGTGGAGTTCATGGTGTAAGCTATCATATGCATACACCACATGCCATTTCTAGGCATCTGTACATAGATTTTCGACATGTATAGTATTTTGTTTAATGCGAGACAAGGTCGACCGCAACTACCACACATTGAGGAAGACTTACATGTATCCAAGTAATTTTGCATACATTGAGAGATTAATTTCAGATGATATTAATATGAAACAAATGAGTATGGAAATTGGTGAGATTAGGATAGCCCTTGTATATCCAACTCAAGCCAAGGTTAGAGAATGGGAGGTATGTAGAAAATGAGTTCAAACTTCCTGGCCCACCCAAGGGGAAGCATATAGTTGGCACTTTAGCAGATGAGGAACCGGCTTTGCCCCTTGTGGAAAAAGAGGAAGAATAATTGTAGGAAGATAGTGGTGGTTTGGAGCACAGGGGTAGGAAACAACCCACTGTTAGAGAGAAGAGTGAGCGTGAGGTGACCCCTCCACTATAGCAAGAAGATGAAGTGCTGGAGATAGGCACATTGGAGGTGGATCTAGACAAGACTCCTAAGGAACCTCAGTATAAGAGGGCACCCAAGAGAACAAAGAATCAGGGTGCGAGACCTACCCACCCCCCAAAATATCACCTAGGACTTTTCCCCGTGAAGGTGGAACCTGAGAAGAAGAAAAGGCACATGTACATCCCTCGGAAGGAGGAAGAAGAAGAAAATTCTAAAGACAACACGCCTAACACTCCAGTTCAAAATGAGAATACATATGAGCCTCAGGAAGAGGAGGTGAAGAATGGTGAAGAAGTGTTGAAGGAATAAAACATAGATAACAGTGGACGTTGGCTTGGAGATAGGTGAAGATAAGGGTGAACCATCTAACGTTTCCTCCACAACATAGATAGATGAAGGTACAATATTAGATTCAGTGCCAAGGTTCCCAAGGGTAAGCACTCTGGTAAAAATAAAGAGGAAGCAGCATATGAGACTCTTTTTGTTGGATATATAGATGACCCAAGAAAAATCATACGCACACGGTTCCAAGGTACTTTGGAACCCAAGGATTTATATGGGTGGGAGCTCATGGATGCGGATAAGGAAAATGCCCACACAAGGAAAATCTTATCATGGATGATGTAGACTCACATGGATGAGCTTGACTTTGATGTGTGCAAGGAATCATGTGTGTCACGAAGATTGAAGAAGACACCCCATTCACGCCATATGACTACTAAGCCTACGGTGATGTCTAATGAACACGCGAGAAATGCCCTCACTAAGGTATATGTCGAACTTGCATGCTGGTATATTGATATAGTGAAAAATATTAAAGCACTTCTAGAAGACAAGAAATATGTAGCTACTTAGATCAAACACCTCACAGAAGAGAAGGAGAAAGCTGAGGTAGAAATGCAGAAAATCCTTAAGATGGAAGAGAAAATTGGGGATAAGATCATAGAGAAGAGGCCAAATTTTTAGGATAATGTTGCAATAGATTTTGAGTCCACCCCGCATTATATATGCACAAAATTTCAATTATTCTTGGAGTAGGGACATGTGTACCTACCAACACCTAATATTGATGCAAAAGAGGCGAGAGAGAGCCAAAACCACTATTGCGTAAAAGATTGCAAGTTATGAGTCCTTATTGCAAGCAAGCGTTGAAGGATGAGTTGAAGAAGTAAGATTGGGAATTGAATATGTGTGAGGCACTAGATGCAATTATAAATATAAGGACCATTGAAGAAGAGAATGAGGTCCTCAAGGAAATGAAGAATGACATGCTTGGGCACATGGAGAGGCTTACGTTTATTGAGAAAAAGTGTGATGCACTTATAGCAGCCCAGGATCCACATAAGGAGAAACTAAAAGACATTGGTAAACTCATTGCGCAGAAAATGGATCTCATGGAGGGGATGGTCTCTAGCATGGCTAACATTGTTAGAATATTGCAGAATGAGAAGGAAAACATGACTCATGATGAGCTGGAAGCCATAGTTACATATGTTCCTGATAAAACTATCTAAGCATTGAGTGATTAGAATGACTTGGAGGCAGATATTAATAATGAATATCAAGAGTTAATCCTACCTGTAGAAGAGCAAGGCGTCGAGTAGTCTGTCATTCTTTATACAAGTACTTCCTTTATTATTTCATTCTTTATTCATTATTTTTAGAGAGATAAGTTATGATTACCCATTTCCTGGGGATGACAATGAAATTAGTGTGGGGTAATGTTGAGCTAATGAAATGCATCTTAAGTATGAAAGTGCATAAGGATTTGGGCATGCAGACACAAGGCACACATGAGCACGTGAAAGTGTAGCGAGAACATGGCGTGATCAAGAAAGGTTTGAAATCATGACTTAGCCATTTGTAGATTGGGGATAATTTTGGACATAGAGTGTAGAGCATTTTTTAGAAGACTTACAAACCACGCAAGGCTATTTTGGGACTAGTAGAATATCGAGCGCCATGCAAAGTTTTAGAGCTAATAATAGGATTATACTACAATTGTATTATTAGATAATCTATTATTAGCAAGCTTGCATGCTTTTGTATTCTCATGTAAGGGTGCATGGCTATTATTAGCATGTAGCCTATTTTTGAAGGTGCATGGGTGGTGAAGGGAAAGTCCCCACCCCTATAAATATGTATTGATTTACACGGTTTAGATAATTCGATGTTATTGTAGTGTTATGTTGTGAGTTTGTTAGCGTGCATGACTATGGTGACTTTATGATGTATGTAAGAAGCTTATGTGTTTTACAATATTAATATAATGGATCTTATTGGCTGGATATTGGTGTTGGATGTAACTGAACATGGATCTTACATGGTAAATCTGATTATAGTAATTGTTTAGTTATTCCTTCATATGGTTTAGATCTAGATCTGGTTTATGCACTGTGGTTTAATTGATTATTTGTTATGGATATGAAATATACATTCAATCATGCTAACATCTTGAACAAGATTCTCTAAATAGGGACTTGGTACCCTTGCACACTCTGGGTGAGCGTTGGTTTATGTTGAGTGATGTTTCAAATGCGTGCCTTGGGATTTTGTGGGTATATTCTAGGCTACATCGGTAGGGTGCAAGACTAAAAGTGGAAGCATAAATCAAAGAAAGGTGTCCAAAGAAATGGGTCAATTAGTAATTTTCTTACTTAAGAATCATATGAATAGTAGTATGATATCATGACTAGATAATTACCCAAAGTGCGTGATTTTGTGTCTACATTTTCCCCACTTTATGTTGGTGAGTGGAAAGCTCGATAACATAAATTAGATAGAGATGTGTACTTGATAACCATGTAGATTGATATATAAATAATGTGCCAAGGGACAATACAAAGTGTGGAGTGATAAAATTATGAAGAGTGGATGCTAAGGAGGAGAAAGTATAAAAAGTGATGATGAAAATTACCCTAGGGAAAAAATGCATGTGTAGATGTCACGATGTGCCTATTTTTGATGTCGATGTTGAGATTTTTGATGTTGTGAATGATGTTGACTACCGCTTCCCATACGGATGGACCTATAAAAGAGAAGAATGAACAAGTAGTCAAATACACATGTATATGATTGAAATGTGTAAAAAGTGTGTAAGGAAAGTATGTAAAATATGAAAATGTGAAAAAGGAACATGTGCACCTAATCTATGATGAGGAAAGAGTGTAGAAAGGATCTTGTAGATGTTGTAGAAGACCAAGTTTTTGGGTGATCTCACACCAGTTGTGCTAACCATGAGTTTTTGGGGTGATCTCATGCCAATGATATGGAAGAAGTGTAGGGAGAAAATTCTAGTGTTATCCTCCAACCTTTAACTACTTCTCGTAATGTAGAACACCATTGCATATGGTGTGTAAAATTCAAACAATTCAATCCAACACAAAAATGTGTAGTGCATGCATGCCAAAATGCTAAGGATTGTGTGCCCTGTAAAAGCCACTATATGGAATTCTGTAAACTATGTCGAACTACCAAAACATTGTATAACTACCCTTGGTTATAGGTGTCTAGGAAGGGCTTAAGTGGTTGTGTTGTTCTAAGAACTCAAGTATAATTCTGATCCCTAAAACTAAATAATATGTTTTACCAAAGTACCATGTTGTGTTAAACTATGACGTTGTATGGGGTGACTGATTCAACCAAATTATGCCCTCCTTTTTTGAGGTAAATGTGACATCATTAAAGGAGTATGTGGCCCAAAGGAGGACTAACTGCGGTTTTGAAACTATGCTTTGCAACGGGAAGTGAATGTGCTTGATAGAAACCAAGGCACATGCAAACAAAGTGGATAGGACACAAGTGTTAGTACATGCAAAGATAAACACGCATGTATAAGACAAAGTGTGTGCTAAGACACAAGAAGATAATGTAAACATGCAAGAAGAAAAAGTAGACCATGAAAGGTAAGTTGCAAA
Source organism: Taxus wallichiana var. yunnanensis (assembly GCA_018340775.1). Classification (NCBI taxonomy): domain Eukaryota; kingdom Viridiplantae; phylum Streptophyta; class Pinopsida; order Cupressales; family Taxaceae; genus Taxus; species Taxus wallichiana. The sequence continues at coordinate 982,032,661 of CM031242.1, read as the reverse complement.
CATGGGACACCACTCATGATGTCGCAAGACAATCAAGGCCGACAAAGCAAAAAGTAGACAATGTTCACACTAGACAAAGGGAAAAGCCCGTAAACAATAATAGCAAACAATGGCAAGCCAAAACAATCAATGTAATAGACAACCATGGTGGAAAATATACTTGTAAGAAAAATGTTGCACATGAATCACCCATTAGCATGTTAGAAAGATAAAAAGTATGTAAAAACATGTATAATCAAATAATGTAATGTGTTATGAAACAATAGCACTTGTAATGTACAAAAGTGGATGCCCCCATGAGCCGGTGTGGGACTAGTAATAGGTACTACGCCAAACATCCATGCTGTGTGTAATAGATCTGTATAATATGTGATCACAACTAGAAATAAAAGTGAATGCACATGTGTGTATGATAAAGATAATGACATACAAGATATATATCTAGCATGTGTAATAAAGTGTACATGTAAGAGCATAAGTAAGCAAGATTAAATGCAACCAAGATATGTAGTATGCCATGGATGAGACGTAATGGAATGCAGTGTGAATGATAGGAGAAGAATTCCCCCAAGTGGATGTGTATGTATGAGATGAGGTTCATTTTTTAATGCCCCCTCAACAGTTAAGAATAAACCGTAAACGAGAGTGTGTCATCAGGAAATGGTTTGAATTGTGTGTATACTAGAAATATGTGATCGTCAAAGCACAAAGTGTAGAGTGTAAGTGCATAAGTGAATGAGTGAATGTGTGATCATGATGAGTTAGTATGGTGGGGTTCATTTTTATATGTAGACCCTTAATAGTCGAGTATGGACTATGGAACTAGAGTGAGTCATAGGGTAGTGAGTCTAGTGCATAGAAATAGACGTGAGAAAGATATGTTGCTAATGTGCGATTAGATATTGCATAAAAGGAGATGAATGTGTGAAATGTCTAGTGTGTAATGTGTATGTTAAGAAAGAGGTGTTGAATGTGCAAAGCATTTTTTGAATATATTGATTGTAAACGCGTTGAGTGTGTGATGTGTATTATCGAATGTGTAATGTGTTGCATTGATTGTACAAAATGGATATGTGTTATGTGATGTATATTGTATGATGGATGATAGATACGTTGTGAAAGTGAGATGCATTAAGTGTGTTGTGTGTCATGTTAAAGATGCAAAGAGGGTATGTGTTTCTTATTGTGTTGGAGAAGGGGTGAGAAGTAGTCATTGTGAATGTGTTGTAGTGTGTTGAACAAGTGTAGTAGGAAGAATGTGTCACAAATGTGTTGATTATAAAGGGATGAGAAGCATGTGTAGAAATAGTGTTTCTTTTAGAGGCGTGAGGAGATTGAGTATTTAAATTGTGTGTAGTGTGTGAGGTTCATGTGTAAAAGATGCCCTAAATAATAAAGTGTGAACTGAAGCACGAGAGTACATCATCAAGTAATGACGATACTAGATTTTGTCAAGATGTGTATGTTGTATGTAAAAGTCTAGATGTGAAGTGATGAGAAAGTAAGACGCTTGTTGATATGAGGGGGAATAAGTGTGACGCCCCCAGGTTACTATGATGATGGAGATCTATACACCGATGTGAGAGGTGCCATGCTTATTATGGGAGAGCATTGTTTGCGTCGTGATAAGAGGAAGAGCCAAATGATGGTAGGAAGAAGAAACATTATGACCATGTGACAGGATGGAAGAGTTTGAAATGTGTCTTGGCCATTAGTAGGAGTAGTTTCTTTGAAAAAAGTGATTGGTTGGAGATTATGTTGGATTGAAGATGTTGCAAAAGCCTTGATAAGAGAAGAGGGTGAACGATTTTGAGAGGTGGTTGTGTAGTTTGACTTGGTAATGTTGTAGATGACTTGAGAGGAGTGAGACTGATTTTGAGAGGCGGTTTCTTAGGAGGTGCTTGAATTATTATAGAAGGAACCTGAGTAATGATGGCATGATGCTCATTAGACATAGATGAATCGATTTAGGAACCCAGTGAGATTTATCATTTGGAGATGGGCATGTATTAGAATGTTGTGCAATGAATGAGAGAAAACCCTGACATGCAAGGTGCTTGATACTTTGTTATAAAGCATAGCAATCATTTTCATCATGTTTGTTGATTCGATGACAGTTGCAATATAGAAGACCTTGATATTTTTCAAGCCAATAAGGAGGAAACTAATGAGTAGATAGTAAGATGATTAATTGATGGGTTATGAGCTGCGGAATAACATCTTGTTGCTTATCATTGAGATTAAAATTGAGAGGTGTAGGGAGTGGTAATATTTGGTTTTCACTAATATGAGCACATGTAGAAGACATAGAATGAAGATGAGAAGAAGAACTAACATGATCCTGAGAAGCATCTTTAAGATGTTGGATTTCAGATTTTAGAGATGTAATCATGGATTCCATAGCTTGAAATTTATCTTGAAATAAATAATGAAGAGCTTGAATGGATTTATAAATAGATTGATTGGAATTGGAACCAAGAGAGTCATCAGAAAGATGATCGAAGATAGCATTGACTTGAGCAGCAACATGTTGATAGGAAGATACATAGTGTCTAGGGTTTTGTGGAGAGCATCTTTACAAGATGGGTGCATTTGAAGCAATTGAAGCAAAGAGACTTGACAGACCTTATGAGCCATGATGGAAGAAAAATAAAGATCCAAGAGTATTCAAACACGGGTTCACCAAAATGATTAAGCTAAAATGTGAATTTATATGCCTAATCTGATTGTTATTGTAGTAGTAAATGAATAAAAAATTAAGTATAGACATTCATTCAAGCAAGCTAAAAATAAGTATAAAACCATAAGTGCAAAGAAGAAGTACAATGATGTAGTTGTTTTGCAATTATCCTGAATGTGCCAAAATTCTCACCAGATGAACATAGAGGGAGGATCGTCGCATAGAACCCCGTAAAAGTGTATGAGATGACAATATTCTTGGATTAGGGCATTTGGAGAGGGATAGGGGTGCCTCATGGGTTTCCTAGGCCTATTTATGGGCACATGTGTCATGGAAAGGCTCGAAAACATCCTCTCGAGTGGTCGCAAGGTATTCACTTTGTTGTTCAATTTTGGTTTCTATGAGGTCACACAAAGTGATCACCTGAAACCTATAATGAAACAATGACCTGTAAAACCCTAAAATAAAAATCAAATTCTAAAAAATCAAGAACCAGAATGGAGGTTAGGACTTTCCTCAGCTGTCACAAAGGTGATCTTACAATTGAGCATTGCACTACATATCATACCCAATGTATTTATGTGTGTGTATGGAATCATTCCCTAGGTGACTCATGTGTGTTTTGCACTTGATAGAGAGAAAGTAACCTAGATGTAAATAAATGTAATAGATGTGTACATGGAATAGAATGAACTTCCATCCTATGAAATTTTTATGTAGAATAACTAGCCCTTGTGTCCCTTGGATGGTGCTAGATGGATGCAATGGAGCTTTTAGATGCTTGATGGATGCAACCTTAGGTGGTGATAGTTAATGCTTAGTGTTTGGTCCTTTATTATGATCACATAACTTTATATTTATATGATTCATTTGCTTGAATTTCATAATTAACCTCAAAAAGGATGACTACCAAAAATATAAGATGCTCAAATTGCTAGAAAGGACCCAAAATATGTGAACAAAGTATATTGAGGTCGGGGCACCCAGAGGTGACGAGGGTACTGACGACATCGGTGTCCTAGTGTACAGGGTGATAAATGTCAAAGTATAAAAAGGAAGACTAAGCAAGTAAGGGTGCAAAACCAAAAATGACAACAAAAATAAAATAAAGGTGGAAAAATACATGGGTTAATTAGTAATTTTCTTACTTAGGAATCATACGAATAGTAGTATGCAATCAGGACTATATAATTACGTAAAGTGCGTGATTTTGTGTCTACACCTAGTCATTTGGCCTAGCTAGCCTAGGTGATGGTGCATGATGGTTGGAGCTTCTTAGTGGTTTGAGGATCACTTTGGAATCATGGAGATCATGTTTGGGGATTGTTTAGGAACTCACACGAGCTTCGTGGATACGGTACATGTTGAAGACCAAGTTTCAGGTGCTCATCTAGACCAAGTCTAGGTTCTTGGAGGCGTGAGGTTATGTTGTGGAGCCATGTGATCTCATGGATGAATGTAGGAAGGTGTTTCATGATGTAATAAGGATGTTAAGACCTTTTGGAGAGTTTATATGATGTGTTATAGTGTAATTTAAGTTGACCCTAGCTTAAACCATGCATAACCCCAAGGGCTAGTCATGAAAATGAGATGGGATGAGAATATGGAGAACTATTTGTGCTATTATGGTGATTTTAAATGATGAAAAAATGAGTCCTTAAGTGTGAGAAAAATTTTGAGTCATTCCGAAGAGGATTTTGCAAGATAAGTCAATTTTAGTGAAACTGGTCAAGAACAAGGTCATTTCCAGCTTGAATTGCACCTTCTGATGCTCACCCTAAAATATGTGATTTGAATGGGACCTTTTGGATTTAAATTATGTTTCTACATTGATTATTTAAGGTTTCACAAAAATAATTAGGTCATTTAATCGTCACATTTTTATGAACGAATGTTAAGAAGGTAAACAACTTTTTGTGTGTTTGAAACCCTAGCTCAAAAGAGGTAGGAAAGATAATGCTCCTAAGTGCCTAGAATTAATTTATAGTGAAATTTTGATGATTGGATGATGTAGAGGAAAATTTCTGGTTTCTATAAAGGTATGGTAGTGTTTGTGGTGATAAGTGGACCACACTCAAACATGCATGTTTGTGAAGAAGTTCAGTTTGGGAAAAGGTTGTCCAAAGGACTTGCAAATTAAATGGAATTTTTTTAGTGTATGATTTGTTATTGATTTTTATGTTGGTTTCAGGTCATGGGTATGCTTCTAAATGGAAAATTATGCCATATTTGTGAATACCAGTCAAAGGGCATTTTTGGGGCGCTTTTAGGCGGTTTTACAAAGATGGGCTTGATTGAAGGCCTTCCACTTAGATTTGGAAGGAGTTTCAATATGTTTTGGAAAGAGGATTAAAATTTATTTCCAATGGTATATATTTTTTGTATTGATTATTTTATTTTATGGGTCATTTAGGTCAGTTTGTAGAGAAGAAGGTTTGTTGCTTCTCAGGACAAATATGCTTTTGTTGAAATAATGAAGTGATTGAAGCATGAGATGAATGATTTTATGCTTTCTATCACCTGAAAAGTGAAGAGGGATGAATTTTATTTCTATTGAAGGAATTTTGAGGTATTTTAAGTGGTAGAAAGCATGAAAAATAGTTGAGTTTGTAAAATGGGTTTCTCGGGCACCATATTTGGTGGAGAGGAAAGTTGTTGTGGATTGAACATACAAAACTTTAAAGAGATATAACATGCATGGATGTGATTTAAAGGTCTTGAGAATTCCATAAAGTGGTTATATGCCATATTTTAGTTTACTTTGAGTGTGCTTTATGCCCAAAGGTGAAAACATGGTGCTAGAAACAATTGTTTTGTGAAGGATATGAGTATTTTGGCTTATGTTATGAATTATTTGATTGGTCCAAGATAATTAAAGATCATGGATGATTATTATATGTCATATTACACATGTTTTATGAATTTTGGATCTTTACTAATCATGTTTTTTGCATTTGTGGTTTTAGCTCATCCTAGTGATGGGGTTTTGAGCTTGTTTGGTGCAAGATGAGTGGTTTTGGGCATGGACAACCTATATGGGTCATATGTGAATATTTTAATGATTAAATTTGGATGTTTTTAAGTTTAATTGGTTGAACCAAAGGAGGTAGGCTGACTTTCTATGTGTTTGAGAGTTGAAAAGGGTATAAAGTGCATGTTTGAATTCAAATTTGCACTAGTTGAGCAAGAGGGAAAAGTGTGACCTATGTGAGTGTGTGTTACAGGTTTTAAGGAATGTTTTGAGAGATGAGATAGTATATTTCAGGTTTAATAATGTTTTCAATAGTTTGAGTCCAAGACAAGTGAAGAAGGAAAGAGAAAAAATGAGCTAGGTGTGCAAGGGTTTGAAGGTTGTGAGTTGTGTGTGCATGTATACTTTGCTTAATGCTAAATCAAATGAAGCAAGAACTACCACCTAAAATAGTTCTACAATTTAGCTAAAACAAAGCATAAACACCATCATGATAAGAATTAAACAAGGGTTAGATGCTAACATTCATAAATACAAACTTTGAAACTAACAATGCTAAATATCTAAACTCCTCTATTCTCTAACAACAAATAAATGAATGGACCTAAGTAAGCTCCATGAATATCAAAATAGTTGTCCTTAATGTTCCAAGAACCTAGGAATGGGGGCTAATCAAATTTGGGCTACAAGACCCCTTTGACACCTCCCATATGACCCAAGCACTTTAAGAAAGAGGCTTAACTCTTCAAGATGATGAACTCTCAAAAGGGCAAGGTGCAAGCTCTTAGTCTCTTTGCTATATGCTTTGCATTTGCTCTCTTAGAAAGTTTAGGTGTAAGTAAAAAGGTAGGTGGAGGGCTCTTTATATAGCCCAAAGGATAAATGATTCAACACATTCTCATGAATGTGGGATAAAGGTAAAACATGATTAGGAATGGATAAGGTTGCTTTATTAAAGGTAACCTTACTTTAGAAGAGTTTAATACATGTTTAGCAAGTCATGGGAGTTGGGGGGTGTTTTAATTAATCAAAGGTGATTAACTAATAGGTATGTGTAAGCTTATAGAAGCCAATTAGAAGAATATTAGTGTGATTTAGGCTATTATAAGGGGATTAAATCAATTAAATATTGATTTATTGGTTAAATGGAAGGGAAAGCTAATTAATTAATAATAATTAATTAGTCTAGGTAGAAGGGGTGATTTATTAACGGAAGGTCATTAATTAGGGTATTTGTTGGATAGGCAACTTAATTAATTAGCTTAGTGTAATTAATTAATGATGATATGAAGGAAAATGAGAGATTTTGACGATACGTCATTGATTTGCGAGAAAGGGGATAATTAGTGTAATTTAAGTATTTAAATTGCTTGGGCGTAATTATAGGTGTCTACATTTGCCCCTCTTTGGGGTGGCGTAAGTGATGCCACTTCAAAGATAGTAGACAGAAGATATTTTGAAGAGATAGAAGAAAAATTAGTAGGAGGGAGAGATGCCCCCTCGAGTGTCGATGGGGTGATGAAGGAAGTCGATCGACGATCGAAAAATATGAGAAGTAGGCAGAAGAATGGGGACGAGGCAGGATGCCCCAAGGAGAGGGAGAATTAGGGGTGAAAGGGAAGTGGTGTAGAAGAAATATGGATGAGGGGAGAGAAGAGCTTAACCTCTAGCTGCTTATTTGTTTGGAACAAATTTGATGTCATCATATTGCCATAGGAACTACATCATCGGTCCTTATGAAAAATATAAGCATACGACAAAGGTAGAATGACATGAAAAGCCATACTACGAACAATTATCCATTGTTGAAAGTACCAACTCCACGCAACATATAATAATGCAATGCAAGACGAGAAGGAAAGAAGCTCATATAACAGGGAAAACAAGTACGAACGCACATATCCAACCCAACAACGGTCAAACAGCTTGTATAAATGTTTTGTTATCGGGTCAAGAGATCCACAAGTTTGTGATTGATGACAAGGGTTAAAAATGATGCCCCAAGCATGGATACATGCAAGGGGAAATGAAAATGGACACGGGTCCATGAAAAGTGTTTAGACGCAACGAAACAACACCAGTGCAACCAAAAGTGCCCCGAGTACGCATTTAAGCAAGTAGCTAGCTGTTTTGTGAATGGTTGTGAATCCGGTTATCCACGAGTCGTATTAATCGGGAAGATGTGAGACAAACCAACAGGATATGGAGAAAATACCATGCGCAAGACACAAGTTTCAGCCGTAAGAAGCAAGTTACCATTTTGTAGGGTGTTTTACTTTTTAGGAATTTTTTGAAAAATTTTGCCCTTTTTTTTTGGATTATATATATATATATATATATATATATATAGTTTGTGTTGTTTTTGCTTTCCAAACCATGGTGAAAAGTAGAAGAAGAAAGTGAAGGGCCTAGGGGCAACAGAAAGTGCCCTAGGTGGAAGAAAAGAGAAACAAACGACAAATAATGTCCTTGTTTAGTGGAAAAATGAAGAAAAAATAATTATTTACGAGGGTGTGAAGAAGAATAAAAATCGCCAGGGAGAAATAAAATTGTCCAGGGGAGAAGAAAGGGGTATTGGACAAAAAATGCCCCAATACAGTGAAAAATAAGATAAAAATAATTATTTAATTAAAAATAATTATTCCACAAATGAATGAGGAGAAAACGGTGAGCGAAATGGGTGTCCCGGCCATTTGATCAGTGAAAATAGGCCAATATACCCCCCCGTGGGGGTAAAAACATCACAATCAGTTCATTTTAACCGCTTAGTTTAGAAAACTTACCATGAGGCTCTGACACTCAGGAGAGATGGTGATCGCACGTGATCGTTTGAGGCGTGCTGTAGATTGTAGATGATAGATCTATAGACAATATCAAATGTTGTTTTCAAGTGTTATTTTGATGTCTATGGTCAGGATGATATGATGATATTGGTGCGGGGGGGATAGATTTTTGATTATGCGCAACCCCTCTTGCCCCCATTGATGATATGATATGTGATGATTAGCTTAGTATACATGCATGATGTAAAACTTAGCATTTTTGTTTATATATGAATCAATGCAATACACCATGAATCACCATGCCTTATTAACAAGTAACAAAACACAACCAAATGCATTAAGAAAGAAAGAAAGAATTAACACACTAGCATGTCGAAATCCACTACAATATGCACAAGCAAGAATGAATCTATTCTAAGGAAGAAAAGATAAACTATGACAAAGTACACCCAAGCAACAAACAACTCAAAAGCGAGCACGCAAAACACTATACAAGCAACAAACAAAGCAAGAAAACAAGACAATGCAAGTAAATGTTTTTGTAAGATATGTTTTCATAAATTGATTTTCTATTGTTTAGGTTTTTGTGAAACAATTTTATATTGTTTTGGTGTTTTGTGAAACAATTTTCTATTGTTTTCTTGAAACAATGTTCTATTGTTTTTGTGTTTTCTCGAAACAATGTTCTATTGTTTTTGTGTTTTTCTCGAAACAATTTTATATTATTTTTGTGTTTTTCTCGAAACAATTTTATATTATTTTTGTGTTTTTCTCAAAAAAATTTATATTATTTTTGTGTTTTTCTCGAAACAATTTTATATTGTTTTTGTGGTTTTAACAATTTTCCAAAGCTATGTGCAGGTAACCAAGAAAGCGTGGATGCCCCCAGCGTTAGGTGGGGAATATACAAGGGCAGAAGCCACGCGCTAATGAACAAGAAGGTGAACTCATTGAGTTTCCCGAGCATAAGATGGGAAATAACGAAAGACCACATCCCTCACAGATGAATAGAAGAAGGCAAAGCCGATCAAGGCTGGACAGAATGGTGTGCACAAGGAAACTCGAAAGCAGAACCAGGTCCAGGCCAAAGACAACTACCCAGGATGCTTGTGAACAACGAATCCTCCCGAGGTGCCGAAACCGGTTTTCACCCAAGGACTTGTCCAAAGTGCCACAATTGCGTGGTTTTCACTAGTGGACGACCTGTTTTCTCTTGTTTTTTTTTTTTTTTTTATTTTATGTTTTTGTATTTTTTTGTAATTTTTATGACTTTCTTGTGCCATGTTTAGGCATAAAACCTCTAAAGATGCATGGCATTCATGGGCTTCCGGAGCTCATCACCATTGGGGTGAGCCAACTTGTATGCCCCTGTGCCATACTTGGTAACTATGACATAGGGTCCTAACCAGTGTGGTTCGAACTTCCCTTTCTTTTCTCGCTCTGCTCTGGTGTTGAACTGGTTCTCCTTCATAACTAAATCACCCACCTCAAACTGGCGAGGGATGATTCTCTTGTTGTAGTTGCGGGAGATTCTGTGTTGATATACCTTCAGGTGATTAAGAGCACGAATGCACCTCTCATCTAGGAGCTCTAACTCAGCCAATCTTGCCACTTGATAATCTTCATCCTTATCCAAATAGTCCCAAGAGAAATTCGCAGGGATGGGAGTTCAATCTCTAAAGGGATGATAGATTTTGTCCCGAACACTAGGGAATATGGCGTTGCACCCGTAGGAGTGCGAATTGATGTTCGGTAGGCCTAGAGGGCTGGGTGGATTTGTAGGTGCCAGTTTCGACCGGTTTTGCTAACCATCTTCTCCATTATCCTTACCAAAGTCTTGTTTGTTGCCTCAGCTTGTCCATTACCCTGAGGGTAATATGGTGTGGACCATTTTAATCTAATTTGGAACTGCATTGGCAAAGGCCTTTCACAATTTTTTTCTTAAATGACTTCCCATTATCTGTGACAATGGTTGCAGGGATACCATATCGGCAAATAATGTGATTCATGATGAATTTAGAAATCTATGCTCCTATGACATAAGTTAAAGGGATAGCCTCCACCCATTTTGTAAAGTATTTTGTAGCTGTGATGATATGTGTATGACCATCAGATGAGGTAGGAGTAAGCTTCCCTATTAGATCAAGTCCCCATTTAGAGAATGGCCACGGGGTAGTGATTGGTTGCAATGGTTACGATGGAGCATGGATGAAATTTCCATACTTTTGGCAAAGCACACATTTTCTAACATAATTACAACAATCAATTTCCATGGTGGGCCAATAGTAACCTACTCTTAACAGTTTCTTAGCCAAGACCATTCCATTTGTATGTGCTCCGCATACTCCTTCGTGTACTTCTTTAATTGCCTGGATTGACTCCGTCACATCCAGACAATGTAACAGATTCCCATCATAGCCACGATGATAAAGTGTACCTCCTAAAAGGGTGTAATGGGCTATCTGTGAATCAGCTTTGCTTTTCAGAATGGGAGATATTGGGAGGGAAAGTATTGTCCTTAAGATAGGTGAAGATGGGTTCATACCATGGGGAATGGGGACCAACAACCTCACAAGCTAGGCAAGATTCTCGGCATGTCATACGTGGGCTAGCGTAGATTTTCTACGAAGAATGGCATATCATTGTTCCCTGGCAGAATACGAAGCATAGATCCCACCGTTGCCATGGCATCCGCCGATCTATTCTGTGCTCTTGGAATTTTCTCAAAGGTGATGCACACAAAATACTCCTTTAGAGTTTCCACAAACTTTTTGTAAGGTATGAGCTTATCATCCTTAAATTTATACTCATCATTAACTTGTTTGATGATTAGCTTGAATCACCTACAACCTTAACATGTTGAATATTCCACTTGATGGCTAGCTTCATCCCTGCAATGAGTGCTTCATATTCCGTAATGTTGTTCGTGCAAGGGAAGGCCAGGTAGAAAGCCTGCAGTATAGGATCACCCGAAGGAGTAATAAGGACCACTCCTACACCTGAACCATGAAATGTAAAATATCCATCAAAATGTATCTGCCATATGACAGATTCTTCAATGTAGAGAAAAGATGCATCTGGCAGATCCAGACTCAAAGGTTTTGTGCTTTGCAAAGGTGCTTCCGCTAGCTGGTCAGCAAGTACTTGTCCTTTAACTGATTTTTGATGGACAAATTCTATATCAAACTCACTGAGTAGAATGATCCAATTAGCCATTCTACCTGTGAGGGTGGGTTTGGACAACAAATACTTGAGTGGGTCACCTTGGATATGAGCTTGGTCTTAGTATTTAGCAGGTAATGGCGAAGTTTCTGAAAGGTAAAAACGACGGCCAAGCAAGCCTTTTCAATTTGAGGATAATTAAGTTCATAGGTGATGAGGGTGCGACTCAGATAGTACACCGCTTTCTCTTTATGGCTAAGGTCATATTGGGCGAGTAGCACCAATAGCGTATTGCGTAGCGAAATATAGAGAAAAAGTGGTTCTCCTGGAGTAGGAGGCATGAGGACAGGTGGATTAGCCAGGTATTGTTTAAGCAAAGCAAAGGCTTGCTGTTGCTTGGGTCCCCAAAGGAAAGTGACATCCTTTTTAAGCAAATGGGTGAATGAGTGACATTTATCTGCAAGCTTAGGAGATAAAGTGGCGAATGGCTTGAATTTTCCCTTGCAAGCTACGCAGTTGCTTGATATTCTCAGGTGGAGGCATTTCAGTGATGGCAGACACTTTAGCGGGATCTACCTCAATACCTCGTCTCGACACAATGAAGCCCAATAGTTTCCCGGATAACACACCGAAGACACATTTCTTTGGATTCAATCTGACTTTGTATTCACGCAGGCGTTCAAAGATACGCCGCAAAATGATAGGATGATCCTCTCTTGTTTTGGACTTTCCCAGGATGTCGTCTACGTAGTCTTCCATGATGTCATGAATCATATCATGAAATATTACTGTCATGGCCCACTGATAAGTTGCTCCCGCATTCTTAAGGCCAAATGGCATCACCTGATAACAGAAGGTGCCCCAAGGAGTTGTGAAAGTTGTTTTGTGTTGGTCTTCCTCAGCGATCTTAATTTGATTATAACTCAAAAACCATCCATGAGTGATAGCATTTCGTACCCTGCGGTTGAGTCAACAATCATGTCAATGTTGGGCAATGGAAAGTCATCTTTAGGGAAAGCTTTATTGATGTCCCTAAAATCTATGCAGATTCGGATACCGATAGGTTTCTTCTGGACAGGAACAATGTTCGATATCCATTCAGAATAATCAATTGGCCTGATGAATCCTGCTGCAAGTAACCTTTCCAACTCTTCTTTAACTAACAAGGCCACTCTTGGGTGCATCTTTCGAGCTTCTGTTTGATAGGCTTAGCGTCTGACGTGCACAACCAGGTTGTGCACGACTAAAGTTGGATCTAAGCCGGGCATGTCTTTGTAAGACCATGCGAACACATCAATAAACTCTCGCAGTAGCATAGTGAACGTCTTTTGTTCTCTGGCCGAGAGTGATGCTCCCAATTTTACTATCTTGGGATCTTCTTCGGTACCAATATTGACATCAATGGTTTCTTCAACTAACAATTTTGATAAATCCTCCATACGCGTAGGATCGGGAGGTAGGTTGAGATCTTCATCCAAGGATGTCTCTACGAGATTTTCATCCTTGGCGTGGTCACTTTGTTTGTCCTTTGATTTTCTTATTTGTTTGTCAGCCAGTGCCTCAAAGAGGTTTTCACTGTGTGACTTGGACTTTGATTTTTGCCGAGGCTTTTCTTTAGAACTCTTGCCCTCACTTTTCTTTAAATTTTGTTGACCACGAAGTTCAACCTCCTCACCGAAGTAGGCGCAGGTGTCTAAGTCGATAAAGAAACCCTTCTTGTGATCTCCAATGGGAATTATATCCCTTATGCCCATGAACTCTGCAATAGCCTCATCGTTCTCAAATAAATCTAGTGGCATGTGACGTTGTTGGTCCCATTCAATGAGGAAGGTACACAAGGTCAAGGGTCGGTGGGGGTTATGGTTATGGTCAGGACAACATTGTTCATGAAAAGGTTCATGGAGGCCAGATCCTCATATAGGCTACAATGGGAATCCGTATCGCTGTCTAGGTACTCAAAGCTATCCTCATGCTTAGAACAAGTCACATCTTGATCGTTGGGGTGTGCTCCATAAGGGTGAATCCCAATGCCATATCTTTCTATTTTGAAATGTGGAAGAGGGACTGGTTCTCTTTGTCCTTGTTCATTCCTCCCACATCCTAGGCCTTTGTAGCCCATGGAGTACATCATTCTGCTAGATTTTTCATATTCTAGGGTTTGATAACAAGATGGTTGAGTGTCCTCAGGGACCCAAGTAGTAGGTGGATCAAGTAATTTTTCCTCAGCTAACAAGCCTCCAGGTAGGAATGACCCAATAGTGTGTTCCTCTCTAGGTCTCCTGAAGCGGTAGTTGGGTCGACCTCTAGTCTTGGGCGACAAGGAGAGGTCAGAAACCAAGAGTGCTTGTTGTACATTATACTCCCCACAGCCATATTCCAGAATTTTCATCTCCCATGAATCAAATGGCGATGTGGAAGTGGATGCCCCATGAGCGTAAGAATTAAGAGAATTTGAATCTACTCGAGATTCCATGGCCTCAGAATGAAGAGGGACAACTATATCTATGGAGGGACATGCATATGTACCCTTTCGTGCAAAGCTATTAAGAGCTCTACAATGAGCAAAGGGCTCTGAATCTCCTGGTATTGTAACCGTATGTCCCTCATGCTTCAGCTTGATGCATTGATGAAATGTTGATGGCACGGCCTGCATGGCATGAATCCATGGTCGGCCTAGAAGCATATTATATGGAAGTTCCAAGTCTAGGACGTGAAACTTTGTCTGATGGCAAGTGGGGCCCACCTCCATGGGTAGCGTAATGGTGCCTGCTGACTCTCTTTCACGTTGTCGTATGCGGTGATAGTAATAATATGGGACTCAAGATCTTCCTCCGTATGTCCCAATTGTTTGACCAGCTTAAGCATGCAGATGTTCAATCCCGATCCGTTGTCCACAAGCACCCATTTGATTTTCCTGTGGGTGACAACTACCTCGATGTACAAGGGAAGATTATGTGTAGGATTCGTGGCAGGGATCTCCCTATGGTTGAAAGTAAGATGCTCACTTGATGCAATATTTGCCACCGCGGCTTGAAGGTACGTAGGATCGACTTCTAAAGGCACTCCCGACCCTTGAAGAGTTTGATACAAAATGTCCTTATGCACATTGGATATCTTGAGAAGATCTAAGATCGAGATCTTAGCAGGTGTCCTCTCAAGTTGTTCTAAAAGGTTATATTTATCAGTTTGGGGTCAACAGAGAGGGTTCCAGAATCACGAGGCGGGCACGCCTTGTTACCACAGCGCAGTCCTTTCCCTTGATCCGGATGGTATTGACACAGTAAGCAGGGGAGTGAATACATCCGATAAGTGAATCGTAATGATTGTTATCTCTTTTGGTATATAAGTAATTCGTGGCTTTATAGGTTTGGGATGACTCTCCCCGATCCGGCTTTGTCTTTTCCAACTTATCATGCTTGGGGAATGGTTCCTTATAAATCCCCATTTTCTCATTAGGTGTTTGCATGTGGCCAGGGTTATCCACCTCTATCTCCCCGTTGTCAATGAGGTCTTGAATATAGTGGCGAAGTCGCAAACATTTGTTTGTTTTATGACCTTTAATGCGATGCATTTCGCAATATTCATGCTCCTTATACCATGAAGGTTTAGGAGCGTTGTCATCAAACGGTTGTGTTGTAGGATAGGTCATCATGTTGGCCGCATCCAACTGTTTTAGTATGAGGGACAACGGTTCATTGAGGGAGGTGAATGTTCATCACTTTGGTGGTGGTTGAATTGGGCCCTTGGTTAGTTTAAAAGGTTGACTGGTTTGGACCGTTTGAACACGTTTGGAATCAGTGATTCCGTCTCCCACCACGTTTTTGTTTTTGTTAAAGATCTTTGGCTTTTCAGTGGGTTTGACACTTTGGTTGTCTTTAGATTGGGTTTTGAGGGTGCCTTTGGCAATGAGAGCCTTTTCTATTTGAATCCCTTTCTCGATAACCTCCTCAAAGGTGCGGACACAATGCATTTGGAGGTGGAAAGCTATATCTGGGTTGAGATTAGGGATGAAAATATTGACCAGCTGCTTCTCAAGGAAAGCGCAAGGGAAGCGACTAGCTATCCCTCTCCATCGTTGGAGGAAGCTGGTGAAGGTCTCATTTGGGTGTTGTTTTGTGCCGCACAAGTCTGCCATGGTGATGTCACTCTCTATGTTATATGAGAAATGACGCATGAATCTTTCCACCAATTCTGGCCAGGTGAAAATTGATCCTCGTGGTAAGCGCGTAAACCATTCCAATGCTTGACCTCCGAGACTCTTAGGAAAAAGTCTGATGAGGTAATTATCACTATAAGACACCTCTTGACATGCCATGTAGAAATCTTTAACATGATCCCTTGGGTCTCCCTTTCCTTTGTATTTGTCAAACTTTGGCATATCAAATTTCTTTGGAAAGGGTTGAAGGGTCATTGTCTTGTCAAAAGGATAGGGGCATAGTTCTTCGTATTGGTATTTCCTAATACTCCCTATATTGCTTTCTTGTATGCTCGCAAGAGTTGCTTTCATAGATTGCACTTCTTGTGCGAGCAATTGTTCTCTAGTGGGAGAAGCGGGGATGTGTACACGATGGTACCCCGTGTCTTCTTCTCCTTGGTTTTCTCGATGGAGTTCATGGATCCTAAACTTAGGCTTTGACTTTTGAACATTCTTGTTTGTGTCTTTTTGTACCTGGAAAGTAAGCAAAGCTAGTTGTTGGCTTAGGTTACTGAGTTGTTGTTGGATTGTGACTTGGTTTGTGTCTTCTTCTTCTAAAGGTTCTTCCTCTTCGTATTGTGGAGGCTCTTCCCCTGTTTCATGTTCTATCTTATTTCTTCGTGCCACTTTGATGAGGGGTATTCTATGCCCTATCACTTTATCATTTTCTACGTAAGAAGTGGAAGCATGCCCGCCTGTTAAAATATCTTCCATATTGATAAGGGGGCATTCTTCCTTAGTAGTGTCATTTATAGGTAATATTGGTTCATTCTCGATGGGAAATTTGGCCCCTAATTCCACGACCCATGCCAAAACTCTATCTTTGTTTCTAAGGAGAAACTCATCTAGTAGAGTGGGGTCAAAATCAAAGTCTACGTGTGGTGATTCTAATTCATTTCCACTATGATCGACCATCTCTTCGGTTTCCTTTTCTATAGAAAATAGTGGCCCTAAGTCATGTCCAATGAAGGGGTTTGACCCTTGTCTATTAGAGGTCTCCCAAGCATGTGCTTGTTGTTCCTCATATGTCTGTTTCTTCAACCCTAGACGTGTTTTGGGAGCCATGTTTTCGTGATAAGTTTCACTAAGGTAAGTTGTAGATTTGTTCAAAATTCAATGACTACCCCTAAGTGAAACACAAGATGAAATTGCTAAGAGTATGAATGTGTCACCAATGTGAGAATACCAATATGATAGAGTGATAAATCACCCGTGATACAAGCGTTTGGTATTAAAACTTAATCAAATGAAGTACTTCCTAGACTACGTTTCAAAGTAATTTGTGACGCTAAATGATTAACAAGATGTCTCCACTTATGCCAAGTTCAAAGGAATGAACAAGATGTAAGTAAATACACGAAGTTAAATGTGATCTCCCAATCAAGATATACGACGAGTAAGCTCAAATTTGATTAAGACCTATATCTCAAAAAGTGCCAATTACGATTTGTGAATGACACAACAATATCACCAAGATATGTTAAACCACTTTGTAAGAAAGTGAAGTATTGATATCGAGGTGTTATTGATATAACACGCACAAATGGTAGTGCCTAACACCTTTTGAAATCAAGGTAATAATAAAACCGAACAAAAAAATCTCAAAGTATAGCTAGGAATAGTTAAGAATGTGTGCAACGTAACCATACAATATAGGTATTTATGTCGAGTTTACAAGAAACAAGACGTAAATATCAAAATTGTAATGATACGAGACAAACAAGCTAACTCCTCTATGGAAGTCCGCAGTGATGAACCACGCCTAACTACAATGACGATCTTGACATGGGTATCAAGATCACAATGGCTACCAAATGACATGAAAATGCCTCCACTCACTTTAGACGTTTAACTAACCCAGCCGCAAACATGGATGGGTGTAAACGGACATAAAAGTGAGAGAAACAGTCGAATGGCAACACAAAGGTAATCACACCTCTTTTGATCAACAAAGTGTCAAAAGAATATGAAGGAAATAAATCAAGAAAAATGATGAAAAATGCTAGCCTCACTTCAGCAGAGTTTCACCTCGCCCTAAGGCAAGTAAAAACTAGGCGAAAGTAATACGTCACACGTTTCTCAAAAAGAAGGTTCACAACTCAACACTGTTTTCAAATGGTCAAAGTGGGCTCCTGGCCAAAGTATATTCTCCTAGGTGGTTCTCTCACCCTAGGTGTTACAAAGTTGCCACGAGTGAGTGCGATTTACCCAAAAAGTCACACTGACTAGTTTGGGAGTATCTCGGCTTTACTTTACCCCCTTCAAGAATAGTAGGCAACTAGTGCGTCTACGTGTACTATCACTGGGGTCACCACAACTGGACAACCTATAACTCTATCTCACAAAGGAATCACTAGTCAAGTAGGTAGTGTGGAGCACTTCCTATTTCATCCACAAGGTTCCCTCTTGCGTGGACTACTTTGGGGTTCTTGGAACCACCCCCATTGTTGTAGCTTAAGGCGTTATGCCAAAGGGGTTATGTTCCAGTTGAGCGGAGAGGGACGTACCCTTTTCCAAAACTTGCAATATAGTGTTTTGAATATGTTGTTCTTTTTATCTTGTTTAATTAGGTGTGGTTTGCTTGAACACCTTTTGGCAACCTGTATAACAACTGTATTAGTAGTTTTTGATTTTGTTTTGGTTCCTCCTTTCTTTGACAAGTGTTTTTAGGTCCTGCACTCAAGCATTAGTAGTTCTCCAAGAAAATCACATTATTTAAAAGAGGATTAAGAGTTGTTTTGATTCTCAAGATCATCCAAGGATGCAAAGAAGAGCATACACAACAAATAATCCAACTAAAAAGCATACAAACAAATAATCCAACTAAAAAGTAAAGAAAATCTTTTCAATCAATGAACCATACAAAATTCTTGATAAATGTTCATTCCCTTAAACCAAAAGTGAAAGATGAAGTTTCCAATTTACCAAATGTTATAAAATGAAGACTAAAGTTGCTTTTGATTCTCAAGATCACCCTAAGGTGCAAGAGAAGAGCATACACAAACTTTATCCCAACTATATAGAAATGGAAAACTTCAAATCAAAGGACCATTGAAAAATGCTTTGTAAAAGGTTCATTCCCTTAAGCAAAATGAATAATCAAGTTTCCAAGTTTAATCCCAATGTTAACAAGATAGAGATCAAAGTTGTTTTTGATTCTCAAGATCACCAAAAGGTGCAAGAGAAGATCATACACACGCTTTGGTCTAAATCGAGTAAGCATGAAAATACAACATTCATCAAAACATTAGACATGTTAGAAAATGACCAGTTTTCAAATAACAGAAAAACCTGTAATTTCTATAACTATAAATCCTAAATTTATGTTTTCATTGCATATTTAACTTCAATACCTTTCCAACGCAAAAAAATGGAGTCATTTTGAGTTCGGGAGCAAAAGTTATGGCCTTCGGAAGATGGGTTACACATATGCTCTTATGCTCATGGGTATGCACTTGACATGCACTCAAAAAATGTCAAAAAAACGTCCCTTAACCTGCAAAATGGGAAAATTTTTCCAACCAAGATTCAATTTTGACAACAACCCATCACATTAATATATGAATAGAAGACTCAACGCTATCAAACATTAACATACATGCTCAAGAATTTAAGATTTTCAAGAAATTGACAAAACTAGCATGTAGAATGATGAAAAAGTAAGCTCTAAAAATGAAAACATGATGAAATCTTGAAATTTTCTCACCAAGATTAAATTTTGACAGCAACCCACCACATTAATATGTAAATAGAAGACTCATCACTATCAAACACTAACCTACATGCTCAAGAATTGAAAATTTTCAAGAAATTGACAAAACTAGCATGTAAAATGTTGAAAAAGTAAGCTAAAAATGAAAACATGATGAAATCTTGAAATTTTCTCACCAAGATTAAATTTGGGCAACAACCCACCACATTAATATGTAAATAGAAGACTCAGCACTATCAAACACTAACCTACATGCTCAAGAATTTAAAATTTTCAAGAAATTGACAAAACTAGCATGTAGAATGTTAAAAAGTAAGCTCTAAAAATGAAAACATGGATAAATCTTGAAATTTTCCCATCAATTCCAATTTTGACAGCACTTCACCTCCTTCATACCTACAAGGAATACCCAACACATGCAAACTCAACAAAACAAGTTAAAAAAACAAGTTAGATCAACATGTGTAAAAGAGGGTTAGTAACCAAAAATAAAACTTAACTACAAAAACTTGAAATTAAGTGCAAAGGACAATGGAGTAAGTCCCACTGGTGCAAAATGTGTGCATGTATACTTTTTTTAATGCTAAATCAAATGAAGCAAGAACTACCACCTAAAATAGTTCTACAATTTAGCTAAAACAAAGCATAAACACCATCATGATAAGAATTAAACAAGGGTTAGATGCTAGCATTCATAAATACAAACTTTGAAACTAACAATGCTAAATATCTAAACTCCTCTATTCTCTAACAAAAATAAATGAATGGACCTAAGTAAGCTCCATGGCTATCAAAATAGTTGTCCTTAATGTTCCAAGAACCTAGGAATGGGGGCTAATCAAAGTTGGGCTATAAGACCCTTTTGACACCTCCCATATGACCCAAGCACTTTAAGAAAGAGGCTTAACTCTTCAAGATGATGAACTCTCAAAAGGGCAAGGTGCAAGCTCTTAGTCTCTTTGCTATATGCTTTGCATTTGCTCTCTTAGAAAGTTTAGGTGTAAGTAAAAAGGTAGGTGGATGGCTCTTTATATAGCCCAAAGGATAAATGATTCAACACATTCTCATGAATGTGGGATAAAGGTAAAACATGATTAGGAATGGATAAGGTTGCTTTATTAAAGGTAACCTTACTTTAGAAGGGTTTAATACATGTTTAGCAAGTCATGGGAGTTGGGGGTATTTTAATTAATCAAAGGTGATTAATTAATAGGTAGGTGTAAGCTTATAGAAGCCAATTAGAAGAATATTAGTGTGATTTAGGCTATTATAAGGGGATTAAATCAATTAAATATTGATTTATTGGTTAAATGGAAGGAAAGCTAATTAATTAATAATAATTAATTAGTCTAGGTAGAAGGGGTGATTTATTAACGGAAGGTCATTAATTAGGGTATTTGTTGGATAGGCAACTTAATTAATTAGCTTAGTGTAATTAATTAATGATGATATGAGGGAAAATGAGCGCTTTTGATGATACGTCATTTATTTGCGAGAAAGGGATAATTAGAATTGCTTGGGCGTAATTATAGGTGTCTACAAGTTGAATAGGTGATCTCAATCAATTGTGACAGAAATAAGACATCATATCTTCTTCTTGAAGGTAGTTGAGTTGGTGATTTATCATCTTATGGGGTTGTATCCTCTTTATGGAGTTGGTGTTTCACAAAACTAGGGGTTGGTACTCCTTGTAGGGTTCGTGCTCTACTAAAATAGGTGTTGGTGCTCCTTGTGAAGTTAGTGATTCACTAAACAATTTTAATTTGAGTAAGCTAATCAGAATTTTTAGTTGGTTTTCTTACCTTTGAGGTTTTATCACTTATATATTGTGTTATGGTGTTTCTTCTCTTGTTCATGGTTGATTGCATGTATGTTATATGATATTGTGCACATATTTGATGGATGCTTTATTAGTTAATGGTTTAAGTTAACAATATGAAATTGAAATTAATTTTGAAAGGACTGATTCACCCCCTCTCAATCCATTTTGCTTCCAACAATAACACCACATGTAATCTCTAATGTACACAATATAGAAGGTATATTAGAAATAACTTATAGTTTCTCTACACAATGAGTCACTTAGTCTAATCTCAAGAAAAGATCAAATCTTCATAATGTAAATGCCATTTTTTTAAATTCTAAGAGATTTAATATTACAAGTTTCAACAAGTAAAATAGTGCCATTAGAAGCAATTAAACCACACTATATGTGGTGGCCATTTAAGGAAAGGACATATCTAAGTCTATCGGCTACCTAATTGAGAAATGTTTTAATCATCTCAAAGGATTTGAAAATACTCTTTAACAACAAAATAACCATTATTATAAGCATGGGAAAAAGTAATGAGTGAGTCATATAGCTCAATATTATTCCAACTAATTGTTTACATAAAACAAGCCCACGGGAATTCAGAGTGTCAAAGCATAATTATCTAGGATTCGGGGCATTCAAAGGCATGAACATCCCATTTGGTACACATCAGTTCTCCACCTATAGATATCAATAATGCACATGCCTTCTTTTTCATGTGGGAGACAACAATTTTCCCAATAAGTCCTATGAAATCCCTCATTTTCTTGGCATTGGCCAATAGAAAGTATATGGGCAACATGGAAATTTTTTCATATGAAGCATAAGAAGTGCCCAATAAGAAGAGAAGTAGGCATGTTGTAGTGATGATATTAGTTTAGATCTATAATTTCCTTTCCAACCACGAGGACTTGGTAATCTAGATAGCAAATTTCTTTTCAACTCTTTAAAACTCATATTGTCATGAATCAAAGGGAAAGTTATCGAAGGAAAAAGGATGCCTAATAATTTGAACAACTACCTTTGTTGATCCACTTCCATTGGGAATTATTTTACAAATATAGGATTGAAATCATACTCTTCCTAAAAATTGATTTGTGGATCGCTTCAAGATAAAACTAAAGGCTTTGCAAAAGTGTCAATACAATCCAGGCTTCATAGAATGAAGCTTCATTCTCAAAAAGTATAAAAAGGTGTCTTCAACAAAATGACCATTAATATGCTAACTACTACTATTTGGAATAAAAATTCCTCTAATAAGCATTTTCTCAACTCTACGAACCAAAATTTTAAAAAAATCTAATGCATCTATAATATATAGTGTATAATCCAATGGGAAACCTTGAATAATAGAGTAAAAAGGTAAAACATATAAGACTTACAACCATTAATGGTCAAACAAACTAAGGCATAAAAGAATATAGTTGCATGACAAAATGAGAGAAAAATATTTAAACCCCGTAGCTTTTAACATGGCAAGGATGAAGGGTCATTCAATGCGGTCATAGGATTTTTCAAAATCTAGTCGAGAAAAAAAAATCATTTCCAAGAAGCACATGCCCATTCGATCCCTTTCCATACTACAATTATATTATCCAGATATACCACCGTGAGAAACCATGATTTCTCTTGATTGACAATTGTAAGAAGAATATGTTGTAGGCAAAGCACCAACAATTTAGCAAGGATTTTGCACAAGACATTTAATAAGGTGATAAGTCTCCAAGTAGTTATGATCTCAGGACCCATTGATTGAGAGATATATTTTAATATTTCCTTGATTGATAAGTTTCCCTAAGGAATTTGCTTGCAGAGCTTCATAATAAAATTGAAGAAATTCTAAACCAACATGTTGTCATGTAGCTTTATTAAACTCACAAGGGAAGCCATCAACTCCTGGTGCTTTATCATTGACCATGTTTTGCACTTTATCCGCATGAAAATATTCCCTTGGAAAGTGGAGTATCATAAATTCATAGAGAAAAAGGTATAAGCTTGCAGAGAACAACGTCAATGTGTTTTGCAAAGCGTGAGCTTGCTCAAGAGAGTCTTCCTACACAAATTTATAATGGTCTTAAAATGTTGAAGAGATCTTAGGAAGTTTAGTAAGGTGGCCATGTCCACTTTTATGGATTTCATTTTCTTTGTGAATTTCTTGGCCCTTAAATAATTAAAGAAACATTTCAAGGTCTGATATCCCACTTTGAGCCAATGTAAACGAGCACATTTTTAGCACCTTTGTCGGGATACCATTATACAAGCTTGAGCTTATGTTTGAGATGAACAACCACTCCCTATAAGTGAATATCAAATGGGCTTTACTTAAGTTGTGTTGTGACTCTTTTGAATTCTTTTGCCAAGGCACTATGAGCCCACTTTTAGGCCTTTCCACTTGCTTGTCATAATTTCTAAGACATGTGGTAGTGTGAGTAACCACATCATTCCACCATTCAATCTAGCAAGTAGTATGAACCAAATGTGGAAAATGGTTCCAAACTCAAGTGATGAGCCGATGGGAAGGTTGGACATGAAGTGAATGGGGAGGGATCACATAGTGAAAACATGTGAATATGGCATATTTTGAGGTGTGTTAGGGCATATAACATGGTGCGGTGGGGTCCCTTCATTGTGGGTAGGTTCGGTGCACTTCGAAGCGGGGGGCGACAGATGGTGCTCACATATTCCCGATTTTTCACCTCCCTTATCTGGTGCCAATACCATTCCTCTGGGCTAGAGGAGTCACTCACAATGGTCTATCAAAGGATGGAAACATACCTCCTTCCCATTGAATCAAGTTCTCAAACTAGAATATCCAAAAGGGGAAGTCTTCCTCCCCTCCATGCGGAGAGGAGTCCCCTTCCCAAAAGCCCTCATTCCACTCAGGTTAAGAAGCTCTCGCAATCATCCAAATTCACTCACTTTGGTTCGGGGGAGAGTTGTCGGGCATCAACTCTTCGCCACATGGTTCTCTATGTTGTGCCTAGGAGGCTCCAAAATTATTCAATGAGGACCTATCTCCTCAAATTTGGTGTAAGATGGTAATGTGGTACTTGGGGCCGAGGAGGGGTTGGAAGGAAAAATTACCCTTTTTAGTAACATGGCTCTAATAGATAAATTCGTAGGGAATTGGTTCTCTACAGGTGAAATCTCCTCTTGGTGCAAAGAGGAATGGGGTATAGGCTTGCGGGTTCGTTTCTTAGCTAAGGGATTTTTTTATCCTCTTTCACAGTGAATCTAGGAAAGAAGAATTCATCCTCAACAGAGCCTCTCTTTTGGTTAAATGGGGCCTTTAGGTTAGGAATTGGGTCCCAAATTGAGATCTTGTTAATATCATTTCCCGAGTTTCAATATGTATGGATTCATCTTTATGCCTTGTCTTTAGCATATTGGAACCCTAAAATTTTATCTAAAATCTGCAGGAGTATGGGTAAATTCATTCAAATTGATCCTAAGATGTTAGAGGGTTCTTTAGCTTCCTTTGCCAGATTTTGTATTCATTTTTACCTCATCAAGCCTCTCCCAAAATCCATCTCCATATAGAGTCCAACGGGTACATGGGTTTAGAAAGTGGAGGTGGAAACAATATCTCAGAAATGCTTCAAATGTGGCATAATCGGTCATAATCAATTGGAATGCAGAGCTCCGCTCCAAGCCTTTCGTGTTGAAATTGATCCCTAAATATTATTTTCAAGTCCTACGCGATCGAAACCCCCTATTCGGAGTCTCCGGGGTATAAGTCACCATTTTGGTTTCGGCCCTTTCCCCAAACATGCTTCTTAAGGAATCTAAAGAATTGTTGGAGGAATCTGTAAAGCTCTTCAAGACAGTTCAGGATGGCATGGAAGCTGGTCATGGTGCCTCCATGGAAGAGTTGGATAACTAGAATCTTCTTAGGGATGAAAATTAGATGGAGCCACAAGAAGAGATGGAGGGAACTAAGGAATCCCTTCCACTACTTCATAGTTTGATCTTTCCTTTCTCTTTAGCTACTCTCCCGTGTCCTATAATATCTTCCAAATTCATTTCATCAACCGTGACGGGTAGGCCCAAATGAGTATGGGATAGTCAAGGAGATCGCCGAAGGTAAGCAGAATCAAATTAGTAATTTTTTCCCCAAAATTAGGATGGAAGGCGTGTCCCTCCCGAAGAGCAAATGAGAATCTTTTCCTGGAATGTTAGGGGACTCAATGCCCCTAACAAACAATGTTTGGTAAAATTTTGCAAGCTAGATCAGGAAGTTGATATTTGTCTCCTCCAAGAAACTAAGATGTCTTTTGTGGATTGTCTAAAATGTGGTGTTACCAACTTAAAAGGTTGGCTCAGTCTCTTAGTTGATTCGATGGGTGCCTCTGGATTCCTAGGGATTTTTTGGAAAACCAATAAGGTTAATATTTCTCTTTTAAGTCCAACAAACACTTTCTCTGGTGTAGAGTAGAATTTCTTCACTCTGATATCTCCTTTGTCCTTTGCAACATTTACACTCTGAATAGTTTGATTGCTAAGAGGAAGCTTTAGATGGACCTCACTGAGGACCTCTCGGCTATGGAGGATGATTTGGTCCTTCTAGCCGGGATTTCAACACCATTTATTTTGATAGGGATAAGATGGGGGAATCAGTAGAAATCCACAATCCCAATTTGATTTATGATCCTTTATTCAAAACTCTGATCTAGTGGATTAGGAACCTAAGCATGGGTGGTTCACTTAGACTAATTGTAGATTTGGTTTTAGTAGCATTATGGAAAGGTTGGATAGATTCCTAACTAATGGTACATGGCTTCAACACCATATCCTTTTGGAAGGTGATGTTCTTCCTATCTCGGGCTCAGATCACTTCCCAATTTCACTGAAAATCTCTTTTGACCTTCCCCAAAGAAATATCCTTTCAAGTTTGAATTAATGTGGCTCAAGGACTCTACCTTATTTGATGTAATTAAGGATTGGTGGACATCCAGTCATATCAAGGGCACCAAGATGTTCATTCTTTCACAAAAATTACAAAATCTCAAGGGTACCTTATTGGATTGGAATCGCCTTCACTTCAAAAACATCTTTGTGGAAAAAAAGAGAACTGAAGCTGAGATCAAAATCCTCAATGAGTACATTTTTACCAATGGGATGGGTCAAGAGGAGTATCTGAAGGAGAAATCCTTACTTTCCAAGCTAGGATAATTGCTCCTTAGAGAGGAAATCTTTTGGAAACAAAAATCTAGGGAAAACTGGCTTAAAGAAGGAGATCAAAATACGAAGTTTTTTCACTCCTCTCTGAAGGCTAGGTGCAGTGCCAATTATATATCCAAGCTCAAATCAGTAAATGGGGATTGGATTTCAGATCAACAAGGGATTAAGGATGTGGCTATCTCCTTCTTCCATGAGCTATTGTCAGGCGATCTATAGTCTCACCATCTACATCAAAACTCCTTATTGTCTCATGTTCCTACTCGATCAATGAAGCAATTAATACCACTCTAATGGCTCCCTTCTCTAAAGAATAAATCATGTCATTAGTTTTTTCTATGGAAAGGGATAAATCCCCTGGTCTAATGGTTATCCGGTAGCCTTTTTTCAGGAATTTTGGGACATAGTCGGTAACAATGTTTGGGAAGCCATCGAAGAATCAAGATCGTCTCAAAAATTATTGGCGTCCTGAATCACACTTTCATCTGTATGTTCCCTAAAAACTCCCCACTGATTCTTTAGATGATTTCCATCCCATCTCCTTGTGCAATACATCTTACAAAATAATTTCCAAGGTGATAGCCCTTAGGCTCAGGCCCATTTTGAACAATATCATTACCAAAGAGCAGAGTGGTTTCCTTCAGGGTCGATCCATTTTTTATGGCATCATACTTTCTCACGAGCTCATTCATTCCTTATCCCACAATCATAACCCTAACATTTTGTTGAAACTGGACTTCAGCAAGGCCTATGATAGGCTCAATTGGTGCTTTCTAATACAGGTAATGCTCAAGCTTGGGTTCAGTGAAGTCTTCTGCTCCTGGATCTTCAGTTGCATCACCACCCCTTCTTTCTTAGTTCTGGTCAATGGTTCGATAGAAGGGATTTTCATAAGAAATAGGGGTTTAAGATAGGGTGACCTCCTTTCCTCCTTCCTCTTCATGTTGTTTTCTGATATGCTCAGTAGAGCCTTCTCAGAGGTTGTCTCTTCTGGTGGTTACAAGGCCTTAAAGTGGTTGATGGGGTAGAACCCCTTTCCCATGAAATTTTTGCGGATGAAAATTTTCTCTTCATAGTTGCGTCAATGGTTGAAGCCAAGGAGATTGATAATATCCTTAATTCTTACTCCTGGTAGTAGAGGATAGGTAATCAGTCTTCCCAAATCCTTAATTTTCTTCTTTAATTTGTTATTCTGTGTAAAGGAGAATTAAGTGTATTCTAGGATTTTCGGAGGGTTCCTTACCCCAAAAATATCTAGGAATTCCCCTTTTCTCTGGGGTTAGGAAATCCTCCTGTGGAAGGATATTTTATCAGCTTTTGAACAAAATCTCTCCTCTTGGAAGGGAAAGTGGCTCTCCTTTGCAGGCAGACTTCAACTTATCTGATCAGTCCTCAATGCCTTGCCAATTTTTATGATTTTAGTCTTGCAAATGCCTAAAGGAATTCTACATCAAATTGAGAAAATAATACGCAACTTCTTATGGCAAGGCACTGGTACGGAGAGAAAATTCCATCTTGTAAAGTGGGAGGATGTCAAACTTCCTAAGGAACAGGGGGCACCGGTATTTTGGATTTGAGGTGACAAACATGGCGTTAGGAGCCAAGCATATTTGGAACATCCTCTCCAATCCCTCCAGTTTGGTCAACAAAAATTTGCTCTAGAAATACCTTCCAAATCAGAGCCCTGACAACATTTTGTCTTTCCTCAAGTTGCCTAAGGGGTCCCATATTTGGAATTTTATTTTCTCTTACCATATGGTTTTTTTGGCACTCACTTCATGGAATATTGGGAATGGGGCTAAAGAAAAGTTGACTCCTGGGGTGGCTTTCTAGCCCTTTCCCTAGCCCAAGATCTAGAAACAGTCAAATTTTCCACTCAAGTGGCTTGGGGAAATAGGGTGGTGGATTATGGAGCCCATTCAGGATGGTTCTCCCTCTTTTTGTTGGAAATTGATAGAAGCTTTGGACATCCCACAAGTAGTGAAGGACTTATACAACAACACGTTGAGAAACCACAAAGCATTCTTCTCCAATGCCCCCAATCAATTCATTTTTCTCAGTAATAGCTCAGGTTAATATTCTACAAAATCAAATTACATTTTTCTTTTTCATCGTGAAGGACAAGGGCTCATTTCCTGGTTGGGTTGTTGGGACGCAAATTGCATTCCCAAGGTAGGGGCTTTTTGTTGGCTGGTTTACAAAGGTAATATTCTCACTCAGATTAGGAGAAGAAGATGGGGCTTACAAGGGCCTACCAAGTGCTTGCTCTGTGAGAATGCAAAAGAAGATGTGGATCATTTGCTCCTTCACTGTCCCTTTTCTCATCACCTTTGGAATCTGGATATGATTGAAATTAGATTTGTACAGGGTTGTAAGGTCCACCATCAAAGCCACTCTGGAATCTTGGCCCGTGCTTAAGAAAAACATTCCTGGGATCTATTTGGGTGTGCAGTCCTTTCCTCCTCATCTGGCATATCTGGAGGGAATGAAATTCACGTCTTTTCAAAAATTCTGTAGAGAGTTTGCAATCAGTTATCCAGAAGCTAGAAGTTTCCATTTTCGAAAATGTCAGTTCCGGTGCTAGAATATTTCCAACTTTTCCAACTGGGACACCACAATCGAAAGTCCCGACCATTAATCAAGTTACCTTCTCCTCGGCTCTCTTAGTCACCAAATTTGTCAGATGCACAAAAAAAAATCAGATTGCAAGTCAGATGGCTTCCACCCCCTTGGTTTATGTAAATTGAATTTTGATGGGGCCTCCAAAGGGAACCCTGGTCTTTCAGGGGTGGGGTGTCTTCTTCACAATGAGTTAGGTAAGTTGATTTGTGCAAGCTCCTTCCACCTGTCTAATGGCATCTGTAATCAAGTGAAGCACAAACACTTCTCTTTAGTATCAAATTAGCAGTGCAAAATGGCATATCTCATCTTCTCATAGAAGGGGATTCAATGGTCATCATTCAAGCCATTAAAAAAGGTAATACCCCAAACTGGACACTCGATTACTTCATATCCAATGCAATCCATTGGTTATCCAAATTGGAATCATGGGAAATCCAACACACTTTCGAGAAGGCAATAAAGTGGCGGACTTACTTGCCAACTTTGGTGTATCCCAAATCCCTCTTTCCCTTTTGGCCAATGATTGCAGTGAGTGGTCGGGTCTGGCCATCATTATGGATAATGATGCCACCTCTCACGTGGCAAGGAAAATGACAACGCCCCAAGTGACCTTGCTTTAATTTCTCTTTCTCCCTCAAATGCTTCATTTTGTTCATTTGTCTTTTGTCACAACGAGTTTTGCCTTCCAATTCAAGATGGATTTTGGCCCATTTCTGGTCTATTTTTGAGGGGAGAAATGCAAGAGATGGCCTTTTACGGGCCTATCATGCCGACCCGGATGAAAAATGTCTTTCTATGTAAATCCCCTCGGATTCATAGGGCTATTGAGGTCATAATCGAGACTGATTATCTATAGAGATTTGGGTGTCCTCGGGTCAATGCTGAAATTGTGTCTCTTTTCGTGACCCATCTGTTGTTGATTAGCAAAGACAAAAAGGAATTTGTTCTCATCGCTATCATTTCATCCTTCCCCATCACTTGGTTGGGCTGGAAGAGGTGGTTTGGGGCTTCTGCATGCCTTCCTGTTTATTTCTTGCTTTGGAGATAACATGGGTTTAAGAGGGGTGGACAGGGAACTGGTCCAAGAATTACAGAGGAGAAACAAGGTGTTGTGGAGGTTCGCGGTAGCAGTCCATGTGAAATGCAACTCTAAAGTGACGGAGGGCGCTTCTATCTCACAGCTCGACCTGGAGGATTTGGACAGGCCCATTGGCCCAATTCCCCATGTGTGACTCATCTTCATGAGCATGGAGCTTCAGCATACTCCCTGCTCCTCCAGGTTGCCCAACAGCAAACCCCGGTTCATCGTTGCAGCACCAGGCTTCATCAAGCGGCTCCTGTGGAGGAGGAAATCTTCAGATTTGACACACGAGATGGTAGATGTTTTTATTAACACCGGAAGGCCTGCCATTATAGATATTACTTTTTTTGGGGTTTTTGGCCTAGGGTGACATTGTTTCAAAATGTCATATCCAATCACCCTGTTTTCTCTTTAGGCTCTGGTTTTTGTATTTAGGGTGGTATATTCTCATGGCTACCTGTTTAGCCACCATGTCATCTTCTGATATGATATATATTATGTAAAAGGGAGGGGACCCAAGAACCCCATGGTTCATAGCTCTGGTCAAAATCATTTACCTTATAAAAAAAAAAGTGATGAGCCGGATGGTTTCCTCATGAGCTAGGAGTGACACATTAAATAAGAATCAAGTATTGGAGATTTTATGCAAGACACCTCCTGAATCCAACCGAAAAAATATGGTACTATGGTTAGAAAGGACAATATTTGGGTGGGCGGTAATAGCTTGTTTATTAGGGTTGTGAAAATTAATCACGGTTGCTAAGTACTCATGACATGATCAAATATATTAAGAATGAGTTAAGGGCCCATAGAGAAATTAGACCATGTAAACCATGGGTTTAGGTTTAATGATTGTCATCAAGAGAGAGGCTATGACAACCTCTAAAAATTTTAATGTAAAATCATCATGTTCAACAATGCACCATCGCATCAATAAAGGACCATCATTGTCCTTATGCGCCTTAACTACATTAAATTATTTGTGGATAATCGGTCAAAAAATGTAATTTATTTGCTAACCAACATCATAAAACCACTCTTTTCGGGACTTCATTAAGCACATAGACAATAAGACCCAAAGATCGACTATCAAGGTCTCTGTGACCCATATTACACGATTCATCATATCTTCCCCTAATGTAATAGTTAATGATGGGAAATTGGGAGATGTCAATATGTGAGTGTCACCACGTCCATCCTTATGTGATATAGAATATTGTGTAGCATCTAACCAAATACTTTTAACAAAACTCTATTTAAAGAACCTAAAATATTTAACTTCTTGCAAAAAACAATATCTAAGGCATCAAGCCACCGACAAGGAGGGCATGCATGGAAATTTCAATAGGACTTCGTAAGAAAGAAAATATTCCATGAAATAAAATCCATATGAAGGAATTCTCTATATACAACTCCCTTGACCATCTTTAGACCTTTCACAATATCTAAACCTACAAACTTGCTACTCAAACAAAAAAATCTAGTTTAGCAAAATAAAAATCATCCAATGAAATTGAGCAATGCCTAACCCCATTTTTTCCCATTGGTGATTTGTAATCACCTCAAGACAGAAACACGATTTCCTAGAGGTTAAAGGATTTTTGAGGATGCCCCAACACTTGAAGTAACAAATTGAGTAAAAGTAATCGGAGAAACTTGACTTTCTGATGCAATGCTATGAATAGGGGTACTAGACTCACTTTTTTAACTTTTTGGTTTAATAGGAGATATGGTGTTAAAAAATTTAAGGTTTTGATTTGGTGTAGTTGTTTTTGTTATCAACAGTCATCTAACCATCATTGTTTTTCAGTTTTTATTGGATATTCAAACGTTGCATTAGGATCTTGGCGAACATGAGTGGATGGTAACAAATTTAATGGTCGGGGATTGACAAACAAAGAAAACTTGTCGGGCATATCGACATAAGTCACTTTTTGTTTGAAATGCTCAAACCTCCACCTAAATCTCTGGAGACTCATTCAAGTCGAGTTATGAGCCTTAACACAAATTCACTTCTTAGGCCAATCAGGGGTTAAACTATTTCATCTCATGACATATCGCATGCCCTATGTGTTGAAGTATTTGGTCAAAAAGGCCCACAATGGAACTGAAATCCCAGGATCTCAACCCACATGGGGACTTTGAGTGAGGCCTATGAAGGACCTTAGAATCCTAAGTCTGTTGTGATAAAATAATCAAGTGTTACACATGAACCAACAAGGCAAACAAAACTTGCACATGTTAAAATAAATTCAATAACATTAATAGCTAAGAGCATATCTACCTCGTTGTAAACCTTCATAAAAATATCTAAGCTCTCTTTCATGTTATGTTACCCATGACAACCACAACAGGTTGTGTGTGGCTGGTTTAGAACTATATATCATGCCTAAATCTACATAAAGAAAGCTTAATGCCAAGTTTAATGTAACAAAACCTAAAAACTTACACATGCATTGTGATGACTTGGCTAGACAAAACAAGATGACCCAACACAAAAAAAAACCCTACTAGAGCGCAAGATTCTCCAAATTATTATTTTGGATAATGAATATATGGAATTGATATCAACACAATGTATTATATTTGCTTCTTTTTAATTCTATTTATTATTAAGACATGAATATCTATAAAAATATTGGTCATCAATATTCCCCAAACAACCACCCACACATATCGATAGTTTTGGGGTTTCAAATGTGCTACCTGACATAAACAAGGGTTTGCTTATTTCTAAGGTCAAACCATGAATAAAAAGGCGCAAGGTAAACAAGGTTTTAACTCCACATTGGTATTGTCCAAATAACAAATCTGGACAAACATATATAAAGTTCTTGAACTGTTGTTATCATAATCTCCACCATTCAAAAGTAATTCCACCCTTATTAATTGTTGAAAAAAATCTTACCAAAATGCAATGGACAATCTAATTTCTACAATTATCATCCAAGATCTACCAAAAAAAAAAATTATTCAAAATGGATGTTCCATAAAACTCAAATCTCCAAACTTCACTATCTATGTGTTCCTTAGAAAAACTCTAAAGATCAAACAACATCCACATTTTACTTGAGGAAATAATGATTTCCATGCAAACACTATTTTGCGAAAGAACAATGGTGGTCTTAATGTTTCTTTAACCGGTAAAAGTATTACTATGACAAAATACCATAACAATTGCTAATCTCACAAACCATCCTTCTACATGCCCGGTCCAATATAATAAAAGGCATCATGTGATGCATATA
Organism: Taxus wallichiana var. yunnanensis; assembly: GCA_018340775.1. Taxonomy (NCBI): domain Eukaryota; kingdom Viridiplantae; phylum Streptophyta; class Pinopsida; order Cupressales; family Taxaceae; genus Taxus; species Taxus wallichiana. Next base: position 981,999,216 of record CM031242.1, on the reverse strand, counting down.
AATCCAAAAATGACTTTGTTTTCTATTCAAATATCAATTCTAACCTTTTCAAGAAGATTAGCCAATAATAGGTAAGAAATGAGTAGATGTGGTGGATCTACTAGCAATTCTTCCAAATCAAACCTTTCCCTGATTGGTCTCGCTTGATTTCAACAAAAGAATTGTTTTATCTACCATCATCACTAAAAAGAACAAGAATAGAGAATATGGCATACAAAAATGTTTAGCAAGTACATCAAATTGTTTGACTCATAATGTTTATATAATTACGCCGAAGGTGTTTTCCCAGTAGAACCATGGGCTTCTAACACTCTCTGTCTTGTCAAGCGTCAATCCGATCTCGCCCGCTTTGCTTTGTTCGTATCATTGACCAAATTAATCTCGGTTGTCCACATGTATGTTATGCATCCGGCTTGGGTGGAGTGGTCTCAAACCTGCGGGAAGACACGATTATGGCTATGCGACATAAGGGTGGGGCTTAGGGCCCGCGTGGGTTAAATTTGAGGGCCACCTATGCACTCGAAAAAAATTAGGTGGCTTTCATTTTCAAATATTACCCTTCAAAAATGTAAAATAGTGTTATTTTTACATTGTTCATAAAATAAATATAAATTATATTATATATACTTAATTATTTTTAATATAATTTATATATAAATCTCTAGAAAAAATGACAGTCATATCTAAAATATGCAAGTCACATGTGATGGTTATTTCAAATATTTGCAAGTATTTTATGGCTAAAATCATAAAAACATCTAAACGAGCATCAAATTTAACCCCTTCCCGAGGTCGGGAGTCGATATTACTACGTGTAAATAGATAAGTTGGTAAATGCGTTGTTAAATGTGTGTAAGGAACAAGTGTATCATTTCATTCAAATCGATCATCAGTAAATATGTATAAGTGCCACTTGTGTAGCATTTTTAAATTATTAGTCAACATTGATGTACCATAAATTTGATTGAAACATTTTTTTAATAAAATTGTGTGAATATATATTTTAATCAACCTTGTTTGGATCATCTCCCAATATTCATTAATAGGATAAATTTGATTATTTAAATAATGTTTACAATAATTTTTGAAATTTATGCAAAATATTATTTCCTAACAAACATTCGTTTGTATTTACTTTTTTCAAATTTATATTTTACTATTTATATATGTATTTTAGGATAGTTTTTATATTTTAAAATTTTGTTCGTTCAAAATATTATGGTTGATTATATTTATAATTTTAAATTATTTTTAATTGTTTTATTTTTATTGAGAAGTGCACTTAACTGAGCACTAGATTACAATTACGAGTAAGCATACAAACAAGTAAGGGGCATCCACGCTGTCAAAGTCACTCAAGGCACAATCCTAGCCTCAATGTTTCGACTCTCTGTGTCGGGTATCTCCAGGCCTTGCACTAAAAAAAATTGATCCCTGGTGGGCTTATTCCAAGCCAATCAACTTCACCAATAGACCAAGGGCCCTCCGATATAATTAATATAAAAATAAAATTACAAAAAGAATCATAAATATTAGAATAATTGTAATGCCTCCATTTTTAAAAAAATAAAATAAAATAAATAATAAATAAAATAAAAGTTTTTAAAATTCAAAATCCCATGAATTCTTTGTTGGGGTGAATTTAGGGCTCGGGCTCCATTGGGGGTCGTATTTCATCCTTTTGGTTTTGGTCTACTTTGGAGGAGAAGCGCCGCCGCCAGGGGAGAGGTAGGGTTTTGACAGATGTTGTGGGTGCAGCTGAATGGAAGGCCTGTTCTCTTCTTGAATCTCCACGCATGGCATAAGCCTCCCCTTCCACCGCTTCACTCCTTCCTTCCATGGGTTCTTGGCATTAGCAGTGGATTTGTTTTTTTGTGGCCTCCTCCCAACTTCTTCCCCGTGTCTTTAGTATCCCTCACCCGTGCCACATACCTGTGGGGTCGCCCAACAAGCAACAAGGCCGAGAAACTTGTCAGATGTTGCTGTTGCAAGCGCCCTAGTAGTTTTGCATGTAAAAATGTGGAAACGTGCGAACAGTTTGTCTAAATGCGTGGGAAAGAAATGCAGTTCCATGGACTGCAATGATTTCGGTTATGCACAAAATAGTTGCAAAATGTGAAGGCTTACACAACGCGTGTGAACTGTTTGACAAAATACCTGAAGGATGTGTGGTTTCCTAGACTACTATGATAGCAGGCATGCAAAAACATGGGTCTGTTAAAAGAAAAGGTGCTGAACTGTTTATTTGAATGCCTCTAAGAAATGCGGTCTCATGGAGTGTCGGGGTTGCAGGATCTACACAAAATGGATTGTTGAAAAGGCTTTAGAATCTTTCAACCAAGTGTAAACAACAGCGAAAAACTAAATTTAACAACCGTGCCAGCATTCTCACTGCCTGTGCCAAAATAGAGCTCTTGAAATAGAGTATGGACTTCCATCAAAGCATAAAATAATGGACTTTTTCAGATGTCGTAGTTGCCAATGCTCTGTGCACGCTTATTACAATGTTTGACCAAATGAAATAATGGGACAGCAGCTCTCTAGAAATGCTTTTTTTTGCAGTGTACAGGAGACACGGTTTTCCTCACGGGACAGTCACATTGTTTGGCGTGTGCAACAAACAGGTCTCCAACCTGATAGTTTTCTTTCCCAGCGTACTCTAGCCATGTTAAAATAAGAGCTTTGATACAGGGAAGGGACAAGACGTATGGCAGATTTTTGGAGTTGCAAGTGTTATGGTATATAGGTGGCTGGAGGGGCAACGTTGGTTGCTCTATATGCCCAGATGGGTTGTTTAAAAGGGCTTGGATCCTCCCTAGCCAATGCAACAAACAAGTTTCCAATCTGATTAGAGTTTATTTGTTGCACACGTTGGAATATGGTATGTTTGGCATGCACATCAACCTGTTTTATCAAGGCATAGAAAACAAGATGTTTTGTTTGCAATGCAACTCCCCTGGTAGACGTGTATGCAAAATGGTGGAGTTGTGGATGCTCGTGAACCGGATTGATGAAGTGCCCAAGCAAGAGACTGAACCCAATCGTGGCTTCGACCCGACTTCGTTCTCCAAGCATGGTCCTTCTTCCCTTACCTCTCATAATTCTCGTGTTTTAGTTCTCTTTTGCAACTAATTAGAATTTTAAATTATTAGTATTCTTAAATATAGTTAAATGTCTCTTCAACTCATTGCAAAACATTAAAGTGTCGTGTTGCAACTCTCAAAGCCATTATAACTCACCTACTTTAAACCATGAACTATCACCCTCGCTTCGAGATGATCTAGAAAACTCTTACCCCTTTTGATCGCTCCAGTATCGTTTTATCGACCAGACAAATTTGACTCTCCATTGATTAAGTTGACCTTCTTCCTACTTAAAATAGTTAAATTTTGCATTTTTCGGAGACTCACTAAGCACCCTTCGCAACTCTGGAAATGAGATGTGAAGTTTCATTCATGCGTACCTTGGTATACGAGGAGTCGCCTTGATTTTTGGTTTGACCCGAAATGATCATTTGACATCCTTTTGACGCTCTTATAGGAGCCCTGCTACATCGGTTTACAACAGTAGGGAGTTGTTAAAACTGGGAAGTTGACTTTCGTTTTGGACCACCATTTGAAACCCGGAAAGAGAAATCATTTTTTGTCTTCGCAAACCCCTAGCGTTTATACTAGACAAATGCATGGAACATTCAGCATAGGAAAGAGCACCTTTTGGGATAGTTTGGCGAAGCCATTTTGTAGGCCTCCAGTTACAGTTTGACGAGGTCAAACTGGTCCAATTTTGTTTTGTCACTTCAGAAAACTTGTTTCCGTTTTAAAATGGCTCGCTAGTTCTCAGTCCTGTCGACTCTCATGAATTCTCTTTACATAGGGGAACTAGTAGGAGATGTCACATTTCGTGCTCTTCCATCAAACATCATTTTGGACAAGGTTTTTGGGCGACTTGAGCTAACTTTTGTCTTTTTTTTCAACTGGGTGAACTACGACCAGTGGCCCCGGAAAACTAGCCGCCAAACGCAAACCATGCGCTCTTTTTCAATTTCGTCAGTTGCTATGAATTCTTGGTATATCTGGGGACACGTAGAAAGTTAGTCGTGAGGTGCGTGATCATCGGAAGATAACCTTTGGAAGCAGTTTCTTATCCTCTGAGCCCGTTTTGTACGTTTCGTAGCTAGTGAGAAAATGTAAAAGTAGAAAGTTGCGGACCCTCGTAGGGTTGTCAAATCACCCTGGAAACTTTTTACACACGTAAATAACTGTTTAAAACACTATAATGAAACTTGTTGTGTGTTTTGGGACTTTTGATAAAATGATGTTTTCTCTCTCTTCCCTTCTCTTTCTCTCTCCTGGGTTTATAAAATGTAGAAAAGTGAAATGCAATGAATACATGTTTCTAGACTTTTTATTTCATTTGGAAAATTGTAATTATTGTCTGATGTAAATGGGAAACTGAAAAATGACAATTATGATTGATTAGGGTGGATGCCATGCCAGCGAATTATCGTTGATATCATGCTCACGTGGGTTTTGCAGGATGGATGAATGACGACGAAGAAGGCGATGTGAAATTTAATTATTATTTTTGTAACTATTATAGGTCATTGTAAATTGAATAACTGTGTAATGTAGTCCTTATTCTTCAAAAATTATAAATGAGATTTGTTAACATGCATGATATGCTAGTTTTAGGGATACTTAGGGAATGTACTTCTAATTACCAGTTCATTTTGATTTTTAGTTGTGTATGGAAAAACAAAGGGGAGGGGTTTGATTTATATATAGTAAATTGAAATTGAAGTTAATATATTGTAGTATTCTCTCGATTAAACAAACGATTAAATTAATTTATTTGCGATATCTTCTTACCTTGTAAACATAGTAAAGAAATATAATGGGAACACTCAACCTTAATAAAATATTCATGCTTAACTTGCCTGCATGTGTGATCCTTTTACCATATAAAAATTTTAAGACCGTAGAACAAACTTAAGCTTTGCACTCGATGAGATCCCTAGGTTAGGTAAATAAAACCCTAGTTGGAGTTTACCGTCATAGTCTTTATGTCTAGCGACATTGTCGTGAACCCATATTTGGGAATGTCATGGTCCAACCTATCCAGAGTATGCGGTTCCCTTCTAGTTTTGGTAATCGCGAGAAGAATGTCCTCTCATCAGGTCCGACACCAAGCTGAGTGGTGAAGACCGCCTTGGAAGTCACCTTATGAGTCCTTGTTAGAAGGAATGACTAAGCGGAGTAACCTTCCCATCTGTGGAGTAGGTAGAGATATTACTCCCTTGTATCCTATTGGATTTCTCGGGCCTTACGAAATTAGATTTAGAAATTAACTTCATCAGTGAATGGAATCCCTGTTGGATCCAAATGACCTAAATGAAGGTCGTGATATAGTTGTTCTATGTCTTGCATTCTCGTTAGTGAACCCTTTTGTCCCTTGTAGATAAATGTCTTGTCTTGGGCTTGTGAAAATTTAGTGCCTTGATCTTTCACGAAAGGTTATAGGGTAAATACATTTTAACCTTAATCACACCTATGATAGAAATTGAAGCCCTAGGTGAAACTGGAATTAAGCTTAACCTTGTGCTTCTTTAATATGTCAGATAAGTACTTTTGTAACTCTTGTGTTTAAAACGATAGTAATAATGAGATCCTAGTGCGACGCGAAAGTAAATCATATGAGAGTAAAACCAAAATTTGAGGTTAGGAATATTGTCACTGGGAGTCCTTATGACGTAATTTAAGCAACTTCTTGCGTTGTAAAGAATATGAATTGTCAAATGGTGTGATCAAACTTCGAGAAAACAATGGATGTATGTGTGTGTGTGTGTGTGTGTGTGTGTGTGTGTGTGTGTGTGTGTGTGTGTGTGTGTGTGTGTGTATAATTCAAATTTGGAATTCAGCAAGTTATTGTACTATAATGATAATGGTAGGGAAATAACTATTCTGTGATCGATGGATGTTCTTGGAAAAAAAAAAAAACTATTTCAATCTATGTCTTCCTTAATCCCAAGATTTCATCCTGACATCACGTTAGGTTCACTTGTGTAACAAGGTTAAATTCTAAACTTGAATAAGCGTTTTGGGAAGCCTAATCTTAACATAAGAATGAGAGAGTTAGGATTTTGTATAAAATCTGAAATAGGGAAAATACTTATGTAAGTTATGAAAATCCTGTCATAAGGGTAAAGAGCTAATTAAATGGTTGAACAATAAGTGAACTGTGAAACGAATTTTCAGGACATGTAGGTGGAAAAAGGGAGAAAATCATGCTTACCTAATAAGGATCTGGGAAAGTTAGCCGTAACTAAAATACACTTAAAGTAATGATATGTCGTGGGTTCGCCGTTCCTAAAGTCACGTTTCTTGTGGTAGGGTCTTTGCTAGTATTCGTTCGTTGGGAAGAGTGTGGTATCAACATGCCGATGTCGTCTGCATGTGTCTTTGTGAGTTGATGACTTATGTGATTTTCGCATGTGTGTCGAGTTACGTGCTTGGAGCCCTTACTTGTGTTGTGTGTTATGAGCAATGTAAGTCAAAAAAATTATCCCGGTATTTTTACTTTGTTGTATTTGGGTGTGCAAATGTTGGGCACTACAATAACACTCGCTCCATTATTTTCAATCATGAGGAACAATTAATCTAAGTGTCATAAGTAATGGAGTTTATTTCAATTCGACATCCACTTTATTATTTTCAATCACATTCATTCTATTATTTTTAAATACGAAGTATACCTATCTTATCACATATAAGAATTGATCTTATAATTTCTCAAAATAAAAAATCGTAAATTTAAATGTTATACATATAAAATATGTACACTTTATATTTAAAACATAAATGTTTTGAAATAAAATATACAAAATGAATATATATATATATATATATATATATATATATATATATATACACTTTATTACGCTCAAGGTGGCATCTCGGGAAAGCTCGAGCTCTCTCTAACATGCACAGATTAAATCGGCATTTGTGCTTAAAAGGACATCGATCAAATAAATTTTCATCGTCCATGTAATCTTCTTTGAGTGTTTTCTACGAAACATGCTTTCTTGCATGTGTGAAATGTCTACAAAACTCGCTTTACGGTGTGTGTTTTAAAATATAGACTCCATGTGGCCGTGTAGGTGGCCTCATGTGTCCGACCAATAAAAAACACTACCAAAAAAATGCAAAACATGCCCAGTAGATACCTTGATATAAAATATCAAAATTCCCACATGTTTGTCATTTCTAGGCTCACCTTTGACTTGGATTCACCTGCATTTAAGAATCTTTTGTAAAATGTTTGCAAGTTTTTTTATGGCAAGGCCATCAAGTCAAGAAATGATATTTTATATTGTTAAATATTTGAAATTGGAATAATGTGACATCATGTAGTTAAAGAGGGGATACATTTATGCATAATAAATATTAATAATAAGATATTTTGTAAATCATCCACATAAATGCCATGGTGGTGGAGCTCTAAGAATTGATGACTAGAGATAGGTAAATGTCCGGAAGTGGCCAAAATGACTTTTTCATAGTTGTATTAGGTGAAGTAGTCAAGATGGATTTGTAATTATTTTGCATGTAGCCAAGGTGGTTGTTAAGTTCTGGTAGTGGCGAAGATCCTTTTTCACGGACCAATGCATGGCATGTGAAGGGATAGGTAGTATAAATCTTCACACTTTCAAGTTTGAAATTTGATGGGGTAATAGTGATTTGTGAAAGATACTCACATCACTATAAACCTAACCTCCCCACTTTGAAATTTGATAGAGGTGGTTTAACTTTTGACCTCATCAATACACAAGTAGTGATTTGTTAGTATTAATGGTGTTGTGAGGGATCTTTATGATAACGACGAGGGGTTTCAACAACATGGATAGAAACGGTGGATTCAATAATAGACATTGACCAAGATAGGAGACCCTTACGCTTTTAAATATTACATTAGAGATGGATTCTAAGTTTTGCGATGCCACACACAAAGGCCCTCTCTGGGATGAAATATTGAGGTAATTCAAATACTTTTTGCATAGTTTATCTGATGTTAAGAAACTGGAATGTTAAGGATAAAGTATTGGCTAAAAATCCATAAGGTAAAATATTACAAATGATACCTATTATTACCTATGAGAGAATGGAGAATGGCATAAGATAATGGTCTATAAAAGATGACACAAAACCACATGATCGACCCTTTGTTTTGTGGTTATCAAATTCAACAACTGCAATAACTTGACTTGGGATGATGCATCCACTCCATGTGTCCCTATCTCAAAAATACATCGAATACAAAGAATATAATTCCCCTTAAATTGAAATATGCTCTAACTACCTTCAAATCACAAGGGATGTCATTGTTGATAGTAACTTGCTCCACTCCCCTTTTCTCCAATTTAAATGATTGCCAAAAATAGTGTGTGGTTTGTATGTTCCTGGTCGTAACAAAGCAATGTTTCACATAGGTTTCCCCAACATTTTTTCCATCCTTGAACTTATCCTCCCTCAAACCCCTTCTTTGTTTCCCCTCTTCCTTGTGTAGTGTTTTTCTCCCTCAATTTTCACTTCTTTGACCCTACCCCTTCGGTATTCACATCGCACCATTTTTTTCATTTGATTTATGGTTTCTATCTTTTGATGACTAACCCTCATCTAACAACTAGTTTTGCCCAAAAAAATTGCATTCTAATGACCTGCACATTACTATTTAACTGAGAAAGCGTCATCCAATCACAATCACTAACAAATTATATATTGAAATACTTTCTTACTTTTACAAATATGTATAGCTTCACATATCTTATCCTTTTTTTTAAATACCAATTCCTAAATTCATATATATACAAAAGTAAACATATTTCTTAGCCTTTATTCAATCGATTGAAGAGAAACCATTCCATCAAATTCCTCCCAGGTATGATCCCGAGTCCTATTTTTGTATCATTGATGCTAGCAGATTTTTATGACCGTTGCCACTAGAAATGTTGTTGAGTGATAGCTATATAAAATAAAATTCATCTTCGTAAGAATGATTTCACCCATGGAATATGTATCGACATGTATGTATTTAATTCCATTCATGTATTTGCCTTATCTAACAATTTGAAGCCCTCCCATTTGTGATCCTTGACACTAGTGCTTGTTGATCGTGCAAGTTTGATTTCTAACCACTTCGTTACCTATACAGTTGCATTATGGAGGGGGCTCATAACCTCCCAATACCATGTTTTAACATTCACCTGTCAACTGGGGGCAAGAATTGTAAGTTTTATTCGGAGATGGTTGTTTGCACATTTCTTGCTTTCCTACATTTACTCAACTTTATAATTGAAAGGGGGAACCAAGGAGCAAGCATTGTGGTTGGGTTTTGAATAGGTAACCTTTTGAATATCCCACATTTTCTATTTTGACTCTTTAATCACAACTTGCACTCACATGAATGATACAAGCGACATGAAGATAATAATGTCAAACAAAACTAACAATAATCATTTTGGTAAGAACTATTCTAGACATGAAGTAGGTGTGGGACATGTGGGTATTTAATTACCTCCTTATTTATAACTTTTCATTCATGTCTGTGTCTTCTCTAAAAAATTAAACACCATCCAATGACAATCCTTGACTCGAATGCCTGTTGATAAATGACATCAATAGGACTATTGATTTTTTCCCATTCTCTTCAATCACATTTCAAGTACTTTCCTTTAAACAATCACCACAAATAGTTACTCCTCCCTAACATTACCACACACTACGCCACCACCCACCGTACTAATTTTTACTTCTATTCCACTCTCTCTTCCTCCATATAATTGACAAATCAAATAACTACACTTCTTATTTTCCTTCCCATTTCCACAAATCTAAATTCCATCGCATCCCTTCGGTGTCACATCACACTTCTCGCATGTGATTGCTAGTTATTAAAGCCATGCAATAAACATGAGTCCTATTCCTTACAAATGAAGTCCTCACTAACTTATGGGGATTGGATTCGAGAGCGGATAGTAAAGAAAACAAATAGAACAATACATCGGCCAATAGAAAAGTGGGGTTAACTCGGTTAATGTAGATACACATATATTAAAAATATGTGAACCATGTAAAGATCAATAAAAAACTTGTTTATTTATAAGAATGCAAACAAACGAGAACATGAACATTGAATAGTTGTGACTCACACATGATTTCCCAAATAGAGGTGGATATTAAAATATAACACTTATTTATTAGTCTTAGTTTAAAATAATTAAATATTAACTAATTAAGTTGAAACTACTTCAACCATTTTGTAATTAGTCGTTACAGAATAAAATAAGGGATACACAATAACAATGTGTGCATTCTGGTTTCTCTTCATTTTTTTGTATATTCTATTTTTATCTCTGCACATATTCAACCATTGGTATTAGAGTGGGGCAAGCAATGAGAAAGAGAAGGGAAGAAGATCTCAGTCTCTCGTGAAGCATGAAGTCTTGAGGGAATATATACAAAAATGTGAATCACAAAGTCGTGAGGGCAGAGCAGAATATATACAAAGGCCATTAAAGTCACTGATTATGGCACATGAAGATACACTCAAAGCCTTTCATTCCGCCACCGCCATATGAAGAGTCGCCATTACCATACAGTCACGAATCGCGAATTTCAAGAGTCGATTTAGTAAATCGAGGACAAAATATACAGTAACAAAGATATATTTTTGATGCACAAGAAAAAACACCAATCGTGTGAGGAAGAATAACGAAGTCACAAAAAGATTCGAGAGGAATACAATCATGAAGGCTTTCAGACAAAGTTGCAAAAGAATCATTCCCCAGTCACGAAAATATACAGTCGTAAATGTCAGTTAATTTCTTTGATGCTAACAGTTTTTTTGATGAATTTCAGTAATGAATAAGTTTGTTCGACGTATTTCAGGATTTTGTAGACATACCATTCGAATTTCTTTGTTTTCATACAATCGCGAAAGGGTTTTTAAACTTTACTAGAGGTTTTAATACAATTGTGAATAGGTCTCAGACTGTGTCATGACTCGTAGGGCATAAACAAAGATAGTCTCGACTCTCTTTTTGCAAGGACAAATCAAGAATAGAGAAATTGACACTCTATTCTATCAAAATGCAAGGACAGTTCGAGAATAGAGAATTATTACTAACAATTGCACATGAGTTGCAATTTAGGCTGGAAGGGATGTCAATATTGAATTTGTGGATTTTGTTTTTATGTCTGACGTTTTTTCTGTGTTTTATCATTTATTCAATAAATTTAAGTGCCTATGTGTACTTTCACATACATGTCATCATCGCATTCCATGAGACCTTTGATACATTTTTCCAAACAATTCACGTGCATTGGTTATGTTGCCACGTGTAGAATACATATTGATCATGTTGTGCACAACTACAAAATCTGAAAAACAACCAATTTCAATTACGTTTTGAAGGATGTGGGTGAGAGGACATTGGGAACAATTGATGGGTTTGGTTTTAAACCTGCTAATTACATTTTTGTAAAAGTTTCCAAAGCTTTAAAACCTTATCGAGAAAAACATCTTGTGCATGTCCTACAATGATTGCATTCCATGAGACCATGTTTAGATGAGGCATTTTGTCAAACAATTTGCATACCTTTTGTATGCTTCCACATTTTGCATGCATGTATATAAGGGCAATGAAAACTATGATATTTAACAAAAATTTGCTTTCAATTGTTCTTTGATGGATAGTAGAAAAATAAATTGATCGGGTTGGACAATTGATTTTTTATTTTATGTTGTAAAAACTCCAATATGTTTTCAACAGGCCTATTTTGTGCATATCTAATCATCATTGTATTCCATGAGACTACATTTTAGAAAGACATTTTGTCAAACCATTCATGTACCTTTTATAATCTTCAACATTTTGTATACAAGGTTGTGAGGGATTTGCAAAGATAACATCCGATAACAATCCACTTTGTCATTTGCATATATGTGAAAGTTACCAAAGTGTTTTCTAAAAAAACATTTTATGCATACCATGTAATCATCACAATCCACGAGACTACATTTCTTTGAGGCATTGCTTCAAAAATTCTTAAAGCCTCGTAAAAAAAAAAACTATTTTGTACATATCCTACAAACAATTCCAATACCTTGTATATGCTTCCACATTTAATATACATATGTTTATAATTTGTTGCATGTCCATACCCTACTCTAAAGCTTCAGTTTTAACATAGGCTGGGAGTATGCTGGAAAAAGTTGTGGCGTGTAACTTTACACCTTCCAAAGTCATTTCCTTCAATGTTTAGGCATTCTCAACATACCCATTTTGTGCAAACCCTGCCACATAGTAGTCAATGAGGCCACATTTCTTTGAGGCATTTTGTCAAATATTTCCCCACCCCTGCAACAACCGAACCCAAATTTGTCTCTAGTATAAATGGGTGTGAGGTATCATTGCAACGGATAAGTAAAACAGGATAAAAATGGCATTCCATGGCTAAAACCAGCATATTCAAGCTCTGAATTTGGTGGATTTGAAAAGAATAGCAACTCCAATGGAGCACAAGTTTTAGAATCTAGAACTTTCTACAACCCTTGATGGTGAACAAGAACCTACATGGTTTTACTTTTAATAATTCTCCTAACCACCATCAGTCTGAATTGACTGATCTCAATTTAAGGTAAGTGTGAGACTGCCACAAAAAATTGAAAAAAACTTAGCTAAATACGGTTAAAGGAGAAAGATAAATCACACATGAATGGCGGTCCACTGAATATGTGAACGATGGGAGGAATATTCGTGACCCTGGTCTGTTGCAAGTGTCCACATATGTATGGCTTTAAATTCTCCTAGTGGCATAGCCCGCTCTGCTTCTTCGGCCTCGCTAATCCTCCTCTCCAACACGACCATTCTTGATTTGTCCTCACCATGCCTCTTCTTGTTGCATACTTGAAAATTTTAGTTTTAGGGTTGTCGATTGGTTTCATGATAGGATTTTGCGGTCAGTGGCAATTTAGTTAAGGGAGACAAGGGCTTCTTCCATAGGACCGCTCAGTTTTTGGAATGCCCCAAATTCCACTTGGGCATCCAAATCGGGGTCAATACCAGCGAAAACATTTATGAATAGTGGTCATTCTTTAGCAAGTAGGGAAAATTATAATGCTATTAGGAGGCTTCGCGGAAGAACACACGCCAAATTTGATAATGTTCCCATGAACAATGGATCAACCAATGGTCAAATAGGAGGAATTACTCAGCCACATTCTATGGCAAACAATAATCCAGTGTTGTTAAGCCATGCTTTGGAACCATGCCTCTTCCCATGGGGCATATGCTTCACAACCCATGTCGGGTCCGCAATAAAGGATGGCAGAGACAGTTGGCGGATGAAATGAATGAAGGTTGACCTACTTTTCGATGCCACACATAAGACAACAAACATCTCGGCTATTGGAATTTGACATTTTCCAAAGAAGCCAACCGCATATGAACGTCACTTGACAAATTATTATTTTTTATTCTTGCCTAAAGTCAAACATTCATAATATAGACTAACAAAATAATATATGTCATGGAAGGAATGTTGGTTATAATCGATACTAAAAACCCATTTAAGTTGAAATTAATGAACCCACCGATATAAAATACATATTTTATAAGAATCATGACACTTTGAAGATATGAAAGAATCCGGTGCGGGTAAAACTCGACATGAATGGTTGTCCAAATAATTTGGGAGTATGTGGATTTCAAGAATTTACCCTTATGAGGGTCATGAGACAACTTGATGGAGCATTGCGGGAGTAGCTTAGTATGGATGGTTGTCCAACAATTCGGGAGATTTTGTAATTTGAGAGTTCGGGGAGGTGGAATCCAGAACTCGGAATTCAACTTGGGAACTACACCTTTACAAGGGTCAAGGAGGTAGCTTGATGGAGTTCTACCTGGTCAAAGCATTGTTTTCAAAAGGGAAAGCTTCTGAAGAATGTGTGGTCTTGTTTGGTTCTGTTATTTTAATCTTTGTCAGTATGTTCTATAGTGTAAGCCTTAAGAGGGGGTATTAAAATATAAGGCTTATTTATTAGTGTTAGTTTAATATTAGTTAAATATTAACTAATAAACGGTTGAAACTACTTCAACCACTTTGTAACCATCTTTCACATAATAAAATGACAGGACACACAATGATAATGTGTGCATTCTGGTTTCTCTTCATTTGTTCTTTGTACATTCTATTATTTCTCTCTTCGCATATTCTACCAATGGAAACATGGATGGTTTAGCAGAAAAACTGATCATATAAGATTTCAAAAATGACCAACTCCCAATATAAGTACGGGATTCGGGTTTCAGGATTTTCTGTCTACAGCATACAAGCCTACAATTTATGTTTTGTCCTTACAAGATCCCAAACCTTGAATAAGATCACGAAGTGAGCCCTCGCATAGGATGAGGTTGTTAATGGATCCACACTGTGTCAATCACCTTGCCCTGTGATCTTTTGGGTGTGTGGGATAACAATATGACAGACGTTTTGGCCTAACATACTCTGGGATTGATGTAGCTCAGCTTCACCTTATCCTTCAAATTTTAACGAGTCCACAATGACTTTGGATTTTGGAAGACACGCCGCTTACACACCACAAGTGTTGTAGCTTGTCTCTTCAGATTTCAGAACCCTAGACGGGAAAGAGTGGTTAAATCCCTCAAATCATAGTTCGGAATTTGGGATAAGGGTACACAAACTGCGAAATACAGTCTGTGTAATATCTTATTTCCACCACCTGATTCCCATATTTTTGAAAGATATATTAACACATACAAACCAGGTTTCGGAAAATACATAACAAGATCCAAGATTGGTTCAGGCAATGGCAATCATAGAGGTCTTTCCATATGAAGAAATGATTGAATGGTGCGCACGGCATTTGAATGCTAAGAAACTGTCTTATTTCAGTTTTTTTGCAAGTTCATCTGCATGATTACTCTAACAGTGATTCAGGGTATGTTAAATCTCCCTAGGCTTAGAGAACTTAACAAGAAAGATCAAAACGCTAACAAAGCAGTGCATAGCTGCCATGTGAGTCCTCCCACAGGATACTCAAGACAGACACCTAGGCGAAGCCTAAGTTTAGGAAAATCTTGAGATAAATTCTGCATTGCCTGTGTAAATTGTTCCGTGAAGATGATACAAATATATTTCAATGTGAATGCTCCTGATAGTTAAAGACGTGCTGAAACATGGTACCAAATTCAACTGGTCTCATAATATTTGCCCGAGACTCAAGGACTCGCTGTTTTTCTCCCCAAAAAATTATTTATTTTTAGTTTTTTTTTGGCAATAAGAAATACACCCAACACCCTTTCATATTATTTAATACTAGCAATTGCACATGAGTTGCAACTTACGTCGGTGAGGATAACGTTATTAAGTTTGTTGGAGGTGTAATTTGTTGTAAAATATATTCTATGATCTATGATAGATGTTTGAGTGAAGAACATAAGTTGCATTCTACTAAACAGTTCACATGCCTTTATGTAAGGTTTCACATTCTACATACATGTCTACAAAAACATTTGCAACTACATCTAACAAAATTCCTCTATTTGCATACATGTCTATGAAATTATCTCAGTTATGTTGATTTGTCGCTCTCGCTGTGGAAAAGCTGAGCTTCAGACTACACTGTCGTGATTAAGGTCTCAAGATTTGGCATCTTTCCGCTCACAACAACATTTTCGTCTGTTTCCTCTGAAACATTTGCCGAGTGCAAAACCATAAGCCTGTATGGTGCCAAGAATATTGTCGTCAATTACTGAACTTTCTGACATCAACTTCTCTTCCTATAAATATTCGTCATGGACTAACAATCTTAGGGGTTTTGGAATGGAGAGATTAGGAGGCACAATAACATCATCATCATTCTTGATTTCATGAATGATTTTTTTGTCTTGCTCTTGAGTTCCTCCATTATTTGTATTCATGCTTTCGTTTGATACGGAAGGAGCCATAACAACATGCAACTTCTACACAGGGACATGTTCGTCAGAGATTTTCTCATCATGTTCATTGCTACAAACACTCTCTGTCAAAGTTTTCTATAATTTTTCATGAAAATAATCTAAATCGTTGCGGAAAAATAAAACAACTAGCATTCGCAGTAGATTTATCATCTAGTCAAGGTCTAAAATTGTGTTTTTTTTAAAACACCTACAAAATTAAAAATCTCCGATAAAAGGTTTAAGCTATTTTCACATCATATTCATGTCCGATTTCTTCTCAAACAAATGAAAAAGATTTAAAAAACAAATATTTGAAATTATTGAAGGTTTTATGAGCTTTACTTGAAGATTTCACATTCTTTTATTCGTATTGTGTTGCCATGATATTATAAATCTTGACATAGGTAGAAAAAATCTTACAAATTATTGGCTCATACTAACATTACTAAATGGATGACCCGAAAGAAAGGAACTAATAATGAATGGATACAAACTATTTCGTAACCATATGCTCTTATTTAAAGGATAGTTAAGTACTTACCAATTAACATACCTTAAGTGGGCGAATGGACTCTAATTTTCTATTACTATTATTATTACTATCCAGAAATTTAATAAAACACCTACAAAATTAAAAATCTCCGATAAAAGGTTTAAGCTATTTTCACATCATATTCATGTCCGATTTCTTCTCAAACAAATGAAAAAGATTAAAAAAATAAATATTTGAAATTATTGAAGGTTTTATGAGCTTTACTTGAAGATTTCACATTCTTTTATTCATATTGTGTTGCCATGATATTATAAATCTTGACATAGGTAGAAAAATTCTTACATATTATTGGCTCATAATAACATTACTAAATGGATGACCCGAAAGAAAGGAACTAATAATGAATGGATACAAACTATTTCGTAACCATATGCTCCTATTTAAAGGATAGTTAAATACTTATACATTAAGTGGGCAGAATGGACTCTAATTTTCTATTACTATTATTATTATTATTATTATCCAGAAATTTAATAAAACAAACAACTCCTGTGACCCATCAGATTCACCAGAAATTACAGATTATGAGAGTTCCAACATCAAAGTACAGATAAAACTCCACCATTGCTGCTCCATTCGAGGGAGAATTTGATGGAGATGAATATGCTACAAATCTACTTATGTCAAATGACAGAAATACCAGAGCAAAGTAAAGCAATTAAACCAGGTTTTTTCCTATTAAAATGTGGGATAACCATGGCTCTAAAGGTCGATTCGCTGAACAGACCACCGGAACATCTTTTCTGCTAAAGTAAAGCCAACATCGTCTATCTTCAACAAGACCCAAAAGGCGCCTCAGATCCCTCATTGCATAACTATCAATATTTCCCAATTCTTCTCTAACTTTTTCTTCTACAGTAGACTTCGTCTTCTTCAGGGAAACTTAGGCAAAGGTAGGCAACTTGGTGAAGGAGAATTGGCAATCGCAGGGCCAACCCATCTTTCGGCCATTATACCAGCAGGAAACTTTGATAAAAATTTAACAATAACCTAAAGATAATGAAAATAGATATCACGGGGTCTAAGCTTGTCTGTGATAGATTTCACCGTCTCGTCCAAACCCTCATACTGGGCCTTGGGCTTGGTCGGCCATTTTTTTTCCTGTTGAGCCTTCGTTTCTGAGGAGAAGGTCCAGTCGATAAACTACGCCTGTGCTGTTGAAATATTATTTAAAGGATGTCCAATCATAGATGAATATCCAGGATACTAAATATTTAGGACTCTGTAAAAATATCTAAAATCCAATCACCAGTAAATATTAGAGTCCTAGAATTTTACACTTTACATCTTCAAAGGTGGATACCTACCGGCGAATTAAATATATTAACATTTTATACTACATTGTTGATATTTTTTCTTGTATTTGTCAATTTTTACATATGTATAAATTAATACTTCGGCATCAAAATTTTCTAAACTTTTTCAAGAGTTATGGATTTTTTTGCCCACCCAAATGGATCCGAATTTTTGACCTTGGTAACTACAATTTCTGATACCCAAAGGTGTGGAAGCACCTATATATGAAGAATTTCCTGCCATGGTCAATGATCTATTTACATATAGCCACGGGGTTTATAAATATTTGGAAGCGAAAAATCACCCTACTTGTCAGGAAATTATTAAATAATCTATAAAAGGCAAGGTAAAAGCCCAATCACCAGCGCCTTCAATTTGTTCAAAGAGGAATTTTGTTTTAAGAAATGACCTGGGAAATCTTTCCTCTACATAATTATCAGAAGAAAGAGTCTACTTCCAAATTTTCACTCCAATTTTGAGTTTATGTGGTTTCATAAGAAGCTTCCTTTTAATTTTCCATTCAAGTTGGACTTTACCCAGTTCTTGTAATGGGAAGCATTAAGCAAGTGAAAAGGAGGTGGAATCAATTTGCAAGATATTATCATGATACAGATTGTACTTTAGCTGAATCCTAACTATTTCAAACGGCAATTCATATATAAGTATGCAAAGGAGAATGAGTTCAAGAATCCAAAATATTATAACTTTGTTGGGAGGAAGAGGACATGATCCTCACCAATTCCCATCTCTGTAATATCTTCCTCATCTCAGGAGGTCTCTGATTTTCCTTTGAAAGCATCTTTTCCGTAGCTAACCAAGGCATAGATATGGTAGCATATGCTTAGGAAAAGCCTTTTTCCTTGAAAAGTTTCAGAATATTCCATGAAAGTCCATCTCCAAACTTCAGTCAATCTTTCATTGTAAGTATTAAGAGTAAGATGGCTTTTACAGTACAGATGCGTGCCTTGTATAAAGAGATGCAAAGTAGAAATATTTTAATATAAGAAAAGAATGAGCTTCCACAGTAGTAAAAGATCATCTTACTAGCATGTTCAACAGAACAGTCACTTAAATTTGTCAGGCCATTATATATGCGTTCATTAAAATCAAACATCCACATTTAACTTTGAGCCATGCAACCACCATTATAATCTCACCAAGAACACCGGTGGTCTTAATGTTTCTTTTTAAGTAGTATAAATTTTAGTAGTCAATCTTGGTTAATTTTCGAATATTTTGGTTTTTGAAATTTAGATTTGGCTAATTTTGAGGTGTTACGTCACTTGTTATTTTACCTAAATTTTTGGGTATAAGTTAATTTTAGGTTGATTCACTAGCGCTTACAATAATAACTAATTTTTATATCTAAATTGTCTTTACCGTATGTACAAAAGAGAAATTTGTTACTGAATGATAATATTATGCTACGGTAGTATAATGTTGTTGTCTGATAGAATTATGCTACCGGCCGATACCATTTCCTTTCAATTCGTAACTTTCACCAAGATTTCAAAATTATTTTTAAAAATTCACCAAATAATATCTACGCATTTTTTAAAAGTCTTAAAATTTACCCTACTTTCAACTGGTAAAAATATTACTATGACAAAATACAATTAGAGTTACTAATCCCACAAACTGCATGCGTAATTGCAACATGTGATAGATCTAAATCCACAAACTACCCTGATTTCAAATATTGAATATATCGTTGAATAAATACTTATACTTAGTCTAAGGTTGTAACTCTGTCGTGTGGAACGCGTCCCCACACCTTGACCCAACCTCCCATCCCATGTGCTTATTCGCTATGCAAATATCATTTCTAACCTATTTCAAGAAGATCGGCCAATAGTTGGTAAGAAATGAGTAGATGTGGCGGATCTACCCAGCAATTCTTCTAGTCAAACCTTTCCCTGCCTGATTTTGCTAAATTTCAGCAAAAATTCTAGTCCATCTACCATCATCACTACAAAGAATAAGAATAGAGATAATGACATCCAAAAAAAAGTTTATCAAGTATATCATAATGTTTGACTCAAACATGTTGACATAATTATCAAAGCCGTGCAATAAACATAAGTCCCATTCCTTATTACAAATGTAGTACTCACTAACCTATAGGGATTGGATTCAAGTACCGGATGCTAAAAATGTAAATGGAATAGTACATCGATCAATAGAAAAGTTAAGGTCCATAAAAACTTATTTATTTACAAGAATGCAAACAAGCGAAACATGAACATTGAATACTTGTGATGAGACATGATCCCCCAAATATTGTGGAAACATGAATGGTCTTACGAAAAACTAATCATATACAAGATTTCAAAAATGACTCGAGTCCCATAATGACTTTGGATTTTGGAAGACACCCCTAACACACCACAAGTGTTGTAGCTCGTCTCTTCATATTTCATAGCCCTAGATGGGAAAGAGTGGTTAAGTCCCTCAAATATTACTAACCCATTAACAATTAACAAAGATAATGTACTAAGTTCCTAACATTCCCCCTTAATATTTACATGGTAATTTTGTGTTTTACAAGACTACAACCAATCTCCTATCTCTCATCAACCATTCACCGTTGGGAATAAGTCTACCAAATCCGTGTGGGAACTTCGAACAAGAAACATTTTCCTCTCATCAACCATTCATTAAAGTGAACTCATCAACCTAGTTGATCTACTGATAGGAATTCTCCTTTGTTCAACCTTCTTTCTTGTATATTCTAAACACTCTTGTTTTCATGAAGTACAACATTTGGAAGAAATAGGAATTGTACCACTTATCACAAACATGTGAATAGGATTTTTTTGTTTTTGTTTTCAAATGCACGCCAAATTGAAAAAAGCAACACACTAAAACAGAAATGGCATCAAGGCATTATGCGGCCTCGTTATTGGTGGTGACGAGAGGTCGTTGTTCAACCTCCTTCCTTCATTTCCTTCATCCTCCAAAAGAAAGTCATCTAATAGAGGTAGTCTTCATCACTTGGATATTCTGTCCTAGCAGTATTTCCTTCCTCCTCATTCTCTTCTTCTTCATCGGCAGCCCATAGCATTCTCTTGTAGTTTCTCATAAAGGAGGTCCTAAGCTCTCGGTTTACGATTTACTGATCATATGCCCAGTTTGTTTACAATAGTAACAGATAATTCATTTCTTTGAATTCTTGGAAGTTGATCCTTGCTTGAAAGAAGATTTGGATCTTCTTTTAACATATGATTTACCTTATATATTTTTACCATACAATACACTTTTTTCTTGAACAATTTTCTTATTTTCTTCATCTATTAATGAAGAAATTAGATCTTCTTGAAACTTATGTGTTGTACCATTTGTCTTCTTCCATCTTGAAAAAACCTTGAAAAGGTGATCCAAACAACTTTCAATTTCGTGAAATGAAATGGTCATTTGACATGTTATGATGCAAGTAGGCATAAAAATTAAAGTTTAATTTTTTATTATTGCTTTCCTATTTTGTGGCTTCACCTACCTCTTTAAAATATCCCCATATATAATCCTATATTATTCATACTGGGTAGAACAAATACTTGCTAACTCATACCACACTTAGGAAAAGGTGATATCTCATTATCAAGTACATAAAAATTAAAGTTTAATTTTTATTAACAGCTTCGCCTACCTACAATATCCCCTAAAATCCTATATTTTTTGCTAGGTAGAACAAAACCACCTAGGGGCATATCTATTATCAAGTACATAAAACTTTGTTGATGGGTGACAAAAGAAGCTTTTTGGGTGACAAAAGTTGACTAACGCTCTGACAAGAAGATTATGTTGACGGCGACAAAAGACATGACAAGAAGGCTCTGTGGACGAGTGACAAGAAGGCTCTGACAAGAGGACGAGGTGACAGAAGGTTTGACGTGGATGGGTGACAAGCAGGAGTCTCTTTGGACTAGGTGATGGGAAAGGATCTGATGACAGGCGGACAAGAAGGATCTGACTTTTGAAGGGTGACAAGAAGGCTCTATTGATGGGTGACAAGAAGGTTCTGTTGATGGGAAACAAGAATAACCTTCTAATGACGTGACAGGGAATGGTTGCTGACATGCGACAAGTTTCATTTGTTGACGCACGACAAGGTGTGTTTGTTGATAGATGACTAGGAGCTTATCTGACTCAAATTTATCATGTTGAGAACAATGGAAGCTGTTAGTGCTCAAAACACCCAACAAGTTACAAAAAAACTCAAAAGTCTTTGTTCAAGTATTTTAGAAACTCTGTTGGTTTAGATACATGACCTCCAACACCCATAGAGCTCCCACTGAAATCAATCAGAGCACAGACTGTGTGGAAGGTGTTATTGAAGTGGACATGCATTTTACTCAATATCAGCCAAATGAAACCTATAATGATACCATGTCAGGGCTTGAAGATATTCCATAGTGAGGTAGAGCTTGAAGATATTCCTGTTGATGTGTAACCAGGAGTGCAAAATGCAACACAAAATTCAAATGCAACTAGTGGTTCATGGAAAAGGAAACCTAATGATCGTGATATTCCTAAAAGCTCTGCACGTAAAAGTAAAACTGTGAATACAAACAAGAATATGTGGACACTTGGGAGGACATACAAGTTTGACTGGGCTCAAAATTTCCATTTATTGAACCTATACAACCAACTAATTCTAAAGAAATTTCATCGGAATGTACATGTACAATATGTACGTGGAAATTGGGAAGGCAACAAAAAATGCAACTAAAGTTGGACACAATTGAAAAACACTGTGGAAAATAATATTTCACTTTAACTAGGGAAGATGGCTAGAAAATAAAAACACATAGATGGAAAACTGAAAAAGAATGCATGCATGTGAAATATGTGGCAGAATATGAGGCTGATCAGAAAAGATGCATACTTCTCGTAGAAAATGGCGAACGATCACATCGTAAATTGGTAAGATGAATCAATCAAATTTGTGTGCTAAACTCATACAGTTTTCTACTTTATTCCACATCCTTAAGAAAGGAAGACCGATTTCAGATTTCATCGATTTCAAACCTTTGTATCAATATAATGGAATGCAGAATGTTCCCTTGTCTCATTGGTCAGACAATAGTGCATGGGAAATGGCTAAATGCCTTGCTATGATTGAGAAGGAAGATTTGAAAGAGTGTGTAAAAAATGCAAAGTTTATCTCTTTGTCAATTGATGAAGTGATCGTTGTTGACAACACCGCATGGGTATGTATCCATGTTTACACTTTAGAAAATCATATGAGGACTCCACATCTGTTGGGTGTTTAGAAAATGGTTGAAAATTGCAATGCAAAAAACCTATATAAACTAGTTATTTCTCTTTTGAAAGAAATTGTTGGCATGACTGTGAATGAAATTGCTACAAAGTTGGTATGCATGGGAGAAGATGGTGCATCAATCATGCAGGGTCATAGAACTAGGATTGTGTGTTTGATTGTAAACATCATTCACCCCTTATATGCTAGCAATTCATTGTATGGCTCACAAAATGAATTTAGCATATAAAATCGTTAGCAAATACAAAAAATGTTGCAAAAGTAGAAGACCTTATAAGAGAATTGCATGCCTATATGGCAAGCAACCCAAAGTGATTTCTTGAGTTTCAAAAATTTTCCATAGGAATTACAGATGGCAAAAAACTTCTGAAGGATGTTGAGACAAGGTGGATTTCTTTGTATGAGCTTGCATGCAGAGTGTGTGAGGAGTATCCTTCGTTGGTTGGTTTCATGCACAAATATCGTCATGAAATTGACAAGGTGAGGGACTTGTTGTTCCGTCTAACTGATTTGGAGACATTGCTTACATTGGTAGGCATTCTTCCAATGTTGCAGGAGATCAATACATTGATGAAGCATGCACAGGGAGATTAACCTATATTGTTGATTTTATACGGATGAGAAAAATGGTATGTATGAGTCTTGATGCCTTGTACACTTCCTCGGATAGTTTTGATACACCTGTATTTGATAACTGGAAAGTTTTATTGGATCTTAACCATCCCAATAAATTTTTGAGATTTAATATCCATGATCACCTTTGTATCCATGTTAGCGGGAAAGAGATACCACTGCACATTCTACAAAAAAGTAAAGATGTTACATCAACGGAAAAAGAAGAAGTTCTGTGACATGAAATCATTTGATTTTGTAGTAATTGAAACAAGAATAAAACTCAGAAAAATTACAGAATCCTTAGCATCAAAAATTAGAGAATGTTTCAGCTAAGACAAAATTCTTGAAGCCATGGGTGTGATGAATCCAAATTTTTGGAATACAGAAGGTGGTTCGTGCTTGATTTTGTAAGTAATCTTTTCATAAATACATGGGTATAATATTGGATCATTTCAGCAAAACATCAGAGGTCGAGGGTATTGAAATAAAAGGTATACTGAATGTTGATTTAATAAAGACTCAATCAACTAATTTTGCAACGACAATGAGGTCATAGTATAAACTCTTAGACAAACCTTCAGAGAGTGGTGCTATTACAAGGCTCTGAAAAATCTACCAAAGTAGTGTGTTACAGGAAGACATTAGTGAATATTTTTGGTTGTATGAGTTGTGCCAAACAATGATTTTGGGATCTGGAGGATGAAAGAGTTTTCAGTGCTTTATCTTTTATTAAATCAAAACTAAGAAACATGTTGGATAAAAATCTCAAAGTTGCATAAGGTGTTATGTTTCTCGCTACTCTTTGGAAACCTTTCCTTTTGATAGAGCTATTGCGCATTGGAATTCCCTTGCCGAAAGAAGAGGTGTAAATAATATTGCTACAAGTCCAAGTAATCTCAACGATGAGATTGGAAGTGGTGCATCTTCAAACTTTGCGGATGTAAATATTGAATACGAAGAAGCTATTGAAAATGGATTGTTTCAGCTTTAAATAGGTATCACCTTGACATTACACTTTAATTGTTCTTATTTATTCAATTTCATATTAATAGATTCTAATTTAATTGTTTATAGTTTTACATAAATACCATTGTAATTTTGTAGATGCAAATATTGATAGTGAGGAGGCTATTTTTGATCTGTAGTTATCATCGAAGATGTTACAGGTATGTATATTTACATTTATTCAAATACTATTATTTATTAAAATCAGATTTATTTCATTGGTATTTTTAATTTTCAAACCACTTTGATGTTGTATTTTGTAAGGTCTTCAAAGCTCAGATCTGGATTCTGCATATTCTACCATGCTTAGTGTCTGGTATAGTTGTCATCCACTCTACAGTGCATTCTTGATATTTGTGTCACCTTTGATATGAACAGGTTCTGGTTTGCTTTAATTTTCTTAGGTTAGATCTGGATTCTACATTTTAATTTCTCTTCATTTCATTGATGTTTATGAAAAACGTGAGTTGACATCCATCCAAGGAAGCTCTCACTTCTTGGGACTGAGATTATCAGGAAACTCACCCATTTTTATTCTAATCCTTATCCATTTTTGTTTGAATTCTCGAGAATCGAAGGTCGTCTAGCTTGCTCAAGAAGATAAGAGGTACCTTAAACCCTATCTTAGCGGTTAGCCATAGTTTTAAATGTGAAGAATATTTTACCATATTAAGATATTTGTGTCATACCACATTCTTTTTTTCTTTGAGCTTTATTATTTCAATTCAATATAAAGGTTTGAAAATAAATGTGTAGAAATGATATACATATTAAAGAGTTCAAAATTTAAAATAGAGAGAAGAAGCTTTTACTGTATTAAGATGTATCTGTCACACCACAATGCACATTCTTAATTTTCTTAAAACAATTATCCATTATCATCATCTAGTCACATACAATTCATCATCATCCATATCTACTCTAATTTCATTATCCACATAACACCACATTCTAAATGAATAAATGGATGATCCATTGTAATGTCTATTCTAATGTCATCAAACATATTAGATGTCATCACCCACATGTAATGAAAAATGTAATCATGACCATCATTGCATGTAGAGATAATATTGCATAAAGTTTAAATCCATGAATCATGATTATCCATCAAACATACACACCATATACAATATAGAAATTCTATATAAAAATATAACAACATACAATTCATCTAGTCACGTACAATTCATCATCATCCATATCTACTCTAATTTCATTATCCAGACATCCACACCTAATGTCCACATAGAACCACATTCTAAATGAATAAATTAATAATAACTATAACCACATCTACTCTAATTTCATTATCCAGACATCCACATCTAATGATAAATGTAACTATCACCATCATTGCAAGCAAAGAGATAATATTGCATAAAATTTAAATCCAAACTTCAAATTAAACAAATATTCAAGTATCAACTTTCATTCTTCTATATATAAAATATTTAAAGTTTCAATTTTGAGGTTCCCCAATCCTCAAGCCTCAATCATTAACATTTTCACTGAGACCTATTGTATTCCTTGCCTCAATTATCCCCCGAACTAACTAATCAGATCCTCAGTAGTCATGTCTAGGTTCTTGACGATTGCTTCTTCTTCCTTTGTAGCATCTCCATGGGATGTCAAAGAAGGATCTACCACTGCCTTTGCTTTAAATAAAATATCAGGGTCATAGCCATTCTCTTTAATTATCCGCTTAAGTGTATTGTTTTGTTTGTTAACCAAAACAATATTTTCTTTCATCTTAATTGTTGTGGATAAATTGTTCTTTGTTGTTTCCAAGTGAACTTGGAAGACCTTGGCTTGACTCTTTAAATTTTCATATTTCAGTAACAAAAAAAAGTGAAGTCAATTAAACATATTAAAAAACAATTTTTTATTGAAATTAATAAAAATCTTTTTCAAACTGATTATACTTACGACAACTCTATCTCATTCGGCATTTGCAATCGCGACCATTTCCTTGTCCTTAGACCATTTATTGAAATAGGCCTGGGCCTCAACACTGATATTCTCCAATCTGTTTAATACTTTATCTAAAATATTGTCGTTATAGGTGTTGTTATATGCGACAGTCCCACTTTTAGCTCTGATGAATAATGCATCCATCTTCGCGGGTTGATTTTTGACTATTGCAAATAAGTTCTCTCTTTTCCAATGGTTATCATAATGACTTACTATCTCAGATATTAATACTTTTTCCCTTCTCTCCCATTGAATGAGCTCACTAATTTGAGGTGTGATAAATTCATTCATGTGGGATTGACAATCATAGCCAATCAAGTTCTCCAAAGGAAATGTTGGCAAGTCATCACTATCTGTATCAGAAGAGGATGATTTTGAAGGAGAAGTATGGTGGCTTTCAGCTCGAGCAACATTTGTTGCATCTTTTTTCTTTTGGGAGCGTTGATCCTAATAACAATAATAGAAATTAATATTAAAATTGAAATTTAAATGTTGAAAATTTAAATAAATTTAATAGTACATTGAGATGGAAATATACTGTTGGCCCTGAATCATATCACGTGTGTTGAAAAAACTAGTTAGGTCACTACTATCAATGCCCAAATAATCTTCATCTAAAGTTATTTGATTCAAAACTGATTACCCTGTTGCAGTGGGATAACCAGCGAGAGAGAGGGTCGAAATAGCGAATGATGAGGGAATGTTTAGTGTCCCGCTAGGGGCCGAATCATAGGCATGTGTTTACCAATGGTCTTTTGTCCTGAACCTCGATTGGTATTTTGAATCGTAATTGTGGGGTTGATTGAGTAGCTTGGGGTTTGCATATTTTGAGTAGAAGACAAAGGATTGCTATCAACTTTGAACAACAAGATGCCAAGAACAAAATCATTAGTAATTACTAAATAATATGTAAAAGTATTAAATAAATCACAAAATAAATGAAGTCATACCTGGTTGAGTGGGATTTTGTTGCGGTATGAATTGATTGTGTAAATTAGGGGGTTGTGATAGACTTTGAATTGTTTCGGTTGGAGCTGATGGTGGTAATTGTTGTTGAGATTCGAAAATTGCATGAGATTGTACCGAGTGGGTTGGTGATGCTTTCTTTGAAGCACGTGAGTAGTCCAAAGTCCCTACAAGTGCAGGAAATACATGTCAATTCAATATGGTAAATCATTAAATGGTAAAATCAAAATGTAAACAACCCTACTTTGAATGTTAAGGGTATTACATCTCTTTCATTTCATTAATGTAAATACTTGGGGATCAGCTGATGAGCGAACTTCGATTTCAGATTGTGATTCTCCCGAGGCCTCGGCATGTTGTTGGCCTCTTCCTCTTGATTTTTTTTTCGTGGAAGAGACTCCAGAAATCTTTTCTGCATACGAAAAGATTCAATCAATTACATTATATTAGTGCACAAAGATTCGATCAGAATGAGAAAAACATAAAAAGACAAATTTTTACCTGCTGCTCTTCAAGTGGAATCGACAAATTTTTTCATTGTCTCGTTTGTGCAAGTTGGAGTTGGTTCATATTTTAAATTATAATAAGCCTCATAATAAAGAGCTAGGATATAGTTTGTTGAATGAATAACTAGTTTTTCTGAAATTGATGCATTGGTAATGTCAGCCTTTATCTTGTTAGATAGAAATGTGCACCAATCAAATTTTTGATTTCTGATTGTTGCAAGAATGTATGCAACAACCCAATTTGGAATGTCAGTTTGTCGACCCTACATAATAATTTTGGCTTGAAACAAAGAAATCAAGGCAGCAAGAAAGTGGTGTGCAACATCTTGCGTGTCCACTCCTCATCTGGATTTCCTAACATGAGCTACAAAAGTCATCGAATTAATATCAATTTGAATTAATATAAAAAAACATTCAAACGAGAGCAAATTACACTTACAATCAACATTAAAACCATAACTAGATTCGAGGAAAATCTTATCATTTTCAGTGAGTGTTTCCTTGGTTGTTACTATCGGCACATTTTTAAAAGGGAGGCCTGTTAATCGATGGATATCAATAGGTTCGACACCGAAGGAGAATGTACGTTGATCTTCCAATGTAACAGTAAAAGTATTGTTTTCTATATTATAGGACGAAAGGAGGTAGTTAAGAATTTGATGGTCAACCTCAAACTAGGGCATGCTAACAAGCCCTTGGAATTCAGATGCAACTATTGAATCCCTGTATTCTGCATTCATTTCCATGACTACATTTATGTGGGGGCACATAGCGCTTTTGTATTGAATCTTGGCCTTGGAGGCTCCGGTGTTGGATCTTGAGGTTCACCTTGGGTAGAAGAAGCCATGACGTCGATGTACGGTACCTATAGCAAGAAGTGCTCAGAGAAGGAAAAAATATGGTAGCCAGAAAATGAGAATGTGAAAATGAGGGGTTGTGTTGGTATTTATAGGGAAAATTAGGGTTTCTTGTTGTTTTCGCACGACAACAAGATTTTGTTGTCGCGCGATAGTGAGGGTGTATTGGCGCCGTCAACAACACCTTGCTTTGCGCGATGACAACAAGATGTTGTTGACGCACGTCAACAGGACCTTGTTTTTGCACGCAATGAAGAGTGCTTTATTGATGGGCGTCAACACACCCTCGCATTATCGCGTGACAAAAAAATTTTGTTGATGCTCGTCAACAACATTTTTTCATCGCGTGGCAACAAATTTTTGTTGGCGTCCGTCAACAACATTTTTCCGTTGCATGACAAAGAAAAGTGTTGTTGGCGTTCATCAACAAGCGCGCTTGCATCACGCGACAACAAAATGTTGCTGATGGGTGTCAATGAGCCCTTGTTGTCGCACGACATCAAAATCTTGTTATCAAGCGTCATTCACGCAACATCAAGAGTCTGTTGACACCCATCAACAACCTTTTGTTGTCGCGTGGCGATGAAAAGCCGTTGATGATGGCATCATCTCTCTTAAAACTACTAGGTGAATATTTCGTGCAGAAACCTATGAAAATTTGCCTTTATGGTGAATGCGACCAAAGCAATATTCATCGAGGATTTTCCACTTCCTTTTTTCCAAAGGCTTCTTAAAGTGAACCCTAATACAAGTGCCGTATGAAAATATTTCCCTTCAAAATTTTCAATATGACTTACTTTTTCCATTATGACCCTCCTACAATCTGAGGCGTCGCATCAAGTGATAATGCATCGTGAGACAATTCTTGTAATTTTTACTACAATTGTACAAGACAATACAATTAGAATGACACTTAATTTTGAATTTTTGACTTGACACTTGTTATGACTAATGACATATGGACTCGATTTAACGAAGTGTTGACTCTTGATACAATTTGTCTCATAACATTACAATGACAAACACATTGATGTTATTATGATACTTAACTCATAAAACGATGTTTGACAAAGCTACTTTGACAAATGACTAAAAAAATATTATAATGATAAAAAAGCAGAACTAACATTTGACTTCAACATTTAAATAATAAAATTATCTAAATGCTAAATTTTCAAACATTATACTAAAACATTAATAAGAAAATTACTAAACATCAAAAATTAATAAACTATAACACGAGACTCAAAATTTATAACAAAACATAATGAATAACAAATATAATTGACTAAATAGCCCATGTGTCGATCCACAAAACTCTTGCAAATTTCACCGAGATGTCTCAACATGCACACTTGATATCCTTTCTACACATCCGATCTCCTCCATGTATCATTTAAGAAAGAAAAGATCTTTAGATAAGGTGTTTGAATTTCTCTGCAATTCAAGAGATCTAAGATTGGCAATAGAGATTACATATGTGATTTACATGTTATTGGAAAAGCATTGAAGATAGTATTATACACATAGCTAGCAAATTGGCACAATTTTTGAAAAGACCATGAATTTTATATATTTCGAGCATGGACGGTAGTCTAAATGGCACAAAAATTGTATGTTGGAACTTTTTCTCTTACAAAATGTTTCATACCAAAGTGTATATGTTGGGCACTTATCGGATGTATAAGAATAATATCGCTTGAATATTTCCCGGCTCTTAAGATTTTGTCACCAAAGAATAATAACACTAGAATAAGAATAATAGTACTTTGCAATTAATTTTGTTGCCCAAGAATAATAGCACTAGAATAAGAATAATATTGCTTCAATATTTCCCGGGCTCTCAAGATTTTGAAACAAACTACCTCCTCTATAAGAAAAACACGCCCTCTCTCCAAACTTGCTCTTTCTTGCAAATGTCCCTACTCTAATACCGGATGTTATCATTTGGCCAAATTTACATATATTGAACTTCAAAATAATGAAACTACAAAACAAAACGCCTTCATATTACACAAATAAAAATGAATTGCCATATTGATTCATAAGGATAATATTCAACAATAGAGGTTACATAATTATAGCACAAAGTGATCCTTCAAACAAGGAGTCATATCTAATCTGTAATCCCTCGTATCTCTCAAGTTATCTCTTAGGATCCCATTATTCTCTTACTTAACTCCCAATATCACTCCTTAAGACTAGAGAGGTGATTTGTGGTTACATCTTAGGTACATTAGTCACAATCACTCGGTATTACTAACTCCTTAATAATTAACAAAGATAATGTATGTACTAAATTTCTAAGATTCTCCCCCCTAGTATTTACATAGTAATTTTGCATTTTATAGGACTACATAAAGGTAGAGAGGGAACAATCAATCTCCTACCTCTCATCAACCACTCACTATTGGGAACACATATATCAAATCGGTGTGGGAACTACAAACATGTGTCATCTGCCTCTCATTAACCATTCATTAAAGGGAGCTCATTAACCTAGTTGATCTACTAATAAGAATTCCCATATTGTTTCCCTATGGTTTCATGCAAATATCTAGATTTATCTAAAGTTATTTGACAGGGATATTATAGTGGTATCAGAGCAAATTTCCTCCCAACTTGTGGAAGAGGGAAAAAGGGAAAAAAAAATTGTGGTTTTGAACTTCATGCGGGGTAGTGACGAAGAAGTTAGCTACCGGAAAAAGGAGAAAAATAAATGTTTAGAACAACTAGTGGAAGGATTAAGGCAACAAGTTCTAGAGGTTGTTTTGAGGAAATGAGGGAAGATGTGGGTAACAATGACATGGATTCAAATGAGGCTGTATTGATAGGTTTGTGCAAGGACAAGAACAGATAGGCGACATCATGGCTTAGTTATTCCATACCATGCAAAACACGAATATGTAAAGAGCTCTAAATGGTGAGGGAATTTCTTCAGGGGTGAACAACAACCAACACACTTAGAGGACAGTCATTTGTTCTATTTTCAAGCCCTTCCAGCTTGATTTTTTCATAGGGATGAAGCAGTTCCAAAGGTGGAAATTCAACCATCTATAGTGGATGATATTGTTGTCAGCTATGAGGAGTACAAGGTACTTCCAAGTGAAATTACAAAGGCTATATCACTTACTAGTTTCGTAAATCTAAAGAAAAGTAGGGGCGAACCAAAAGTTGAACCTAGGCCACAAACTAATCATAAGGACATGGAGCAGACATTAGGGAATTTTTCACTCCCTACTTTTGATGGATTTGGTAATAGTACAACTCGTGCATGGATAAAAAATTTGGATACCTTCTTATCAATCAGACCAATCATGGAAGAAGAAGCCATCAAATTTACAACACTTCATCTAGAAGGTATAACACATGAGTGGTGGTTCCATGGGATAATCACACAAGGACACAATCACATCCACTCATATGGTGAGTTCGATGTGCAAGTTCTTATACATATTTGTGAGTTGATCCGAAATACATTTATGAGAATTAGCTCAACAATCCACTACATTTAATAAGTGACTATGTAGCTAAATTTTAGAAGTGTTTTGTGATGCTAAAAAGGAGATTGGTTGTTTTGTTCATGGAAGGTTTAACTGAATCTCTTAGGGGTTTAATGAAAGCTTTCAGCCCTACCTCTCTACAAGAGCCATTAAAAGGCTTTGGATTTGTAGACTTCAACCTAAAAGGAGATATCATCATATAGGAAAGCCTACATTACATCCAAAACCAAAACCTTATGGGCAGAGAAAAATCGTTTAAGAAGGGTGGTTTTCAATAGAAGGAGATGTCTAAAACCAACTAGCAGATATAAACAAGAAATGAACTCAAAAGGAAGTCATTATGTTTCACTTGTAGAGATCCATGTGGATCGGGTCATAGATGTCTTCCCAAAGGGTAGGTGCATTATATAGAGTTGATATTAGACGATGAAGGGGAAGAAGAGGAACCACAAGTGGACAAAGAAAAGGAAGAACACATAGATAAATTTAAAGGAGAAGAAAAGACTCCATATGGTACTCTTGCTACACTTTTATGTGCTCCCGGGTATACGTGAGAATAAGGTAACTATTTTGATTGATAGTGGGGCAACTCACAAGTTTATTAATGATGGTTTGGTAACCCAAAGAGCTTTGAAAACATAGGATTTCTAAGGTTTTAATGTTACTATATCAGATGACTTTACTATTCCATGCACTAATAAGGTGAAGGAGTTGGAAATTACTCTTGGTAAGCACGGGGTTGTGATGATTTCTAAGTGGTGAGCATATGAGAAACCAATGTGGTTTGGGAGTACAATGGTTTCATTCACTTAGAGAATTCACACATGAATTATCAAATTATGGAGCTAAAATTCAAAACTAATAGAGAAGAGGTTGTACTTCATGGTATGGCCAATGGAGCACTTAAGGCTATCACAAAAAAGTGGATGGAGAAAGTTTTCCATAATGGGCAAGTAAGCATGGGCAACCCATTGTTTAGTAAGTATTTCCACTTCTAGTACTATTGATAGATCTTATCATGTGGATATACAATTTATTTTGGACAAAAATTGTACTATTCAATGAGGATCACCACCGGATAGAGTATTCCAACACATCATAGAGCTGGAAACAGTTAGAAACCTGTCATGATTACTCTTTACCATCATCCTAGAGTTTACAAAAAGGGGATTTAGAAGACAATCAAATATCTTTTAAAGATGGGACATATTTTCCTAGTTCTAGTTCTTTTGCTTCTTCCATTGTTTTAGTGAAGAAGAAGGATGGGGCATGATGAGGATGTGCATTGATTACCATGTTTCGAATAAAAATATTATCAAAAATAGGTACCCAATACCCAAGATAGATGAATTGCATGGAGCGGTGTATTTTTCCAAAATTGACTTGAGGTCTAGTTAGATCACCAAATCAAGGTAAAAGATGAAGATGTGCACAAAACAACTTTGCGTTTTCATTTTGGGCATTTTGAATTCTTAGTAATGCCTTTTGGTTTAACAAATGCTCTAACTACTTTCCAGTCATGCATAAACCATGTTTTTAATGAACATTTGGGGAAATTTGTTCTAGATATTCTTTAATGACATTTTGGTAAACAATAAGACTTGAGAAGACCACCTAAAACACTTGGATACAATGTTGGAAATTTTGGAACAACAAACTCTTTTTGCAAAAGAATCCAAGTGAGTTTGGGATGACTAAAATTTTATACTTGGGACATATCATTAGTGCCTAAGGAGGGAATATTGGATTGGCCTCCACCCACCACTTTGACATTGTTGAGGGGATTCTTTAGTTTTTTTGTTACTATAAGCGATTTGTAAGAGGTTTTTCACAATTTATTGTCCCATTGATTGATTTGACAAAGAAATGAGCTTTTTACTGGTCTGAAACAGCCCAAACCACCTTTGATAAACATAAAGAGATAATGAGTTCTTGCCCAAAAGTATTGGTTGTTCCTAATTTTTGTATTCCTTTTGTGTTAGAATGTGATGCATCGGGGAAAGAGTGGGGGTTGTTTTTGACGCCAAAAAAGGGCCATCCTGACAGCCTTTGAGAGTCAAAAATTAGTGGGTAGAACATGGATTATCTATTTATGACAAAGAGATGTTGGCCATCATGCATGCATTGAAAAAATTCTAGCAATATTTGGTTTGTGGTCAAAACTGATCACAATAGTTTGAAGTTCTTTACGGGCCAAAAGGACTTAAATGATAGGAAACAAAAGTGGGTGAGTAACCTCCAAGCTTATAATTTTGACATAGAGTATGTTAAAGAGAAGAATAACATTGTAGCAGATGCTTTATCTAAAAAACCTTTTTTATGCTTTATATCTTAAATCTCTACTAATTGGTATAAAACATTTTCTATGATTTATATCTGAAATCTCTACTAATTGGAAATTTTTAATAATTACGAAGTATATAAAGAATGGCTACACTAATGAGATCACCGAGGGAAAAATACGGATGACAAGAACATGGTGGTTGATGATCTTATCCTCTACGAGATATAATCTATTTGGTACTGAATACAAGGTAAAAAGAAAAATGTTAAGGGTTTTCCATGATACACCTTTAGTTGATCACTCATGGTATTTCAAGACTTATAAGTAGATCACAGAGACAAATTATTTTAGAAAGGACTCAAGAAAGAGGTCCTCGAACACGTTAGAGAGTGTATAGTGTGCCAACAAAACAAGGTAGAGCACATTTTTCATTGCGGGTTTGTTGTAGCCCTTACCTATTCTCGGACCAAAAATGGGAAAGCATATCAATGGATTTAAACACGAGTCTTCCCAATGTTTAGGGTAAGAATTCTATTTTTGCATGGTTGATATGTTCACTTCTTTTTATTCCTTGTGAGTTTAAGGCTCCACATGTTGCCGATTTATTTTTTCGAGAGGTTTTTGACTACATAGCTTGCCTAAAATATTGTGAGTGACTCGGATAGCAAGTTCCTTAGTTTTTTTGGAAGGATCTATTATGCTTGACATGGACCAAGTTAACTCCAGTACCATCTATAATCCACAGACAGATGGGAAAATAAAGATTGTGAATAAGTGGATTGAAGGATATTTGAGGAATTATGTGGTAGGGAAGCAATCGGCTTGGGTCAAATAGTTTTACATGGGAGAGCATTGTTACAATACCACTCATCACATGTCCATTGGTATGACACCTTTCAGAGCTTTGTATGGTTATGATGCTCTTTCCTTTGTGGATTTGGTATTTGCAGACATTAGAGTGTCGAGGGCAAGAGACTTAGTTTTATAGAGCCAAGATATATTGGAGATACTCAAAGAAAACACCCAACATTTACAAAGCCAATGGAAATTTTATACATACTAGCATCGCATTAAGAGGATTTTGAGGTTGGGGACATAGTTTTCTCTAGATTGGAGCCCTACAGAAGTCTTCTATGAAGAAGAGTGGAGCTGAAAAGCTCAAAACTCATTTCCATAGACCATATAGGATTAAGTAGAGGATATGAGAGGTTGCATATGCGTTGTATTTTCCAAAGTAGAGTAAAATACATAATATTTTGTCTCATGCCCGAAAAGGATTTAGGACAACATATTGTTCCTTCCATTCAATTTCCTCCTATTGGTCGTCAAACTTGCACTGCGTCTCGAATCTAGAAGAACCAAGTTATTTGTGAAAAAAATGGAACCGTCCCCAAGTTATGGGACCTTGCGTACTTGGGAAAGATCTCCAGAGAAGGCTGGTTCCTTTATCTAGTTCTACTACTACTGCTACTCCTAGTGTTGAAAGGGAAACTAAGCTAATAATGCCAAGGGACCAGGGATAGAAGGATAACATGAAAGGAAACTACACTAAAAGTGATAGCACTAGAAAAGAGGGATGAACACTATTTTTTCTGAGCAAAAATTAATGGAAATGTGTGAAAGAAGGATAGAACGTGTAGCACAACTTAAAACGTATTTACCAGATTAGTTTCATGGAACACAACTAAATAAGGAGCTGCAAGGGACGTAAAATGACACAACAGAATGCAATGTAAAAGAAAAGGCAAGAAGAAGGAATGCAAACACGTTAGGACATAGAATAGTCACAAAACGATGCTTCTATTACTTCCGAAATGCACAGAGTTGTTACAATGGCGAAAGAGGTGATATCCACATGCAAGAGCTAGATCTAGAGGTCTGCAACTCAAAATACAAAAAATATGAAATCCTTAGCAAAATGTGTAAGGATCCAGAATGTCCAACGTTAATAATGAGCCTAGCTCTTACATTTATAGATGAATCCATGGAAGAAGAAGATAAGGAGGAAAATCTGAATTTGAAATGCAACCACAACAAGAAGCATTCAATTATGTAAATCCATCTACAAATCATCTAATGCACTTCCCAGTGTCCGATTGGCATGTTGGAGGAGGGCGAGATCATACCAAATCAAGTAGTTAGAGCAATTAGATCTGCTCATTAATGCTCAAAAGATGTTTTCCCATTTCTCACCTACCAAGTTCACCAAGAATTTGAATTTGAATGTCTTGCATTATAGCCTATGTCAAAATTTATCTAACAAGTCTAGGTGCACACCGATCAGAGCTCTATAGAAAAAAATTTGACTATCGAAGTTTTTCAAAGTCGTCAAGACACACAAGACACGTGGCACGCATAGATTGGCTGAAAGGATGGCCAACTATGCAAATGTTTATGTCGTTTCTGTCACTCATTGATTCGTTGCGAGGATTCGATGCCCTGTTGGCGTGCTTTTTATTTGGTTGTGTGTGGAAAACTCAAGCATGTCAAAATGACATGGCACAAAAGGGTGCAAAGGAGGGTGCAAAGATATGTGCATGGAAGAATGAGGTGCAGGAGGAGGACAGAAGGAAATCGTGTGTAATGCACATGAGGAAATGAGGCAAATTGGTGAGTAGAGAACGCATGGTCAAAGTTCAACTATTACAAATTAATATGCGGGTTGCGCGAGAGGGCCAAGGACTTATCCTGTTGAAGCAAGTACAAAGCGCGTGCACAGAGAAAAGCGATTACTTAGGAAGAAGGTGAATCTGCAAAAGATGCGCACAATGGAGGAGTGGAACAAAGAAGAAAAGGAAAATGAAAAGGGGAGAAGGGGAAGCGTGTAGGAAATGCAACCAAGGGAATGTGCCAAGAGAATCTTGAGTGTGTGCAACCTTGCAATGAAGAGCTCAGATCCAGAAGATAT
This sequence comes from Taxus wallichiana var. yunnanensis, assembly GCA_018340775.1. Lineage (NCBI taxonomy): Eukaryota > Viridiplantae > Streptophyta > Pinopsida > Cupressales > Taxaceae > Taxus > Taxus wallichiana. Next base: position 981,961,450 of record CM031242.1, on the reverse strand, counting down.
ATACAAGTTTTCCAAATAACTGGGAGAGTTATTTGGATAACACCTCCCTTGGATGATGAAAGCAAACTTGTTTTGGTTGCTTTAAAGTAATTTTAGATTTTAGAGAAAATAAGTTAAGGAACAAGATTATCACAAAGTATTCGAAGTACGTTGAAAGGATTTACTCGTAGAGGATGCTACTTGGGAGGATGCTAAAATCCTTAAGCATCCCAACTTACGCAATTGCTTCAGGAAAGTAATTCTAGGAATGGCAGACTTTAATGTCCCCTTTTTAGAATTAATAAATTTTGGATTCCTAAAACCTATTCTTATTATTTTCTATAGGCTAAAGGGAAATTAAAGAGGGAAATAAATTAATTTAAGTGGTCCAAAAGTATTTTTATATTTTAATTAGAAAAGGGACACCTACATTATATTTTTAATCTAAAAATTAGAAATGGAATAAAATAATAATAGAATGATGAACTTCTATTATGGGGTGCCAAAGATAGAATGAGTTGCATGAGAATCAAGATCTTATTTTTAGAATAGGGCACCAACATGGGAGAGAGGATAAAGCAATTTTATATTGTTTACTTCTATTTTTAAATGGGGCATTGTTGTCACCCTCAAAATTTCCCTCTTTTTGAAGTCAAGTTTTGAAAATTTTGAGTCGGTACCTTGGAGTAATGGATCATGTCGAGCCGGTATTGTTTGCAGTTTTCCATTCCATGGAGAAAAATTTGAAATTCGGGCATAAAGGTGGAGTTTTTCCCCTTTCTTTTTATTCTTCCACAGTCGGGAATGACGGGCGTATCTTCCCTATCAATTTGCACCCCCAACATCCATGGGTAGTACGTGGACATCTCTAATTAGATACGACATGGCCATGTTTCAAGTAGCAATAGTGGAAGCCTCCACGCGTCCAAACAGTGCAACTCCAAGGGTAGGGCCTAAGGGACAGTCCTCAAATAAGCACAAGATTTCCACATGTCCCAGGTCCAAAATGAAGACAGAAACAAGCCCAAATCGGCTAAGTATGGAAGGTTCAGGGCGGCGCCACATCTCTCATTGATGCAACTTTAAGGGTCGAAGCCAAGGGTGGTTCCCAAAACTTGTGTCATCCCTCCACATGGTCAAATTCAAAAAAGGGGACAGAACCGGTCATTCAATCGACTAAGTATGAGATGGTCAGAGAAGCCTCCACGTGCCTCAATGGCACAACTTCAGATGTGAGACCAAAGGGTCAGTCTTCAAATGAGTGCCAGCTTGCCACGTGATCAGGGTCAAAGGAGAGTCTAGGACTGGCAAAAGGAGCCATGTGTCAGCTCGGTGCCATTTCAAGGGGAGAATCCAAAGCAGAAACTCAAATGAGTGCCATCTCTCCATGTGTCTAGGGTTCAACAGAAGTCAAGTGGGCGGTAGGCTCGAATCGGCTAAGTATGAAGAACCGGTGGAAGTCTCCACGTGTCTCTTCGATGCAACTTCAAGGGAAGAATCAAGAGTGGGTCTCCAAATGTGTGCAAGCTTGCCATGTGGTCGATTCAAAGAAGGGGCAGATTCAGTCATTGAATCGACTAAGTACAGAAGAATTTGTGGAAGCCTCCATGTGTCATCTCAACACAGCTTCAAAAGGAAAAATCTGGAGGCGGGTCCCAAACTTGTGCTAGCCCTCCATATGTCCAGGGTCAGACATATGGCCCCGCTAAATGAAAGGGACTTAGTAAAAATGAAAAAATACTGAACTAGCCCTGCAAAGGGACATGTGGCCATGTTTCAAGTGTTAGTGGGGAGGCGGGCCCTTTTTGTGTTTTGATGCCGTTGAAAATTCAAAGCGGGAAAGCGGGTCATCGGAGTGATTTGGGAATTTTGGCTTTGTTTCCAAAAGGGATAAAGTCAAATATTGAGCCCGCATCAAAATTCAAAGTAGGGAGGCGAGTCAATGGAGCAATTTGAGTTTTTGAGCCCATGTTGAAAAGAGGTAAAATTACAAAAAGTGAGCCATGACTCCGTCACCACTCACGTAAAGCCACATGTCAGGCCTATATCAAAAGCGGGTGGGTAGGCCAAAATGTTCCAAAGTGCCATTTCTATAAAAGGCACAAAATGCAAAAGGTGTCCCCAAGCCTGCTTCTGTTTAAATCTCTCCCACGTGGACGACTCAAATTCAAATTTTGCAAAGGTAGATCGGTTGCGATTCAATGCGTCTAGTTTTTCGCTAGGCATGGAAACGGCCGAGGCATTGGAGAGACTCAGACATCGAGTTTCTTGAATCAGTTTTCATCATTTTTGTAACCGAATGTAACCGTTCTTGGAAGCTATTTAATGGCTTCTCCACGCCATTGTTAGGGTTGGATCCTGGTACTTTGTAGATGTAATAGATTCAAAGTAATCAATACAAAAAAAAATCCCTTTTCTTCCTCTGCTATTCCTTCTTTCCTTGTTTGAAAATTTGTGAATCATCCATCTTTTATGATAAGAAACTTTGTGTTCTTGTTTATATGATTTCTAGAACTTTGTGTCTGTGGAATTATATTTGTTATGAAAGTGAATGATTCTACTCTACATCTCCTGGTTTAATACATATAAGGCAATACTCTGCTATCTATATTCCCTGAAGGTATTGTTATGTTCTTCCTCCCTCATCTCCTTAATTCTTCCATTCTTTCGTATTGATGATCTTTGGGCATAAAACATTTCAAAGTATCAGGAATCCACACTTTGAAAGTTGTACATTTGTATATAAGTTTTTCTTCTTGCTTTCAATAAGGGAACCTCTCCCATTAAAGAGGAGGGACTTGTTGTCCCCTGACTGTGGTTTGTTAAAGTTCCATTTAAAAACCCAACATTTTTGGCAACTCTACTAGGGAATTCGTTTCAAACGGATCCCTTTCTAAAAGAACAACTTCAAGATCATTGTTGGTCTGGTGACTCTATGGTATACATGTGGGAAGAAATCTCTCGGGGTTGAGGATTCCCATTTTCAACTTCTAGAGCAACAAAACTTCTCTCTTCCAGCAAGAAGGAACAGAGGAACTTGTTCTACAAGCACACCTCCTACTAAAGACAAAAATTCCAAGGATAGCGTTCCTCAGGAGCATCTCAGTCCTAATCTTTGTGCTTTGATACTTGTTGGTGTTTCAGATTCCCCTTCAGTCAATTTTTCCAAAGATGGCAGCCCCTTTGCCTTGGGGACAACAAGTTGGGCCTCTTGCTCTTCCTCATCCATTGCATGAGTTACCTAGGGGTAACAGGAAAATTTTCCCAAGTTCCGAGGTGATGGGAAATTCCATCCATATGAACACATTACAACCTTCATTGTTGCATGTGGGATTCTTGGGGTTGAACATGAAGATGTCTCTATTAGGATTTTTGTGGAGACATTATAGGAAAATGTTGTTGATTGGTTTTGTCATATTCCTGTTGGAATGATCACTAATTGGAATACTATGAAAACTCAGTTTGAGCAACATTTCAAACCTGTTGAAGATGTCCATGCCTTGTTAGGAAAAATTTCTCATATCAAGAAGGAACCATTTAAGCCCATGAGGTATTTTGTGGTTAAATTCAACAAGCTAATTAATAAAATTCCACAGAACACTCGTCCAGTGGATCAAATCCAAAAGTGCTTCTTCCTCAATGCCCAGTTACCTGAAGTGAGTTATGCACTAAGGAGAGCTAACCTTGCAACTCGGATGTTGATCAGTGATTAACCATCAGTGTTGAGGATGACTTAATCATGTCTAGTAAACTGAAAAGAAAATCCTCCAAATCTAAAGATTATTCTTCTTCCTCTTCCCTTGGAGAAAATTCTCATCGATTAGCACGAAGCTTGCAAATGATCTCATTGCTATCAAGAAACAATTGGCTCAGCATACCCCTTACCAAGATGTTCCAAGAAAAAAATTTCAGCCCAGGAACCGTCTGCCTTCTTCTCAAACCAGATTGGCTATTGAAGGCCCACCCATCAAGGTTCCAGTCAATGCAACTTGTGAAGTTGAAGAACCTGATGATGAGGAGTGTAATGAACTCTATGAAGAACCAGAAGAAGAGGTTGATGAAGAACTGGAAGAGCTTGGTGGGTCTCAAGTTCATTTCCTCACCACTGAAGGTATGGATGATGAAGATGAATATGATGAAAGATTGGTAGATATGAATAGTGATTCATATGTTGTTATGACTTGAGAGAAAACAAATAGAAAAGAAAAAGTGGTGTAGCCTGCTAAGAAGTCCAAGGAGTTTCCTACAACTATTCCAGTGATTGTAAGAAGAGAAGCCCCTATTCCCACTGCCTCCATGCAAAAGGTGAGTAATGTTAGTTCCCCTTCTTCTCCTTCTATTTCCAAAACTCCTTGTCCTTCAAATCCTAAAATTGATAGATCAAAAGTCTCTCAAGTTCCTAGCAATGATTCCCCATCCACCTCTGGGTCTTTTGATATCATTGATCACCTCAAAAGGACCAAAATCCAAATTTCAAAGGTAGAGTTTTACCAAACCCACCCAAAATCTTTTGCCAAAATGGTAAAATTTGTCAATTCCAAATCCAAAGCCTCATCCAATACTTCTAAAGGTATTTTTCCCACTCCCTCTTCCTCACCTCAATCAAGCCTTGTGGCTGCAGTCACTTCCCCTAATGAGAAAATTGAACCATTCTATGTGACTCTTCTCATAGCTGGCCATAAACTCAATAATTGTGTTATAGACTCAAGAGCATCAGACAATGTAATGCCTGCAAAAGTAGCTCATGCTTTGGGCTTGACTCTAACACATGCCTTTGGTTCCTGCTATTCCATGGAGAGTAAAAAAGTTCCTTTGGTTGGAAGAATTAAAGATGCACAAGTAGCTTTTGCTACTTTTCCAGAGAAAAGGGTCTTAGCCACTATTTTGGTAGCTGATATTCCTCCCTCATATGGGATGTTGTTGAGTAGAAATTTTTGTAAGGAGGTAGGAGGTGAAATTAAAATGGATTGGTCGCATGCTTTGATTCCAATTAATGGAAAAATGAAGAAGTTGCTACCTGAGAAACAGAATGAGTACATTGTGCAAAAGACTGATGATCCAAAAGCACAGATACTCTATGAAGATACAGGGCATGGTAACTACATGATCATGTCACAAGATGAGGCAGAACTTCCTAAGGGAGTGATTCATGACCCCAATGGCCTTTGGACTCTAGAGTTTGATGGAAGCTTCTCTTTAGCTGGTTCGGAGCTGGAGTGGTGTTGACATCTCCAGAAGGGAACATTCATCCTTTCTCCTTCAAGATCTGTTTTGAAAATACAAACAATACAACTGAATATGAGGCACTCATACTTGGATTGAACATGGCAAAATAAATGGGAGTGAAGAATCTTTTTGCTCGTGGTGATGTAGAGATGATTTTGAAACAAGTCAGAGATCTTTTCCAAGTCAAGAATAGGAGATTGAAGCATTATAAAAATCTTTTTGGGATTCCATCAAGTTTCTTGATGATTTTTCCATTAAAGTTGTGCCAAGAGAAAGGAACACTAGAGCTAATTCTCTAGTTGTCTCAGGATCTTTGTTGATTCCTCACCTAGATTTCTCTCAGGATAAATTTACCATTGAAATGATTCATAGGCCCAATGTACCAGAAAAATGCAAATAACTGGCAGGTTTTCAATGATGATCAACACTTGCTCTCATTCTTGGAGCTTAAGGATAATTTTGACCAGTTGTATTTTGAAGGAAGTGAGACTTTTCCTAGGGAATGTGTATCCTCTAATGAAGGAGATATCAAGGAAGAGATGGATCAAGATGGCTGCATCAAATTGAAAGGTAACAAGATCCCTAAAGGGTTGGTGAGTTTGGAGGATCTATTTGATAAGCATGATAGGTACATTAAGTCTAAAGCTTCTCAAGGAGCTCGACAATCTGCTGAATGTGAAAAGATTAATATTGGGAGTCTTGATGAACCCAAGATGGTGAACATTGGAAAATTTTGCACTCAAGAGGAGAAGAAGAAGGTAGTAAATCTACTAAAAAGGTATGTTGATGTTCTTGCCTATTCGTATGATGATCTCAAGGATTTCCAACTAAAGGAAATGTAACACTTTATTCCTCTGAAACCTGGGATCAAACCATTTAAGCGAAACAAAGGAAATACAATCCCAAGTTTGTTGGTACTATTTTTCAGGAGATCCATAAGTTACTAAAGGCTAGGATAATCTTCTCTATACATCATTCAACATGGATTGCCAACATTGTGCCTGCCAGGAAGAAGAATGGTGAGATTCACATTTGTGTGGATTTCAAGAATTTGAATCAGGCCTCTCTGAAGGACAATTATCCTCTCCCCATGATGGATCAAGTTTTTCAAGTTGTCACAGGCTCTGAGATGTTGTCTATGCTTGATGGATTCTCTAGATATAATCAAGTGGAATTCAATACCCCAGATCAACACAAAACTGCTTTCACTACTCCTTGGGGCACCTTTACCTACAAGAGAATGCCTTTTGGTCTTATCAATGCTGGTGCCACCTTTTAGAGGGAAATGGACTTGGATTTTTAAAGTCTGTTGTTGTGTACCTTGATTATTTCACTATTTTCTCCAAAACAAGGGCAAATCACTTTCAACCTTGAAGCGGTCCTCCGTAAATGCAGAGAACATGGAGTTTCTCTTAATCCTTAGAAGTTTGTCTTTTGTGTCACCGAAGGAAATTTGTTAAGGCATGTTGTCTCCAAAGAAGGAATCAAGATAGATCCGAGAAAGAGTTCAAGCAATTCAAACAGATTCCTCTTCCCACAAGAAAAAATGGGGTTCACTCTTTCTTTGGCAAGATAAACTTCTGAGGAGATTCATTCTTGATTTTGCAGAATGCTATGAGAATTTCTCACATGATGAAAGGAAAGCAAAATTTGTTGGACTTCCAATGGTAAGGAAGCATTTGAAGGTATCAAGAAAGCCATTGCTAAAACTCCCATCTTAGCATGTCTTGATTTCAGCAAATATTTTGCAATCTATTGCTATGCTGAGAGAATACCTTGGTTGTTGTGCTAACTCGGAAGAATTCGAGAATCATGAACTTCCAATTACCTTCATGAGCTATTTTACGAAAGCTCGTGAATTTAAATATGCTATGATGGAGAAACATGCTTTTGCAATGGTCAAAGTTTGGCAAGCGATTTCATTTTATATTCTTACTTCTCACTCTATTGTGTTTGTACCTGATCTGACCATCAAGTCTATTCTTACACAATAGGAGTTTGGAACTAAGATAGGCAATTGGGTAGAAAAATCCAAGAATATGACCTTGATATCAAGTCAACTAAGCTAGTCCGAGGTAAAGGATTATGTGAGCTTATCAAGGAGCTGATGCAGGGTATGTCTATAGAAGCGAGTTGATGTTCATGTTGTTCTCTTCCTCAGTTCAAAAGATGAATGGTATGTTGATATTGCACATTTTATTACTTATGGAGAGTTTCCATCTCACTTGAGTGCCAAGGAAAAGAGGGCTATTAAGCTAAGGTCTACACAGTATGTATTATGGGAGAATGCTTTGTTCAAGCGAGGCATAGATGGAATATTCTTGAAGTGTGTAGACAAAGAGCAACAGAAGAAGTTGTTCTCATCTTTTCATGATCAGGCTTGTGGAGGCCATTTCTCTTCTGTTGTCACTTCCCATAAAATCCTTCGTGCTGGGTACTATTGGCCTACATTGTTCAAAGATGCATCCAAATGGGTAGGCAAGTGTGAAGCCTGTCAGAATTTTGTTGGGAGACCTAAGTTGGTTGCTTTGCCACTAAATCCAATAGTGATTGATGAGCCTTTTCAGCAGTGGGGATTGGATTTCATTGGGACTCTTAACCCACCTTCTAGTGTTGGGAATACTCACATGCTAACTACTACAGACTACTTCACAAAGTGGGTAGAGGCCATTCTAGTCAAAAGTACTACTTTTGAGGTGGTGTGTAATTTCATTAAGGAGAACATATTGATAAGGTTTGGGGTACCAAGCAAGATTGTGACTGATGATGCTTTGAATTTTTCTTCTTCAAAGATGATGGATTTTTTCTATGGTTATGGAATTTCCCTTGCTCATTCTTCAGACTATTACCCCCAAGGGAATGGACAAGCAGAATCAACAAATAAGAATTTGGTAACCATCATTCGGAAGCTTGTCAATGACTCTCAGAGGAATTGGCATAAGAAACTTTATGATGCTCTCTAGGTAGATAGAATTACACCCAAAAGAGCAATTGGAATGTCTCCATTTCAAGTGGTGCATGCTTTGTTGAAGCTCGATTGCGATGAATGGGAATTACTAGCCTTGCACTTAATGAAGGCTATTGAAGATTCAAGTTTTACCAGTTCCTTGGACAAGAGGATCATGTATCTCCAGAAGTTGGATGAAGACAGGTTGCAGGTTTTTGATAGGATATCAACTCATCAACTGAGGGTGAAAGATTTGTTTGACAAGAAAGCTAGACCTAGATATTTTCAAGTGGGAGACATTGTTCTGCTATGGGACAAAAGGCATGAACCTTGAGGAAGCCATGGTAAGTTTGATTCCCTTTGGCTTGGTCCTTTTAAAATCAGGCACTTTGCTAGAAAAAAATTGTTTTATTTGGATTATATGGATGATTCTCCTCTCCCACTTCCTTATTGTGGGCAGTATCTAAAGTTGTTCAAGTCCTAGGTGACTAGGCGGTCCTTCTGTATATTGTGTACAGTGTTGTTGGTTTTGGGTCGTTCCTTTGTGTTTTGTTTCTATTTTTCCTTTTGGTTTGTTTCCCTTTTCATGTGTTTTGTCTTCTGTATTGGTTTTTCCTTTGACTCTATTTGCCCAATGGATAAGGCACTGGTCTGCTTCCCCTGAGTTTTTCTATGGTCCTTGATCTTGCTTTGTTCCTCTCTCAAGTCATCCCCAGAAAGAGCCAATATTGTCGCCCTCAAAATTCCCCTCTTTTTGAAGTCAAGTTTTGAAAATTTTGAGTCGGTACCTTGGAGTAATGGATCGCGTCGAGCCTGGTATTGTTTGTAGTTTTCCATTCCATGGAGAACAATTTAAAATTTGGGCGTAAAGGTGGAGTTTTTCCCTTTCTTTTTATTCTTCCACAGTCAGGAATGACAGGCATATCTTCCCTATCAATTTGCGCCCCAACATCCACGGGTAGTACGTGGACATCTCTGATTGGATGCGGCGTGGCCATGTTTCAAGCAATGGTGAAAGACTCCACATGTCCAAACGATGCAACTATAAGGGTAGGGCCTAAGGGAAAGTCCTCAAATAAGCGCAGTTCCCCATGTGTCCCAGTCCAAAATGAAGACAGAACAAGCCCAAATCGGCTAAGTATGGAAGGTTCAATGGATGGCGCCACATGTCTCATCGGCACAACTTCAAGGGTCGAAGCCAAGGGTGGTTCCCCAAACTTGCACTAGTCCTCCATGTGGTCGAGTCAAAAAGGGGATAGAGTCACCGTTTAATCTATTAAGTATGAGAGGGTCGGTGGAAAGCCTCCACGTGCCTCAACGACGTAACTTCAAAAGTGAGACCAAAGGGCCAGTCTTCAAATGAGTGCCAGTTCGCCATGTGGTTAGAGTCAAAGGAGATTCCAAGACTGGCAAAAGGAGCCACGTGTCATCTCGGCGCCCTTTCGGGAGCGAATCCAAAGCGAAAACTCAAATGAGCGTTATCTCTCCATGTGTCTAGGGTTCAACAGAAGTCAAGTGGGCGGCAGGCCCGAATCGGCTAAGTATGAAGAACGACAAAAGTATCCACGTGTCTCTTTGGTGCAACTTCAAAGGAAGAATCAAGAGTGGGTCTCCAAATGTGTGTGAGATCGCCATGTGGTCAGAGTCAAAGAAGGGGCAGAGTCGGCGGTGATTCGGCTAAGTATAGAAGAGTTTGCGGAAGCCTCCACGTGTTAGCTTGCACAGCTTCAAAAGGCAAAATTTGGAGGCAGTCCCAAACTTGCGCCAGCCCTCCACGTGTCTAGGGTCAGACATATGGCCCCACCAAATGAAAGGGACTTAGTCAAAAATTCAAAAATATTGAACTGGCCCGCAAAGGGACACGTGGCCATGTTTCAAGCGTTGGCAAAGAGGCGGGCCCTTTTTATGTTTTGATGTCGTAGAAAAGTCAAAGCAAGAAGGCGGGCCGTTGGAGTGATTTGGGAATTTTGGCTTTGTTTCCAAAAGGGATAAAGTCAAGTACTGAGCCCACATCAAAATTCAAAGTGAGGAGGTGAGATGGCGGAGCAATTTGAGTTTTTGAGCCCGTGTTGAAAAGGGGTAAAATTACAAAAAGTGAGCCATGAATCCGTCACCACTCACGTAAAGCCACGTGTCAGGACTATATCAAAAGTGGGTGGGTGGGCCAAAATGTTCCGAAGTGCCATTTCTATAAAAGGCATAAAATGCAAAAGGCGTCTCTAGGCCCACTTTTGTTTAAATCTCTCCCACGTGGATAGCTCCAATTCAAAGTTTACAAAGGTAGATTGAACAGTTTTGATTCAATGTGTCTAGTTTTTCCGTTAGGAATGGAAATTGCCGAGGCGTTGGAGAGAATCAAACATCAGTTTCTTGAATCAGTTTTCATCATTTTTAGTAACCGAATGTAACCGTTCTTGGAAGCTATTTAATGGCTTCTCCGCGCCATCATTAGGGTTAGATTCTCGTACTCAGTAGATGTAATAGATTTGAAGTAATCAATACATAATTTTTCCCTTTTCTTCCTTTGTTATTCCTTCTTTCCTTGTCTAAAATTTGCGAATCATCCATATTTTATGATAAGAAACTTTGTGTTCTTGTTTATATGATTTGTAGAACTTTGTGTCCAGTGGAATTATATTTGTTATGAAAGTGAATGATCCTACTCTGCATCTCCCCGTTCAATACGTATAAGGCAATACTCGATATCTATATTCCCGAAGGTATTTTTATGTTCTTCCTCCTCATTTCCTTAATTCTTCCAGGTCTTTCGTATTGATGATCTTTGGGCATAAAGCATTTCAAAGTATCAGGAATCCATACTTTGAAAGTTGTACATTTGTATATAAGTTTTGTTGCTTGCTTTCAATAAGGGAACCTCTCCCATTAAAGACGAGGGACTTTTTGTCCCCTGATTGTGGTTTGTTAAAGTTCCATTTAAAACCCAATAGGCACCAACATGGAAGAGAGGATAAACTAATTTCTTATTGTTTGTTAAGCATGCATGTAACTCTAAAAGGGGACACCGACTTTGAGAAGACCTTAAAAGTTATAAAAATAGATTTGGGGTTTATTATTACATTTATCTTGAACATTATCAACTATTTCATTTTTTGCAAGTAGCTACTGCTTATGCATTAACAATAGAGGACGAAAACCATGATTTGGAGTGATCATTCAGTGTACAAGTATTCATCCAATTCAACCAAGGCATCATATTCAAGTTTGTTTTAACATCTCAATAAAAAGTTACAACTAGGACGTCCCCCTCGGGAACAAAATTTCAATATTGGTGCCACATCCGGAAGCAATTTTCAGTCATAGTCTGCCTTTCAATTTGCATGTTCTTGTTTTTTGTGAGAAAAATTGTATTAAGACATTCTAATGTTTTTATTAAAGCTGATTTGAAATAAATAAATAAAATATGTGTTTCCTACATATTGTGGTTGTTTTTAATTAAATTGTATTTAGACATTCTAGTATTTTATTAAAGGTGATTTGAAATAAATAAATAAAGTTTTTTCCTACATATTGGGGTTGTTTTTAATTTTAAAAATTATAGTATTACGCTTGTCATAGAAGTTAGTATTTCATACTACCGCCTCTAGGGTTTCGTGCAAATATCTAGGTTTATTTAAAGTTACTTGACAAGGATATTACAAAAGTGTTAGAGAGATGCATTAGAATCCTCAAACTTAGTCTTAAAATAAGTTGCGGCAAGAAAGAAATTGTCACTCCGAAAAGGTGACTATTTGTGATAGAGAAGACAAGATACGGTGAGCTACTACAACTTAGATTTGCAATAATGTTGAACAAAGAAAGTGTAACTCATATTTCCTTATCGGTATGTTAGTCAAAGTCCCAATAATTTGAAAATATGAATAAACAAAACCAAGCGATAGGCTTGGAAAAAAAAGGGAAAAAAAATATGTGATCAAAGATTGGTTCCGGCAGCAATAGAATCATAGAGGTCTTTACCTATGAAGAAATGATTGCATGGTATTGAATGGTGTGCCCATCCCTTCACATCTAAGAAATTGTCTTATCATTTAGCCAAATTTGCACATATTGAACTCCAAAATAATGAAACTACAAAACAAAACATCTTCATATTACACAAATAATAATGAACTTCCATATTGACTCATACATGATTATATTCAACAATAGAGGTTACATACTTATAAAGACAAAGTAATCCTTCAAACAAGGAGTCTTATCTAATCAGTAATCCCTCAAATCTCTTGAGTTATCTCTTAAATCCCATTATTCTCTCACTCAACTCCCAATATCTCTCCTTAAGACTAGAGAGGCGATTTGTGGTAACAATTCATGTACATTAGTCAAAATCACTCGATATTACTAACTCATTTAACAATTAATAAAGATAATGAGACTACTAAATTCCTAACATTCCCCCTTAGTATTTACATGGTAATTTTATGTTGTGCAGGACTACATAAAGGTTGAGAGAGAACAATCAATCTCCTACTTCTCATCAACCATTCACTATTGGGAACACATTTATCAAATCGTTGTGGGAACTACAAACATGAGTCATTTTCCTCTCATCAACCATTCATTAAAGGGAGCTCATCAATCTAATTGATCTCTGGCAAGAATTCTCATAATGTTGCCTTACGGTTTCATGCAAATATCTAGATTTATCTAAAGTTATTTTACAAGGATATTAAAGTGGTATCGTAGAAAATTTCCTCCCAACTTGTGGAAGAGGGGGAAAATGAAAGAAAATTTGTGGTTTTGAACTTCATGCAAGGTAGTGACGGAAAATTCAGTACCAAGAAAGGGAGAAAATAAATCTTTAGAACAACTAGAGGAAGGATTAATGCAACAAGTTCTAGATGTTGTTTTTAAGGAAATTACGAAAGTTGTCGAGTTTGAATAATGACAGGGACTCAAATGAGGTCTCAGTATTGATAGGTTTGTGCAAGGCCATGCATGGTTGGTGACATGATGGCTCATTTATTCCACACCATGTAAAACATGAATATGCAAAGAGTTTTAAATGGTGAGGGAAGTTATTTATGTGTGAACAATAACCAAAGACACTCGAGAGGACACTCATTGGCTCTATTGTCAAGCTCTTCCAACCTTATTTTCTCATAGGAGAAAACGGTTCCAAAGGTGGAAATCCAACCATCTATAGCGGATGATATTGCTACCAGTTATGAGGAGTACAAGGTACTTCTAAGAAATATTAGAGAGGTTGTATCACTCACTAGTTTCATACATCCGAAAAAAATTAGGGGTGGTCTAAAAGTTGAACCTAGGCCACAAACTAATCAAAAGGACCTGGAGGAGGCATTAGGGAAGTTGTCCTCCTTACTTTTGAAAATATGGTAAGAGTACAACTCATGTATGGAAACAAAAGTTGGATACCTTCTTATCAACCGCACTCAATGATGGAAGAGGAAGCCATCAAATTTGTAACCCTTCATCTAGAAGGTATAACACATGAGTGGTGGTACCATGGGCTAATCATAGAGAACACAATCACATCCACTCATATGGTGAGTTCAATGGCGATTGATATAAAGATTTGACAAAGTTGATCCGAAATATATTTATGGGAATTAGCTCAACTCAACCCACTACATTCAGTGAGTGACTATGTAGCTGAATTTCATAAGTTTTTTGTGATGGTAAAAGAGGAGATTGGTTGTTTTGTTCATGGAAGGTTTAATTGAATCTCTTAGAGTTTAATGAAATCTTTCACCCTATTTATCTACAAGGAGCCATCAAAAAAGATTTGGATTCGGATACTTCAGCCCCAAAAGGGAGATATCATCTTATAGGATAGCCTACATCACATCTAAAACCGACACCTTATGGGCAACAGAAAAAAACCATTTAAGCGGGTGGTTTTCAATAGAACTGCTCTAAAACCAACAAGGAGACATAAACAAGAAATGAACTCCAAAGGAATAAATTATGTTTCACTTGAAGAGATCCATGAGGACCAGGTCATAGATGTCTTCCCAAAGGGTAGGTGCATTATATAGAGGTGATATCATATGATGAAGGGGAAGAATAGGAGCCAAAAGTTGACAAAGAAGAGGAAGAACTGGTAGCTAAAATTAAAGGGGAAGAAAATAATCCAAGATGGTACTCTTGCTACACTTTCAGGTGCTCCCGGATATCATCCTTTTAGAGTTTGTGGAGTACTACATGAGCATAAGGTAACTATTTTGATTGATAGTAGGGCAACTCACAACTTTATTGACGATGGTTTGGTAGCCCAAAGATGTTTGAAAACATAGGATTTCCAATGTTTTAATGTTACTATAGTGGATGCCTTTACTATTCTATCAACTAAGAGGGTGAAGGGATTTGAAATTACTCTTAGTAAGCACAAGGATTGTGATGATTTCTAAGTGGTGGACATATGAGAAACCAATGTGGTTTTGGGAGTGCAATGGCTACATTCACTTGGAAAATTCACATAGAATTATAAAATTATGGAGCTAAAATTCAAAACCGATAAAGAAGAGGTTGTACTTTTTGGTATGACCAATGGAGCACCTAAGGCTATCGCAACAAAGTGGATGGAGAAAGCTTTCCACAAGGGGCAAGTAGCATGGGCAACCCATTGTCTAGTAAGTATTTCCACTTTTAGTACTATTGTTAGATTTTATCATGTGGATATACAATTTATTTTGTACAAAGTATTCATTGATTTACCATGAGGATTGCCACTGGATAGAGAATTCTAATGCATCATAGAGCAGAAACAAATTTTAAACCTATCATGATTATTCTTTACCACCATCCTAGAGTTTACAAAGAGGAGATTTAGAAGACAATCAAAGAGATTTTGAAGATGGGGCATATCCGGCCTAGTTCTAGCCCTTTTGCTTCTTCCATTGTTTTGGTGAAGAAGAAGGATGGGACAATGAGGATGTGCGGAATTATTGTGCTTTGAATAAGAAGACTATCAAAAACAGGTACCCAATACCCAGGATAGATGAATTGCATGGGGTGGTGTATTTTTCCAAAATTGATTTGAGGTCTAGTTATCACCAAATCAAGGTAAAATATGGAGATGTGCACAATAGAACTTTTTGTTGCCATTTTGGGCATTTTAAATTCTTAGTAATGTCTTTTGTTTTAACCAATGCTCCAGCTACTTTCCAATCATGCATGAACCATGTTTTAATGAACACTTGAGGAAATTTGGTCTAGAATTCTTTAATGACACTTTGGTGTACAATAGAGACTTGAGAAGAGTGCCTAAAACACTTGGATACAATGCTGAAAATTTTGGAACAAAAAAATCTTTTTGCAAAAGAATCCAAGTGAGTTTGGGATGACTAAAATTTTATACTTGGGACATATCATTAGTGCCCAAGGAGGGAATATTAGATTGGCCTCCACCTACCACTTTGACATGGATGAGGGGGAGTTTTTGGTCTTTGTTGTCACTACAAACGATCTGTAAGAGGGTTTTCACAACCTATTGTCCCATTGACTAATCTAACAAAGAAAGGAGCTTTCAATCGGTCTAAAACAACCCAAACAACCTTTGATAAACTCAAAGAGGTAATGAGTTCTTGCCCAGTATTGGTTGTTCTTGATATTTCTATTCCTTTTGTGTTAGAATGTGATGCATTAGGGGAAGGAGTAGGGGTTGTTTTGATGCAAAAGGGTCATCCCACAACCTTTGAGAATCGAAAATATAATGGAGTAGAGTGTGGATTTTCTATTTATGACAAAGAGATGTTGGTCATCATGCATGCATTGGCAAAATTCTAGCAATATTTGGTTTGTGGCATGTTTGTGGTCAAAATTGATCAAAATATGGAGTTCTTTAAGGGTCGAAGGACCTAAATGACAAAACAAAAGTGGGTGAATAAGCTCCAAGCTTATAATTTCGACATAGAAAATGTTAAAGGGAAGAATAACGTTGTAGCAAATGCTTTATCTAGATAACCTTTTATATGCTTTATATCTAAAATCTCTTGCTATTGGAAAGTTTTACTAATTACGGAGTATATAAAGAATGATTACACTAATGAGATCATTGAGGGTAAAATACGGGATGATGACAGGGGATAGGGTGGTTGATTATCTTATCCTCTACAAGAATGGAATCTATTTGGTACTTGAATCCAAGGTAAAACACAAAATCTTAAGGGTTGTCCATAATACACCTTTGGTTCGCACCGAGGTATTTCAAGACCTACAATCATATCGAGACAAATTCTTTTGGAAAGGACTTAAGGAAGAGGTCCTCCAACACATTAGAGAGTGTATTGTGTGCCAACAAAACAAGGTAGAGTATGTTTTTTCAACGGGTTTGTTGTAACCTTTACCTATTCCGAACCAAAAATGGGAAAACATATATATGGATTTAATCACAAGGCTTCCCAGTGTTCAAGGTAAGAATTGTATTTTCACAAAGTGGTCGATAGACTCATTAAATATGCTCACTTCTTTGCTATTCATAGTGATTTTAAGGTTCCACATGTTGCTGATTTATTTTTCGAGAGGGTTTTAGACTACATGGATTGCCTAAAAATATTGTGAGTGACAGGATATTAGGCTCCTTAGTTTGTTTTGGCAAGAGCTCTTCTGCTGACAGGATGAAGTCAACTCCAAGTAACGCCTATCATCCATGATTGAGAGGGGCAAATAGAGATTGTGAATAAGTGGATTGAAGTATATTTGAGAAATTATGTCGCGAGGCAACAATCAACTTGAGTCAAATGGCTTTGCATGGGAAAGCATTATTCTGATACCACTTATCACATGTCCATTAGTATGACACCTATCGAGCTTTGTATGGTTATGATGCTCTTTCATTTGTGGATTCGGCATTTGCAAACATTAGAGCGTCGGGGCAAGAGACTGGGTTGCATAGAGCCAAGATATATTGGAGGTACTCAAAGAAAACATCCAACATGCACAAAACCAACACAAAATTTATGCGGACGAGCACCGCATTGAGAGGACTTTTGAGGTTGGAGACAATTTTCTTGAGGTTGAAACACTACAAACAATCTTCTCTGAAGAAGAGTGGAGCTGAAAAGCTCAAACCTCGTTTCTATGGACCATACAAGATTAAGCAAAGGATAAGAGAGGTTGCTTATGCGTTGGATTCGCCAAAGTAGAGTAGAATACATAATGTTTTTCTATCTCATACCTTAAAAAGGCTTTGGGACAACATATTGTTCCTTCCATTGAATTGCCTCCTTTGGATGATGAAGGCAAACTTGTTTTGGTTCCTGAAGTAATTTTGGATTTCAGAGAAAAGAAGTTAAGGAACAAGATTATCATAGAGTATTTAGTACATTGGAAGGATTTATCTGTAGAGGATGCTACTTGGGAGGGTGTTGAAATTCTTAAGCATCCCAACTTGCAATTGCTTTGAGGGTGAGCAATTAAGGAAGGGCAGATCAGTGTAATGTCCCCTTTTCTGCAATTAATTAATTTTTGATACATGAAACCTATTCTTTTTATTTTCCGTAGGCTAAAGGGAAATTGAAGAGGGAAATAAATTAATGTAAGTGGTCCAATGGTATTTTTATATTTTAATTAGAAAAGAGACACACATTATATTTTTAATCCAAAAACAATAATAGAATGATGAACTTCTATTATGGGCGCCAAAGATAGAATGAGTTGCATGAGCATCAAGATCCTATTTTTAGAATGGGGTTCCAACTTGGGAGAGAGGATAAAACAATTTTATATTGTTTACTTCTATTTTTAAATGGAGCGACAACATGGAAGAGAATATAAAGTAATTTTTTATTGTTTGTTGAGCATGCATGTAACTCCAAAAGGGGGTGCCAACTTTGGAGAAGGCCTTAAAAGTTATAAAAGCAGATTTGAAGTTTATTAGTAAATTCATCTTGGAAAGTTATCTACTACTTCATTGTTTGCAAATACTTTCTACTTCGCATTAGCAATAGAGGACGAAAACCTTGATTTGCAATGATCATTCGGGATACAAGTATTCATCCAATTCAACTAGGGCATCATATTCAAGACTGCTTTTAGCATCTCAATAAACAAGTATGGCTAGGACTTTCTCCTCTGGGAATGAATTTCAATCTTGACACCACATCTGGAGCAATTTTCAGTCATAGCAGTTTGCACATTCTTATCTTTTGTGAGAAAAATTGCATTAAGACATTCTAGTGCTTTTATTAAAACTGATTTGAAATAAATAAATAAAATATGTTTTTCCTACATATTGTGGTTATTATTGCGATGTCATAGAAGTTAGTATTTCATAATGTTGCCCTGTGGTTTTGTACAAATATCCGTGATATTTTTAAAATCATTCGAGAAGGATATTTCAAAAGTGTTAAAGAGATGCATTAGAAGCCTCAAACTTACTCCTAAAATAAGTTGCAAGCAAAGAAATTGTCATTCTAAAAGGTGACTATTTGTGATAGAGAAGACAAAATCTAGTGAGTTGCTTCTATTACCAACATCCAAATTTCTGACTTAAATTTGCAACAATGTTGCACAAGGATAGTGAAACTCATTTGTTGTTAGGTTGTGGAGTCTGTTTTCACGTGAGAAAGTGTTGAAGATCACACTAAGAGTATTGTACACTAGGAGTACTATACACTTTCTACAGCTTGTCTCGCGGAGTTCGTGGCCGGGTCAAGCCTCGGCAGGGGTCCAGGGTGGCGCGCCGAAAAAAATTGGCCTTAAAATGTGCTCGATATATCGGGAAACGTGATTTTCTCATATGGGCGGGATTTTTGACCCATAGGTTTATGGGACGGTTTTGGCCCATGGTTTTAATACCCACGGTTTTGTAAAATTGCTTAAGCAGTTGTTTACTTATATGGTTTTATGCATATAGTAACAATAATGTAACATTGCAAATGTGTTTTGAATTCAGTGTAAATTCTATAGAGTTTGTTGAGCATAGCTCCAAACGAGATCTAGGTATTGTATTGAAAGAACAAAGGGCTTGTAATAAAATTTGAGCAAGTGATTCTTGGTGGACGTAGCCCAAATTAGGTGAACCACGTTAAATACATGTCTCTTTGTGTTATGTTATTTTATTCTACAATTTTATTTGAGATCTGTAATATTTTTGCATATAATTTTCTCTTTTACATTGCGATTACGTGAGAGATTATTCCGCATATTTTATCCCTTATTTCCTAACATTTTTCCTTATCGGGTATGTTAGTCAAAGCCCCAATAATTTGAAAAGATGTATAAACAAAACCAAGAGACAAGGTCCAAAAAAGAAAAAAAAAAAAAAAAAAATTATGTGCTCCGAGATCGGTTCAAGCAATAGCAATCATAGAGGTCTTTGCCTATGAAGAAATGATTGCATGGTGCTGAATGGTGTGCCCAGCCCTTCACTTCTAAGAAACTGTCTTATTTTAATATTTTTGGCAAAGTTCATCTGCATGATTACTCCAACAGTAATTAAGGTATGTTAGATTTCCCTAGGCACGAGCATGGTTTCTAATTTCCATCACCCTAACAAAGCAATGCATGTCTGCCTTGTGAGTCTTACCCATGGGATAATCAAGAAAGACACCTAGGAGAAGCCTAAGTTTAGGCAAACCTATAGGTAGATTCTGCATTGCCAGTGTAAATTGTTCCTTGAACATGATACAAATATATTTCGAATGTGAATGCTGCTGATGGTTACAGACATGCTGAAAAATGGTACCAAATTCAATTGGTCTCATAATGTTTGCCCCATACTCAAATGACCAGCTGTCCGAGGACCAAAGTCATGGAAACTTGTTGGCTTTGCACGGTTTCCTGTTCAGCATATGCTATTTTCTTTTCTCTAGAATTTCTGACCTAGAGCCAACATATAACAGAGGAATGAATCGAGGTCGCCTGTATAGTTCTAATACCCGAAGGTGTGGAAGCACTTATATATGGAGCATTTCCCACCATGACCAATTATCCATTTACACATAGCCATAGGGTTTATAAATATTTGGAAGACATAAATCACCCAACACGTCAGGAAATTAATAGAGAAGTAATCAAAGGCTAGGTAAACCTAACCAGCCCCTTAAATTTGTTCATAGAGGAATTTTCTTATAAGAAATGGCCAGGCAAATCTTTCCTGTACATAATATTCTGCAGAAAGAGTCTCCTTTCAATTTTCCACTCCAATTTTAAGTTTATTTGGTTTCATAACAAACCTCCTTTTAATTTTCCATCCAAGTTGGACTTTACTTGGTCCGTGTAATGGGAAACAGTAAGCAAGAGGTGGAGTCAACCAGATTCTCCTAAACATTTGCAAGATATAATCATGATACAGATTGTATTTAAAACTGCAATTCATATATGAGTATGCAAAAGAAAATGAGTTCAAGAACCCAAAATATCATAACTTAGTTGCGAGGAAGAGGACAGGAGCCTCACCGATCCCCATCTCTGTAATATCTTCCTCGTCTCAGGAGGGATCTGATTTTCCTTTGAAAGCATCTTTTCAGTAGTTAAGCAATGCATAGATATGGTAGCATATGCTTAGAAACCTCTCCAGGTTTTCAAATGACTAAGAATATGCTGCTCAAGGAAATGCTCTTGAAAATGTTGTTGACATGCCCTCTAAAGCTCAACAAACTTCTAAGTCGGCTAGCAAGAATGGAAGAAATGACCAGGTTCCAACAAGCAAACCATCTCCCAAATTACAAAAGCTGTACATGGACTCGAGGCTACAAGCAATGGTGACCATGATGATGAGGGCGGTGATGGGTGGAAGAGAAAAAGTAGTCCCCGACATGACAAGGATAATCCCAACTCAAAAAAGGAGCAAAGGTCAAGATATTTAATTATGAAAGATACAGTGACCCATGAGTCTCGGAGAAAAGAAAGATACAATTGCTCTCTTCTGTTGATGCCACTTTGTACAAGCAAAATCCAAGGAAATTCATTGAAAGCCGGCAAAGCAGATACTTATCAGCACAAGATTCATTTCTCTTGTGGGGACGAGTCTATATTGGTTGGTGATAGATTTTGATTGAGTTGGAAAGCAAGATGATTGATGGATTACTTCAGCCTTTTTATCACCTTTGTTCCAGTTCAGTTGCTTGGTCAAGCACAAAACAGTCTACAATTGCTCTCTTCTACAGATCCTACTCTCAAGTCTCTCTGGGCAGCTTGTGGAGAATCTCATTTACTTGACTCACACGACCAAATATCTCCTTTTCTGTTGCCCTTGTTTCCAGATACATTCAAGATCTGATGGAAATTCATTGTAAGGCACTGAAACGAGTCATTACATGTATCATGGTTACATACCCATTAGATTGGAATTTAGTAACTTTGGAAGAATGATGCTACTTTGGTTGGGTGCACAAACACTGATTGGGTTCGTTAGCCAGAATAAACAAAGGTCTACTTCAGGTTTTGCTCATCACCTTCGTTTGGATCCAGTTGCTAGGTCAAGAAGCAATCTAGGATTCTGTCTAAAGGTACAACAAGCAGTTAACTCCAAATTCAACGGGGCTATGATAAGGTTTCCAATCTTCTATATAGACCTATTTTACCAAATCAAGAACATACTTAGGTTGTGAATGGAAAATCCCATCCCCAAGTTGCAATGTAAACTTGGACGCCAAGAAAATAGTGCAATGCATCAAAAGTCTTTATAATCTTACTTTTCATGCCAATAATCATGTCAACACTAATGCCTGTAAAACTCAAATAATCTGTGCAAAACAAAAGTATAAGAACATCATCCATGGACCAGGCTGGCAATTGGTGACATCGCAGTCAACAAAGAATTTATCAATTTTCTCATGGCATGCTCCAGGAAACTGTTTCAACCAATAATTATATTTCCTTGAAGTTGAGTTACAAACAAGGAAGTAAGAACCAGCCACGACATAACTGAGTAACCTTTGCCTATTATAATCTCCTATAGGCTCAACCAGCCCTCTTCAATGTCATTTCTCTAACATGTAAAGCTAAACTTTGATTGAAATGTGCCAACAAGTTAAATTGATTTGGTTATTAATCTTTAAAGCTTATGGAAGGACAGACACTTAGCTTTCTTTGAGAACTTAATGCTATCCCCAAAAGAGTTGATTGTTGTGTACTAATGTTCAAAGGATACAAATGAAAAAATTTAGAACTCAGGTTTCTCAACAAAGGATTGGCTTCATCTCTTTTAAGGTTGCCATTTTCCTAAGATAGCTTAGTTAATTACTTTTGAGCTAAGCTAAGACATGAGAGCTCTATTGTCATGGAGAAGCAGAGGCAATGGATTTACTTAGTTATATAATGAGTACAAAGGCTTTATCATGTCCCCGGTAATAAAGATTCAAGTTTGTGCGGCCTACTCATAAAATAGTTAGTGATCTTTGCTACATTCCTTACTATCTATTGTCTAGGACCGCATGTTTTCTTTGCTACAGTTCTTACTATCTATTGTCAAGGACCGGGTGTTTGTACTCTCATGCATAGCTCAATATGTTTAGATGCTGTGCTTGCAGGGTCCCATATTATAAAATATTGAACAGTTGGCAAAAACAAATTTGGCTTGTGAGTTCTAGATTTTGTAATTTAAAAACTGAAACTAGTACCATTATCTTAAATACATCTATTTGAAAAATGCCAATAGATATCAATCTCAAGGCTCTTATCTTAGGTTTTACACATACCACATTTATTAATAATGTCATTACAATCTCTTCGTATTTTCCACCAAGGAAAAATTTATTTCTGGAAAAAAAGGGCTCTAAATTCTACTGTCTTGTCGAGATATAACTGGTTTTTGATTGACTTCTCAAAGTTTTAAAAAAAAAAACACTTTTAAGTGAACGTCAAATTTACTGTACAAAATAAAAAAGTACATCGTCACACCATTAGATCTCACCTCTTACTGCCATTGCAGTATGCCTATTGACATATTAAACCTACCTTGTAATGTTAGGGAGAAAGCAAGTGCACGATGATTGGAAAAGCAAACAAAAACATGCCACACTGACTTAAAATCAGTAGAATAAGGACATGAAACCCAAAAAATAAGAATACGTGCCCTAAGCATGTCATAAAACTATCTTCAAAGACATGTCCAACCTTTAAGCTAAATATAGTCTTTATCAGTATACAAAAGAAACAACACATGACAACTTCACCGGTTCACATGCACATGCACACACATGCAGATTTATCAACTTATTTTACAAGTTGGAAGTCAACCAGTATCACCGTAACCCAAATGGAGGCCATAACTACATAAAGGTCAATTTTCAAAACATGCTGAAGGCCTTGTACTACCTTGCCAATTCACATTATTTGTGTAGTTTTCAACAATTGACATGTATAGATATTTAAATTATGAGAGGCACTTCACTGTAAGTAATTCTCATCATATTCTATTGAATATATATCCAGAAAGAAAATTTCTGCTATTGAACCTTAGCACAAGTTAAATTAAAAAGGAAAACTTGCACAGATCTCACAGAGCAAGCTTGCATTTACATTTGGATTTGCCTAGCATTTAGAAAAAATATACTAACAAGTCCATTGCAAATGAATTTCGTTTTACCGTGAACATGCACAAACTTTATAGGCCGCAAAATTTTGTGTTCACGGTAAGATTTGGAGAAAAATTGGAAATAAATCCAAAGTGAATTCTGCTCCTAGCTCAAAGAGCTGAATCTGTCTGCCAGGTTGTGATCTAGTAGCAAGTTGAAGCACTTTGCTACATTAAATACCTGGGTTCAATTTGGAGCAGACATACTCCCTTTAAACATTTGCAAGAAATACTGTATATGGGCCCCAACAACCTTAATGGCCCACAGTTGCAGCATAAAACTGTTCAAGCTATTCCACTGGCCACAGCCAAAGCAGCACTTACGTTCCAAAAAGAACGAAGAAGAAAAAAAATTAAAGAGCTAAACCACCATATGAGAAAATGTGAATTCAGATGTAAAGATGCAAAAAAAAAGCACCATTGTGGCCAGTTTACCGAAATTCCTTTTCCTTTTGCAGATGATCCATGAAAAGAAATAGCTTCATTGATCTCAAGGTTCAGTAGTGTTGTTAAGTATTTCTGGACTTTCAACAGACTTAAGAAAATTGTTCAGTGTGTTCAATTCAGCTGGTGATCTACCTTTATGTGCTTCTATGGTTGCTTGGAAGTCTTCAGCTATAGAACTGTCCTTAAACTTCAGTGCAAAGGTAGCAAGGCCTTCTTTGGCTTCACCAGCACTGTTGAAGCAAGCAAAAGTAAAACCCCGTTTCTCCATTCCGGTTAATTTCATATCCGGATAAACATTGGTGTTGAGGATCAATCTATAATTACCCCTGGCCCTCATCACAAGCCTTGCCCTTCCAGTATCTGCTGTGGGGACATTCAATCTAAGTTCGCCTTTTCCCCGTTCCTTCCATCCCCCATTTATATACTGAAATAGGGCAGCATCAGCAGTAAATACTACTTTTTCTTTCTCTTCACCGGTCTCAATGGGTACTTCCTGAATTGTCCCCAAGCCACTTCCAATTCTTGGAATGGTGTCAGCTGCTGTTGAAAATAGCTGGAAAGGAGCAGAAATATTGCTTGTACTCCCAGAAGCAGAAGATGGAGTCAAATCTTCACTTCCTACTTTTGTCCCAAACAAACAACCTGTGCCCCCCACGGACCCTGTGCTG
Organism: Taxus wallichiana var. yunnanensis; assembly: GCA_018340775.1. Lineage (NCBI taxonomy): Eukaryota > Viridiplantae > Streptophyta > Pinopsida > Cupressales > Taxaceae > Taxus > Taxus wallichiana. Next base: position 981,936,678 of record CM031242.1, on the reverse strand, counting down.
GATGCAGAACCAAAAGCAGCTCCCGCGCTAAAAGAACCAAATTTTGGGGTTGATCCAAAAGGTATTATTTTAGTGTCAAAGGAAAAGGAGGAGCAGGAAAAGCCAGTGCCTGATATTCCTGTAAAAGCATTCTTCGCAGTAGATAGCTGTTGGAATGTTTTGACAGCAGCAGGTTGTTTTCGCTCCAAAGTTTTCCTTTTTGGCTTTTCCTCACCTTCTTCCCCCTCCTCTGTCTCAGTTTCCTCCTTATTTGAATCTTCTGTGTTTGTTTCCTCTAGATGAAGTTCTGTGTGTTTGAGCTTTCCTGATTCTTCTTCCAATTCTTCCTTCCCATTGCTGGGTTCTTCTGAGTTAAATCCTGTCAAATTGAGGTCTATTGATCCTGCTTCCAGGTTCTCCTTTTCATCACCTTCCTCCACTGCAAACTCACCAACCTCAATGGCCTCTTTCTCGCGTGATATCTCAGCCGGTTTACTAAATTCGTCTGTGGCCTTAGAAGCCTCTTCCGCTTGCGAAGTGGCAATAGGAAGAACAAAATTTATGGCTGAAAATGGATTAGGGGCTTCCTCAGTAGTGGAGACTCGGGATCGATGAACCTTCACAATCCTCCTAGCAACCAAGACATCCTCAGTGGCCCTCTGAATACCTTCTGTTTCTTGCCCACAAATATCACCATCCTCATCCTCAGCATCAAAATCATCATCTCTCAACAGCTGTGCTCCTTGTGCTCTCTTCTTTGAGATAGTGACTGAAATTTCGGCGTCGCCCATTTGAGCTATCAAAATAAACAGCCTTCCCTTGCTTCCTTGTCTGTAGTCACTTTGGATTCCAAATTTGTGGGGTTTTGTCAAATTCTTCTGGTTGAGGTCTCTGAGTAGCTACTGCCTAAAAGCATAATCACTTTGGCCCAAAAGCAGCAGTACAAAAATGGGTCAGATTAATACAAATAGCAGCAAAATAAAATTGGTTATTCAAACAAACAGAAATAGCAGCAAAACAAAATTGGGTATTCAAACAAGAAAATTGTTTGTGAAACAAAATTGGGCATTTGCTCTAAGAGAAATGATAGTAAAACAAGAAAAGGTATCTAAATTAAGAGAAACAACAGCAAAACAAGATTCTAAAAGAAGTAGCAGCAAATCAAAATTGTATATCCAAACTAAGAAAAATGGCTGCAGAAAAAAAAATGGTATTCAATCAAAGAGAAATAGCAGCTAAAAAAGGGGTATCCAAGATTCCAACCTAAGAAAAATAGCAGGAAAAAGTTTGGGTATTGAAACTAAGAAAGGTAGCAGCAAAGCAAAATTGAGTATCAAAACTAAGAGAAATGGCAGCAAAACAAAATCGGGTAGCTAAACTAAAAATAATAGCAACAAAACAAATTTGAGTATGTTAAATACGAGAAATAGCAATAAAATAACAATTGGTATTCTAACTATGAAAAGCAGCTGCAAAACAAAATTGGGTATTCAAGCAACAAGAAAATAGCGGCAAAACAAAAGGGTATTCAAATTTCAGACTAACAGAAATAGCAGCAAAAACAATTTGGCTAAAGTATGAGCTAAACAAAATGCGTATTCAAACTAAACGAAAATAGCACCAACACCTCCATTGGGATGAGCTCAAGTGGTAAATCAATGGAGCTTTCATGGCAGATCCCTGAAAGACATGTTGATGAGTAATATACTTCCCCAATTCTGAGTGTGGTGTACCCACACAGACGAGGCCAGGTGCAATAACTTGGTGATTTTGGCAGAAAAATACCCCTTGGGCATAGCATCTATACTGAAAGTAAAACTCTTGTGGTTAAAAAGAGGGAAAATTACCAATAAAAAAGCAGGTAAACAGAAACGAGTATCCACACTAAGAGAATTACCTGCAAAGTGAAAATGGATATTCAGACTAAGAGAAATAGCTACAAAACGAAATTGGGTTTTTAAACAAAGAAAAATAGCAGAAACATTTGAAGGTTTCTTAGTTGTATCTGTGGGGAGCTTCCCCATTTTTTTGATAGTATCAATCAATCAAATTTATCAAAATACAAAAAACAAAAATAGCAGCAAAAAAAAAGAGCATTCAAACTAGGAATAATGGCAGCAAAAAGATGAATATCAGATTTAACAAAAACGGCAGCAAAATGAATTTGGGTATCCAAACTAAAAGAAATAGCAACTAAATAAAGTTGGATCTTCAAACAATGAGAAATTGCAGGAAAACAACAATAGGTAACTGGACAGAGAAATAGCATAAAAAATGGGTATTCAAACTAAGAGAAATGACAGAAAAAAATGGGCGGACGAGGGTGGTAAGGATCGGGAGCAGGGTGTAGGTTGGACGAGGGAAAGGGTGAAGGGTTACTCATACTCAGAGAAATGGCAGCAAAACATAATAGGGTGTCCAACCTGAGAGAAATGGCAGGCTAACAAAGTTGGGTAATCACACTGAGAAATGACAGCAAAACCATAGAATAAAACAAAATTGGTTATTCAAACTAAAAGAATAGTTGCAGAACAAAAAAATTGGGAAACCATTCTAAAAGAAACGACAGCAAATTATAAATGGGTGGAGTAAAATAGCAGCAAAAACAAATTCCGGTAACCACACTAATAGAAATACCAGCAAGACCAAAGTGGTATAGCAACTGAAAGCTAAGCCCAAGCAACAAGAAAAAGTGGTATTACATCATGCAATCAGGGGAATGATCTAAAATCCGCTAAAAAAGAGCATGATCAGAAACAGTGAAGAAAAAGAAATGAAGTAGTAAAACCATAAATGACCGTGGGGATAGTCGGAAAAAAAAATGTAAAAGCATAAAATAAAAATATTTTTTAAAAAGAAACCTCCATGATCTAGAACTTCACAACCCTTTCTTCATCATAAAATTCAAACCTGAGACCAAAACTCTTACGCAATGAATCTGATTATCAAATACATTACACCAAAAAATACAGTCCCCTTTTATTCTGCATTCCAACTAAGTTTCCAGCTAATAGAAAGAATCAGAAACCTATTACAGAGAATCGGAGATACCCACCTGGGTTGAGATGTAATTAAAGCTGTGTTGGTGCAGAATTTCACAGATCGGAGCGATTTGCTTTAGCTCCTCGCTTGTTATGATGGAAAGCGGAAGGCTTTCTAAAGGGAATCCTGTACTAGTTTAATATCTTGCCCTTTTACTGAAAAAGAGGCCAATTTATCTTGGGCTTAGTGAGCATGAGTTAATGTAATGGGGTTGGCATTTGGTGTGGATTGACATTTCCACACATCAGCTGCCATGTAAACCATGGAAGACATACTCTCCCATCACTTATCCAGAAAACTTTTGAGGTGGCATTTTTCCAACAAGAAAGGATTTCATACATCATACACAATGGTCCATTCTTGTAATTTCCAATTTGTTTTTCCTCCAATACGTAACTTTATTCTGAGAAATATATTTTACCGAATAAGAAAATAAGTCAATTTGATAGAGAAAGGTTCTATCTTCTGTTATTGATAAAATATATTACACAATGGGAAAACAAAATAATTTTAAATTGAAGCACAGGAATGTTCTCATTCAAATTCACATGGTTGAATGGCAAAAATATAATAAAAGAAACGTATATCCAATCAAATCAATGTATACATAACCTATAATGATGAAGAATTTGTGTTATTGAAAGAGAAGTCAAAACACTTATGTTAATAAGGTTTTTGTGGATCTTAAAAGGACCTTTCCTTTATAATGAGAAGTATTTGTTAGGTGGGTAATTTTATCACAATTAAAATAGTAAGATGCTATAATATGATTAGTTATAACCTTCATAAGATTGCTAAAATTTGTGTTTAATATAAATGAATCGAATATAGACAAAGTTGTGTATTAAATGACATGTTTTCAATGATTTTAACCATCAAAAATTTAGTACCTCGTACATGTTAGGAGTATGAGGAAACAAAGTATCTCATTTGGATTTTAAAAGGACCTTTCCTTTTGCTTTCCTATTACAATTTTGTTTTTTTAAATTAATTAAATGCTCCTTAATAGAAAGAGAAATATTTGTTAGGTTTAGCAAATTTCTCTCTTGATGAAAATAATAAGACACTATAATACGATTAGTTATGAAGTCCTCAAGATTATTAATTAAATTAACATGTAATATGAATTAATCAAATATAAACAAAATCATGTCTTAAATTACATATATTTTTTATGATTTTATCCATTAAAGATTTAGACCTTCCTAATAATGGGTAATTAATTTTAATTACCTTTAGATATGAGAAGATGATAACACCTCAATACTTAACCCAAGTTGTTGAAATATATATATCCACTTCTTCGTAGAAATATCTGGCTCGCAAGGTAAAACTTCTTCACCTTTGGACCTTGTCACTATCATACAAAATCACAAGAAAGATTTGAATACCACAGTCCTGGATATATAATCAGCTCTGATACCAAAATGATCCGTAAACTTCTACTTTGGAACTCTACGAATCACACAATTATGTTGTTCTACTTTCAACTTTGGAAAATGATAGATTTGCTTGAAAAATTAGAGCTTCGTGACTGATTATCTAGTGCTATAGAAAGGAAATTGCAGAGAAGGAAAGAATTCAAAACTTCAACACCAACAATTTTATCCTGAAACCTCCAATGGAGGAAAACCAATCGAGAAGGGCAACTGCTCTTTCTTCCCACTTTTATTGGTCTAATATAGACAATTACATATTACAATAAGTATGGAAAGAAGCAACAATGTAAAACCTTCTCTCAAATTACTTGCTTGCTCTGTTTCTACACTTTGCTCCTACAATTCCATTCCAACACTGAAGATCTTGCTCACTTGCTCTCATTAAACTCTGCTTCTCAATCTCTCTGGATCTTCGAATGCCTATTCTCTTGTTCCTTTCATGCATTTATAGGCCTTCCCATGTCCTCCCATGCACTGGAGGATGTGAAAGGGCATGGAAGGGGAAGAGACACGGTTGGGCGCTTCAAATTCGCGTCCACTCACATTCCATTCTTTTTCTCTGTTTGAAAGTGTTAGGACAGCCACCTGAAAGGCACTGGCGGTTCTTTCCAGAACCTTCGTTTACCTCATTTTATTCACTTTTCTTGTTTCTCCTTCTTGGTGCTGATGGAACTGATGAAGTGGTGTGTTTTTCTGGATCCCTATGGATCGGTCCAAAGATTAATAACTTGTTGACGATGGATCCAGACAAGATTCGCCCAATCATCATATCAAATTTCAAACCTCGCATACTATGAAGTATATATTGGGGAAAACCAAAAAACACCTAATACCAGTCATAGGCTACTTATAGGGAACCTTAGTTGACCAACAACTCTACTCTATTTACAGTTAGTTTAAAAGGCATAAGCCACATAACATAAAAATTTGATACCTAGGATTTGTGTGTTTGCTAGTTTTTTCCTAATTTGTGTTTTGAGTTGTGAGAACGATTCTTCTCTTTTTATTTTCTTTCACACTCCACAATCATAGTTAGTGTATTCCATATTTTTTTAAGTGTGATAGGACATCTTTGTCTATACTCACTTCTGGTTGGCTTTTATTTGACTTAAATCACTCCAAATTTCAAAATTTCTTTAGTTTCTCAAATTTCTCATTGACTAAAGATCGGTCCAGTGACCGAGGTTCATTTTATTATCATACCGACACTAGTTACCCGACCGACGCGCTTTTGTGTTTTGATTTTCTTGTATTTACTTTCTCGATATTTTTACTTTCTATCACTTCTTGTGTTCTGTTTCTTCTTCGCTACACTCACTTCTAAATCATCACCGGTAATAAGGTCTAATTTTACCTGTTTTACACCTTTCTCATCCAGATTTCTAAATTATCCATAGTGAACTCAAAGACTGGTCCAAAGAACCGCCACTCAGATTCTCTTTACTCAAGACTGCAAGCAGGTTCTGACCGACGCGTCGGTTTCTATGTTTCAATTTTCTTGTCAAAACAAAAACTTATTATCATCTTCCAAATATTTCTCGTCTTTTATTTTTGTGTTTCTATAGAATTTTCAAAGCTCATACCACCTATTTGTCCATCATTCACATGGTTTTGACTCGCAGACAAGCCAACGCCCTTGTGTTTTATGTTAGTCGTCAACCACTACCTCATATTCCTTCACCACCTTCTATTTCTTCACCCATGGACCCCACTTCTTCTATCTCTATATCCGCAGGTGATGAGGATTTTGCAAAACTCCCGATCACAATCCCACAACCTTGCAATATTACCTCACCCATTCTTCCACCCGCGACTCATCAGGACAACCCCTATATGGGATGTTTATCTCCATTCCTCATGCTCTCGCCCCCACTTCTGTATTGGCCAACACTAGTGTAGCATTACCAAAGATCCACCTTACCGCCTTTGTTGTTTCTCGATCACCCCTACATCTTTGATATTTGTCACACCTATGGTATCTATCACACCTTCAATGTATGTCGCCCCTTTGACATCTTCCTCGTCATCATCTACAACTTTTAGTGTAGGAATACCCACATCATAAGCACCTCATGTACCCATTGCTTCTCAACCACCAAAAGTAGCTTCGACATCTCATACCCCGTTCCGAACTTGTACATTTCCACACCCCATACTCTTCTACCTATTTCTATGAGGGTCTCCATGCAAGCTCCTCCCATCTATACCCTACCTCAACAACCGCTTGTTGGCTTTGCTTCTTATTCAAGGTATATTCCTTCATCGTTTATTCCTCTTACATACCCCCATCATAGTTTGCTTATTCAACACCACCATATACTGGTGTGCCATCTATGACTTATCTACCTCATCCACCCCCTTATACCGTAGGGGTGTCCCTCAATTGAATCCTACAAATGATATTATAAAGATGATGATGGATAAGATGCGAACCTCGAAGCATCTGTTTTCGGCTCTCGCAATGCCTTAACTTATGATGAAATATGTAATGAGCCTATTCATCCATCCATACCCATTCATCTTTATCCCACACATTAGGAGATGCCTAAGTTTAATTGATTTAATAGTAAGGAAGATCCGCAACAACACTTGTGATCATTCAAACACATCTGTTATTTGATCGCTCATGACGATGCCTTTCTTCTTAGGACTTTTCCCATGTCCTTGACATGACCTACTCTAGATTGGTACAGTTCTTTACCGAAGCACTCAATCTTCTCCTTCAATCAGTTAGCCCAGATCTTCCTTGACCACTTCTCCATCAATATCTCTAAGAAGGTCTCCATGACTGATTTATACTCTATTCGTCAATATGAGGACAAGTCTATCATTGAATTTGTCACATGTTGGTGGGGTCTCATTAATCAAATTTCCTTTCAACTTCCACAAACCGAGCTGATAGAGTTGTTCACTAGGGCTTGTGTCAGGCACATTTCCCCAACTCTTCAGGTATAAACATTCTGAACGTTTGATGAGGCATTCACCATGGCTTGAAAGCTAGAGATGCATGCCCTAGAGAAGAAACCTTATCTATGCAACAAGAGCGTCCGTTTAAATCAAATGACTCCTCTTCCTCTTCTAAACCGAAAAAAATTCTCTAATGAAAAGGATCCACCAACGTGGTGGTTCTGAAATCGCCTTTCCCATCCATCAAACCAACTAAAACCTCCTTCTAATTTGTCTCTTGTTCAAAATTTTCAATATGAGTACAAACAAAGATGTTATACCCCATAGGAGAACCTTACTCCTCTGTATTGGAAAAGCTATTAAAAGCAGTGCTCTATCACCCTTCCACCGATCAAGCCACATACTAGTTTTGACCCTTCCCATCCTGTACCCGCATGGTATAAAGAGAATGACTACTGCAACTATCACCGTGTTAGGGGCCATAATGATGGCAACTATAAAACTTTTAAGAACATCATCCAGGAAATGCTAGATAATGGAGATCTTGTCCTGACAACCCTAATGTGCCGACAAATCAAAACCTTTAGGTATTTAAGAAACCTTTTCCAAACCATACCCATTCATCAAATCAGGCCAGCGAGACTTCTAACAATGACACCCAATGTTCACGAGGTCCATGTCGTCTTTGACACAATACTTGTCCCTTTTGCTCAGTTGCCTTCCATCCCGTCTATTGACGAGATTCTTGTGCAAGCTCCTCTACCCACGGAGGAGCCTATTTTATCTACTCCTCTACCCATGGAGGAGCATACCTTTCCTACTCCATCTATAAAGGCGCTTAGCCCAATTATTTTTCACCTATCAAGAAACATGTATTACCCACACTTCTACCCAAAGAAGAGTCTATTTATCCTCTTCTCTACCTAAGGAAGAGTCTACACCACCTACCTTTCCCCTCCTTGACCCATAGAGGAGCCACTTTTATAATCTCTTCCTGTCAGTGATGCATCTCCCAAGGTCTACCAGGATCCTATTAATCTTCTTGCATCACTTCTACCTATAGAGTCAGAAGCCAAAAACTTCCTGTTTCACAAACATTAGAATTTTTCACAGGGATTACCACCAAGTCATCACCATCTTCCTCTACCTCTATGTCATTCTCTCGTTTGGCCGATCGCTTAGAGTATGTTGACCACACCACTCTCTGGGGCGCCCGCATCTCCCAAAGACTATACAAATGATGACACCGACCACGAATACTTCAACCATTTATCCAAAGATATTCCAAATAACTAAGACCATGACACTTGAACCAATCATATTAGCATCTTCTTCATCAACCTCACCTTCACCTCAACCTTCACTTGCACCCAAACTTTCATCAACACCTAAACCTCCACCTATAACTAAACTTAACGCTACATTGGGGTCCATCCTATGCCTAGTCTACTACATCCTACAATCAAATTAGACATGACTACTAAACAACCACCCATCATGAAGTCAACTCCCGTGCCTAAGAAGAAGACATAATCTCCTAGGACTTATTCACCCTCGCCCATTCCATTGATCTTAGGCCCACATCATAACTTAAGTCCAGTTACCACTTCACCAAAGCAAGTCCAAGGTATAACAACCCACATTCATACCTTCACTACTTCATTTTTCCACCCCTCTTCAACGAAACAAATCCCAATGTAGCCCACACCCACACCTCTACCTTCATCACCTCATTTTCCCACACCTTCACCTTCACCACCTCTTCACCCGCACCCATGCCTATACCTTCATCATCTCCCTTGCCTACATATTCTCATTACCTACCACCATATCACAGCCAAAACCGCCACTTTCACCCTAAATTTTTAGATTTCCCTCATCTTCTGTGTCTCCTTCTACCTCACATATCCCACCTACACCTTTACCTAAGAAGGTGCAACCTAAATAAAACAAAAAACAAAACCTTCATTACCTACCAAAAAGGTAGCCCCACCTACGCCACCTCCAACAACACCTCTTCCACAAAAATCACTTGTGCCTTCACCAAAACCCACTCTAACTTCACATTGTGATCCATTGGCGGGATCCTATTCTAATGTCCTTGCTAGGTTGCTAGAAACCTCTATGCTATCACATTACCACCCATTAAACCTTACAACCCACTCAAACCTAAACCAACAAGGTTTGACGATACTAATATTTGTGCATATCATCACTCTCAGGGCATGATATCGAGGATTGTAAGGCCCTTAGAAATGTTCTCCTTTAGCTTTGTAATTCAAAAATCCCCTTGGAAGAAGATGACCAATTGGAGGAGAATTTCATTCCCCCTTTGCCCGCCATCGCACGACCTAATCCTATATCTATTTAGCGGTTATTACCTCCATCTCCACAACCATATTTTCCACCTCCGGTCTTCGAAATCAATATGGTTCAAGTAGCCACTCAATCAAAAAAGGAAAAAGGAAAAGAGAAAGCCAACAACCCATCTAGTGCACTGCACCTACCATTCCATCTAGCACCGCCCCTAAGGTAACTATATGTGGGCCAACCTATCCAATTTCAGGATGGAGTCACATATTGTACCATGATCAAACAATTGCATCAATATCCTCTAAAAATGTCTTTGTATGACCTCATCCAAACCTCTAAGTCTCATCATCAGCCCTCCTTGAGATCCTACAAACTATTGAGGTTTTACCAAATGACCCTACACCCATTGCACCATATTCACCCCTCATCATGTGGCCACTCTCACTGCTTCACCTAAAACTTCTATTCCCACTACCACTCACCAAGTTTTTGTCATCATTTTCTCTGACTTAGAGATTTCTCCTCACCATTCGAGGATCTTGATCCCACCCTTTTCATCTATGTATACATCGAGGATACTCATATCCGATGCGTTATGATTGATGGAGGTACGAGCATTAATATTATATCTTCCTGTCTATATGAACAAATGTGCATACCCACCAATCGCATGCATAATAACCTAGTTGTGTTGCATTCTTTCAATGATGATTTGACTTTTACTCTCGGCATTGTCATCCTCCACATCCGCATGGGTCCCCGCACCATTCCTAAACTATTATATGTTCTCGAAGGGGAATTCTAATATAACATGTTTCTTAGCTGACCTTGGATTTGTGCCATGGGGTGTGTACCTTTGATCCTTTACCGTTACATCAAATTCGAATACGAAGGACAACCTTATATTATTTAGGAAGATCCTTCACCTTTCAAAACATGTAACATATTGTATCAATCCAATGATGTCCTTATTCCAGTTAAGGCATTTACTACCACTACCACCTCATCCACTACCACTGTCACTTCATCTTCTTCCGTTGTTTCATCTACCACCTCTGCTACTACATCTTTTTCAACCAGCCCATCTATCCCCACTGCTGCCGCAACTTCCAAACTTATCCCATCTACTAACCCTTCTTCTCAAACTTTGAATAGCTCATCCATTCCCGCCACCCAAGTTCCAACTTCCGACCCTTTGGTAGGTTTTTTTCAATGCCTTACCCTGGGGGAGTATCACTTGTACAACATCAACACTTTCCAAACTCCTCAGGAGTACGAAACCTTCATCAACACCCACATTATGATCATCATATAGGAGAAGTTTTTCCATACGGTCCTCCCCACCTTCACACCAACTTGACATTTGAGGGACTTGATACTTCTTCTTATTCTCTCGAACCACCTACTCAAACATGACCTTTTTCCTCCGACTTCCATTACCTCACCAACCGCCACTTCGCCTACACCTTTCTTCATCACTGCTTGGAAATGCTTTGGCTTTGGTCTTTATGAACAAGGTTGTCACATAGTTATTCCTTGCACTACCCACAAACATAAGGACCACCATGGTATTGGATTTGCTGAACCACCTAGTCCTAAGAGGGAAAGAATCGACCTTTTGAGGAAGATCAACCTTCTTCACCTTCTTCATTTATCGCACCGCCTTCACCCATGGAGTCCATGGATCCAGAATCCATCCTACTAACTTTTTTTTTGAACACCATTTCTTTGGGACCTCTAACCTATCATTGTGATGGTGAGGCACCTTCTTCCCTTCCTCTTCTTTATCCTGACATGTTGGAGGAAGATGCACCTTCTATCAACGTTATTCAATGTTATGATGATGATTCCATTCTCACCTATTTAGGTGCAGAAGATTCTTGCATTCACTAGTCGTTACCTTCTTAGATAAACCATGTTGAATGAATCAACCATAGAGATCGAAATTCACACTCATAACGACCCTCACATTCTAAAGATAGGTCAATCTTTATATTCTATTAAATAAGAAGCCTTCACCTCTTTCCAACGCTTTTTCTTGGTCTTATGCCAATATCCCGACATTAACCCAAATATCATGGTGCACAATATCGTAACCATCCCTGATGCCAAACTTGTAAAAAAAAGCTATGAAAAATGCATCCACACATTTCCCTTCTTATCAAATAAGAACTCTAGTTCCTTCTTTATGTTTCTTTTATTTTACCTATCGATTATTTGCAATGGATTTCTAACATTGTTCCTGTCACCAAGGTGCGAGAGGAACTCCGCATCTGCATGGACTTCCATGACCTTAACCTCACCTTCCCTAAATATGACTTTCCTCTACCTAGCATTGACCAACTTTTTGATCTTACAGCTTGGCCATGAGATGCTATCTCTTATGGATGGGTTCTCAAGTTATAACCAAATATTATTCATGCTAGAGGATCAACACAAAACCACCTTCATCACCCTCTTGGGGACCTTTTGTTATCGAGTCATGCCCTTTAGCTCGAAAAATGTTGGTGCCACTTATCAGTGTGTTATGACATTTATCTTCCACGACATCATGTATGACATACTGGAAGACTACGTCGATGACCTTCTCGGTAAGTCCAAAAGTCATGCCAAACACCTCCCAAGTTCTCAAAATCATCTTTGACTGTCTCATCAAATATTGTGTTTTCCTTTTACCAAAGAAGTGTGTCTTTGTAGTTCTCTCTAAAAAATCCTTGATTTCATTATTTCTTTGCGAGGCATCAAATTCGATCCCACCAAAATCAAGGCTATTCTTGAGATGCCTCCACCTACTAACCTTCAAAAGCTTCGTAGTTTACAAGGAAAAGTAAAATCCATTGGGTGTTTTGTTTCCCAACTTTCTGACCAATGTCACCCTTTTCATCATCTTCTTAAAAAGGATGTCTCCTTCAATTGGAATGATGAGTGCCATAAAGCCTTTGAAGCATTGAAGAAATACCTTCTTCAACCACCTGTGCTCATCCCACCTAAATATGACAAACCTTTCTACCTATACATTTCTTCCACTGACCATTCCTTGCATGTCATGCTCACTCATCGTGACGAGTAACATAGGGAGCAAGTGATTTATTACATAGGCCATATGCTTTTAGACTGTGAGACGAGATATACCCATGCTGAAAAGCTTTGCTTAGCCTTACTCTTCGTAGCCACCAAACTTTTTTACTACCTACTTAACCATTAAACCTTCATCTTCACTAACACTGACCCTTTGCATTACATGTATACAAAGCATTACCAACATCAACGCACCTCACGTTGGCTTATATGCCTTACAGGACCTATACCGAGTTTATTCATCAAATTTTTTCAAGGGCCAAACCATTACTGAGATCAACATGTAGACGCTCCTCTTCCCATACATCAATCTTCTAACTTCAATTTTCTAGATGAATCTATAACTACCCTTTCCTCGATGATTTACCTAATGAATTTACTGATCTACCAAATGACCTTATTCTTTGATGATTTTAAATGTCAATGTGGATGTGGTGCAAGGGTCATCCTCATTCCTCTTGACGGTGAGCCTATGCATTTATCCTTCAAATTAGGTAAGTGCACGAAGTTGGTGGACAATTCCGTGGACATAAAAACCTGAAATAAAGGAACTGCGATCACGGTTCCTGAATTCCAGGTTTGTAATTACCGAACCTAAAACCGCGATCGTGGTTTAGAACCATGAGTGTAGTTATAAACCGTGATCGTGGAACTCTGAGACAAAAATTAGCAGTCCCGTGACTCCTTATTTTCCTCATTTTTCATTTCAAACCGCAATTTTCCTAAACGTTTTCACTCGAGCTTTGAATACCACCTCAAAATTGCTCATCAAACTTCTGGATAGCGATAGATTCAACCATGCCGCCAAGACGAGGAGGTAAGTCCTCGATTGTAATCATTTTTTTGCATTTTAGGTTTTTTTTTTGCATTTTCATGGGTTTTTTGAAATGTTTGTTTATGTATACAATTTTCTTGTTTTATCAGTTGGTTGGAAAGCTCGAAATCATGCAAACCATCAAAACATTCCTCAAAACCCACCGAACATTCCTCAAAACCCTCTCGAACATTCCTCAAAACCCTCCTCCAAACATAGATCCGCCTCCTGTGGCTCCTTCTGTCCCCACTGAGCCAACAGAACGCAAGATAATATCATTGGAAGAATCTGAGAAAATAAAATTGTCATTGAGAACCTAATTCAAACTATAAGACAAAATCATGCTACAAATCCATCCCACATGACTTTAGCCAATACATTACAAACATTGATTGGCGAAGTCGAGTCCGCAACCAACTAAATACATAGATGGAACACCTTTAGAAGTGATTGTAGTCGGTGGTATGCGGATAAACTATCCCATGTGGCCGTCAAGATAAAAAAATTGGAAAAGACCTCATTTGTGCATTATTTACCGACCTAGAACCCAAAGTGCCCCCCCTGCAGCTTACTTGCAAATGGTTCCCAATCCATTGGTGCCACAATGACAGAATCAAAAACAATTTTTGGGACCGATGGTGGATGGTTTTGATTATCCACCATGCAACAACAATGAGGTTCCTCTTTATTTTTTGAAGAAATTATATTGCGAGTTCGTGCTCAATGAGGTCCCGAATTATTTTGACTTTTCTGACTTTTTTGGTCGAGGAGGTGGCTCTGCACAGAGCAGTGACACTGCTGCACGTAGGTCGACCTAGGATCCCCATGCCCCAAAACCCCACTTTGCCTTTAGTTATCCCTCCTACGGTGAAGGAGGTTGTGAGATTGATACATTGCATGCATTGAGGAGCTCACCGACACTCTCACCCAAGATAGTGACCCGATTGCATCTCGGTGATGTTGGTGGAGGTGCGGGCTAGTCTAGTGCACCACACCACTATGGATCATGTGGTGCCGTATGCACTTTGCGCAGGCGAGACATCATTTACTGGTTCACAAGATTTCTTTTCTATAGATGAGATGTTGGGGAATGTTTTTGGAACTGGTGCCACTGATATTGGTCTTTCATAGGTAAATTTCAAATAAATTTAAATAATATATATATATATATATATATATATACACAATAGTTTAATTCACATGTTTGAGATATTAATATATATATATATATATTTGATTGTATGTCATGTACATACATGTAAAAAACTAATTTTTTATTTTATTTTAAATAGCAAGAGCCGGTGAAGGAAACATCCAGCGTCGACATGCTAGCTACTGCAGCTAGGCATGTTTCAAACGTAAGTTTCAAGTTGTACAAATTTACATTTTTAATTTCATTTGATTGCACTAGATTATTATTATAATGTTTCACGTGTATGTTGTACATATTAATATTTTTCTCTTTTATACACAGGAGCCTGACGGGTCATCATCTGCTCAAGGAGCTGAGGCTATTGGCATGCCTCACATGAGTTTTACACAGGTTAGTAAATCTCTTTACACTTTATTTCTAATTACTGGAAGTTCACATGGATTACATGCTTTGGACCTCTGTTATGTGGTGCACAGTCATGTAGATTTTAATATTGATTTGTACATGTTTTTTGTATAGCTTATGACTACTAGAGAGACTCCTCCATATATGCAGACTATGGAGGTTATAGATACTGCCATAGCATCTGCAGATCCACTAACTGAGGTACAATTTTTCAAATTTGTTAAATTTTGGAGGTTCATTATTTCTTATTACTTAAATCTACAATATCAAATTTTGTATGTATATGTGAAATATTTAATTTGAAAATTAATTATTTGTATGTAGCTTACCCCTCATGAGTCTATTATTTTTTCTATGATGCATCAATAACAAATTGATGGGGATCATGACATTGCATGGTAAGATTTCACATGCATTTTAACTAAATTGTACAAGTTTCTAAATTTTGAAAGTATTTTAAAATTTTGGGTGCTAAAAACTTGTTGTGTATGAATGTGCGGAGTTAGGTTGCAGGCATGCTTAGAGACACCTAGGACCACATGGATGAAATCCGTAGTGGCATCTCCCTCCACTACATCCCCAGGTCGTGGACGTGCTACTTCTAACAGGGCAAAGAGAGGGAAGATGTTTCATGAGTAGATTCATTGTCCACCTGGATGTACATATGTGGTCATGAGTAGATTCATAGTCCATTGTATATATATAGCCTTTTACGACCACATGTGGTCCCATATGTACATTATGACACACTTAGTTCGAGATGTACGCATACATTATGAACTTATACATATATATTTTCAGAGACGTGCATTTGGAGCACACTTTGTTTGATTCTTATATATCCATGTGTGTTGGTTTTCATAACGATAAATCTGAACTATATATGTTTGATTTGATTTCATTGCATGTATGTATGATATCCTTCTATGTATGTTTTTATAACCATTTAAATTGATTCTCGATATGTACATGTTTGATTTAAATATTTAATCATGTCTTCTTGTATTTGGATTGAGATGAAATTTTTCATTAGATTAGGTATTTTCATATGGTTTCCTGCTTCAAATTTCAAGTGTTTTCAATCTCTAGAATTGCAAGGATCTAAAAAGGCAAGTTTTTTCTCTGAAATTTTAAATGGGATGCTATAAAAAATTAGGGTACCAATGGAAAATATTTTTAGATCATCTTCAAGGAGCTCACATGAGTAGAAGTTATGGGCAAAATTACAGGGGAAATGGAGCAAAAATGAAGGAGATATGAGCAAAAATGTGATTTTTGCAATAGGGTTTCTTGAAAAATAGTAGCATAACTACATATAATAGTAACAATGAAGGAAAAGGAAATATTTTAAAAAGGGATTAAAAAATGGCTAAGTGTATGTTTATACTCACCTCTTAACATTAACCTAGCTAACTCACCTTCTAACTCATCCTTGACCATTTTGGATTAACCCGGGTTACATGGCATGATAGGGTAGGGTTACAAGCCTTAAGTGACAAAGGGACTTAAAGGGGCACTGTGAGAAGGGGTTAAGTATTCATGAGAGGGGGCAACATAATCAAGTTGGGGTGCTGAGGAATTGAATACCTAGTGAGAATGTTACAAGCCTTAAGTGACGAAAGGGAGAGATTTCATGTGGTGGTGCATTCTGATGTCCCAAGTTGAAACTTGGGTAAAAATTTGACAGTAAGCCCTTATTAGTATTCTTAGGTTCCACCCATCGCATGAAGAATCCTCCTCTAATGAAGGATTCTTAGTATTCTTAGTATTCTCCCTGAGAGGTGTACCAAGCGCATGCATTCTTGTGCCAAGAATGCACAATGGCTTCTTTTAGAGCTTCAAACCTCTAGGTGATGGTATGGGACAAAATGTCATACAAGTTCTCTGAGTCAGATGAAAACACAACTGAGCTCACCAAGGAATGAGAATCAAAATTATTCATCTCACTCGCAAATGGGATATTATTTTCCCAATGGAATTTCTCTTTCTTGATCTCAACTCTATTCCTATTGATTTTCAAAAATATGACCAAGAACAATCTAAACAAAGAGATAATCTCAGGAAATAGATCATGTTCCCTTTTTTAAGGATCATGCTCACCCAATGTTCACATGTCCTTCTTTGCAATATGAATGCTTGATCTTGCTTGTTAGACCGGGGTTGAAGTTTCGGATGGGAGACATTGCTTGAATTTGAGGCGAGATGATTAATCTCATGCAATCAATGATGGCACTTATACATGTGTTCCCTTAATTGTTTGAATAAAGGGAATAAAAGGTCCTCACGAATAAAAGGTCCTCACACATGTGTTCCCTTAATTTTTGATGATTTGTACTTATACTTCTAATTATGTGTCTAGTGATATGTGATGAAGAATCCTATTACAATGCAAAAATAATGAGCATGTAAGCACATAACTGGGGCAGCAGAGGATGGAGAGAGATCACCACAACAACATAGCTCAAGAGAGAAAAGCAAGGATAGTGATGAAGTAGGTCTAAGAGGATAGAGGCAAGTCCAAAGAGAACAAGAGAGATGGAAGGTAAACAAGTGATAAATTGAATGTTTTGAGTCCTAGGAAATGAACGGAGGCGAGGAGTGAGAAGTCATGCCTCAGGACATCGTGGCACCAAACCGACTATGCCAGCATGTCCGAGTGGCCAGGTGAATGCTGGAGGAGGCGGTGTTTCGGTGCACGAAAGGGTCATTGCTTCTAGGCTACTTTGTTCAGGCGTAGTCCCTTAAGATCCCTGAGACCAAAATATCGTTCAACTTCGACGGGTGACTACTCGGACTCCATGGCACCTAGAGATGGCTTGTTTGATCTAACACCTCGGCGTAGGGACCCTCTACAATATCCTCTCTCTCAGTTTTTTCCTTCTCATTTCGGTGCTCTCGCTGTCCTATTGTTTGTAAACGTGTGAAATAGTGCAGTTGGAGCCAGTGTAAGGTTGTCAAACGCTATATTTTGTAAACGGTGGGTCGTGGCACCGAACCGACTACGCCAACATGTCTAGGTGGCTAGGTGAATGCTAGAGGAGGTGGTGTTTTGGTGTGAAAAGAGTCATTGCTTCCGGGCTACTTCGTTCGGGCGTAGTCCCTTAAGAGCCCTGAGACCAAAATATCATTCAACTTCGACAGGTGACTACTTGGACTCCGTGGCACCTAGAGATGGCTCGTTTGATCCAACACCTCGGTGTAGGGACCCTCTACAATATTCTCTCTTGGTTTTTTCCTTCTCATTTCGGTGCTCTCGCTGTCCTATTGTTTGTAAATGCGTGAAATAGTGCAGTTGGAGCCAGTGTAAGGTTGTCAAATGCTATATTTTGTAAACGGTGAGTCGTGGCATCAATCGAATCGTTGTGTCAACACATCCGGGTGTCCAGGTGAAGGCTTTAGGAGGTGGTGTTTCAGTGCGTGAAAGGGTCGTTGCTTCCGGGTTACTTCGTTCGGGCGTAGTCCCTTAAGATCCCTGAGACCAAAATATCGTTCAACTTCGACGGTGATTACTCGGACTCCGTGGCACCTAGAGATATCTTGTCCGATCTGACACCTCGGTATAAGGACCCTCTACAAAAGCCTCTCTTAGTTTTTTTCCTTCTCATTTTGGTGCTCTCGTTGTCCTATTGTTTGCAAACGTGTGAAATAGTGTAGTTTGAGCCAGTGTAAGGTTGTCAAACGCTATATTTTGCAAACGGTGGGTCGTGGCACTGAACCGACTATGCTAGCACATCTAGGTGGCTAGGTGAATGCTAGAGGAGGTGGTGTTTTGGTGCGCGAAAGGGTCGTTGCTTCCGGGCTACTTCGTTTGGGCGTAGTCCCTTAAAAGCCCCTGAGACGTTCAACTTTGACATGTGACTACTCGAACTCCGTGGCACCTAGAGATTCCTCGTCTCATCCAAAACCTCAAAATAGAGACCCTATACAATAGACTCTCTCAGTTTTTTCCTTCTCATTTTGGTGCTCTCGTTGTCCTATTGTTTGCAAACGCGTGTGAAATAGTGCAGTTTGAGCCAGTGTAAGGTTGTCAAACGCTATATTTTGTAAACGGTGGGTCGTGGCACCAAACCGACTGCACCGGCACGTCTGGGTGGCCAGGTGAATGCTAGAGGAGGTAGTTTTTTGGTGCACGAAAGGGTCGTTGCTTCCGGGCTACTTCGTTCGGGCATAGTCCCTTAAGAGCCCTGAGACCAAAATATCGTTCAACTTCGACGGGTGACTACTCGGACTCCGTGGCACCTAGAGAGGCCTCATCTAATCTGATCGACACCTCGGTTTAGGGACCCTCTACAATAGCCTCTCTCGGTTTTTTTTCTTTCTCATTTCGGTGCTCTCGTTGTCCTATTGTTTGTAAACACGTGAAATAGTGTAGTTTGAGCCAGTGTAAGGTTGTCAAACGCTATATTTTGCAAACGGTGGGTCATGGCACCAAACTGATCGTGCATCGGCATGTCCAGTGGCTAGGTGAATGTTAGAGGGTGGTATTTCGGTGCGTGAAAGGGTCGTTGCTTCCGGCTACTTCGTTCGGGCGTAGTCCCTTAAGAGCCCTGAGACCAAAATATCGTTCAACTTCGACGGGTGACTACTCGGACTCTGTGGCACCTAGAGAGGCCTCGTCTGATCCAACACCTTGGTGTAGGGACCCTCTATAATAGTCTCTCTCAGTTTTTTCCTTCTCATTTTGGTGCTCTCGTTGTCCTATTGTTTGCAAACGTGTGAAATAGTGCAGTTTGAGCCAATGTAAGGTTGTCAAACGCTATATTTTGCAAATGGTGGGTCGTGGCACTAAACCGACTGTGTTGACACATCTGAGTGGCCAGGTGAACGCTAGAGGAGGTGGTGTTTCGGTGCGTGAAAGGTTCATTGCTTCCAGGGCTACTTCGTTCGGGCGTAGTCCCTTAAGAGCCCTGAGACCAAAATATCGTTCAACTTCGACGGGTGACTACTCGGACTCCGTGGCACCTAGAGATGCCTCGTCTGATCCGAAACCTCGGTGTAGGGACCCTCTACAATAGCCTCTCTCATTTTTTTCCTTCTCATTTTGGTGCACACGCGTAGGTATGGTCTTGTAAACACTTGGGGAGGAGTCGTTTTCAAAATTTACAACATTTTCAAAATTTACAACTTTTTCAAAATTTACAACATTTTCAAAATTTACACATTTTTAAAATTTACAAATTTTTCAAAATTTACAACATTTTCAAAATTTACAACTTTTTCAAAATTTACAACATTTTCAAAATTTACAACTTTTTCAAACAATGAAAGCTTCTCTTAGCTTCGAGAATTTAAAATTATCTACTAACAGTGCCAACCACATGAAGGTGGAAGCTTTTTTGGCACCACTAACCTAAACATAAAAGTGTTAGTCAAAGAAATTTAAGTTTCAAATCAAAACCATATACTATCTATATATGTACAAAATACACAAATTTAAAATAAAATATATTCAAACTTAAATCTAGATCTTTAAACTAAAATATAAATATATATATATTGAAAAGAAATTATATATACTGACATGAGCATTGTAAATTCATTCCAATGAACCATCAAGATCGATCTACTCTGAATAGCAAACAAGATTGCTTCATGATTTGACTCTTGAACCTTCCAAAGAATCTTGTTATTAGGCCTTCCTCGATATCTATACAGCTGAATATTTGTCGCTAGAACTAGATGTGAATATAAGAGTATTTTCCTATGTGTCTCAAAGTCTTCAAACACCCAAACAGAGGAGTTTTTTAATGGATACCGTCGAAGCCAAGTTCCAGTAACTACCATTGACCCTGATAGGATACTCAATATCTTCACCATCTATAATAGGAGAAGTCAACTTATTTCTTTCCTCGATGCAATGACATAAGAAATAGTCTGTTCCTTCTTCATTGTCTTCTATCGCAATTACTGCAAACACATGTCCTACAAAAAAACAAAGGTTGAACAACTCAAATTTAAATTACATATTAAAATTTCAATGGACATAACTCAATACAAAAATTAAATAAATAACCATAAATACCTTATCGCACCAAAATTGAAATTTCGTCAAAGTTCTTGGATGTTGTAACTTCATCTGCAGAAACAAGTCGTAATGCTTATGCAGGTTGATAACTAGGAAGTGAAGTTAGAGGCCTACAAATCCATCCTTCCACCTATTCTTATGAATCACACTCAGCAGTGACAAATTCGATACAAGATGCACAAAAACATGTCAACTTTCTTGTCCATACGGTCCACGAAGTAAATATTCGAGCTACAAAATGAGTGCATATCACTAGACCCAGTGAGTGTCATATAATCCTCATGGTTAGCAATATGTTGTTCCTCTATCAACCAAAAATATCTCATGAACTATGGAATTTTCTTGAGAACCTCGGGCATGTTGTCATGACACCATTCCACTATGCTCTTTACATCTTTTAATTTAGCACCATATTTGTACTTCAATTCTTCTCTTGCAAGAGCTCTTTTCACACTTGCCCCTGCACCATCATGCTCTCCTTTTCCATGTCTAATCTTAGTGAAACTCCAAATATATTGCACACCCATCTTGATGTGCATTCTGCTCATCTAATAAAAAATTCGTGCATTCTTAAACTGAGACGTGTAATTATCTGACCATATATAATGTTGTTTGAAGTGGATGTCCCTATCAGACAAGTTTCCATAAAATAACTGGAAACACCCTTGCACAAATTCAGTAGAATGAGTACGATCATCACTAATATAAAAGTGGTACTCTCTTAAAAAAATTTGATCATTCTCTATACTGTCAGGAGAATGTAGAAATGTTATATGCACAAAAATGACAACTAGTACTGAGTTGTAATATTGCGATTGAACCTTCATTTGTGGTTGCAATGTGTAATTCTCTCGCAAAATTGACCATCAAACAATAGTACCAATAAGAAATGTTTCTTTGCATAGCTTGAATTGTTCATCCAACCATCAAGCTCTATGTGTATGCCTTGCATACTCATAAACAATTTCATCCTTAAATTTTCTCATAAATTAGAAAATGGGCATTTGTTCTATAACTAGCTCACACCGTTTAGAATCTTTTCCATCTTTCAACTGGTATGCAACTGATTTATATTTATCAAACTCAACTAAATTATGTCCTATTGTACATTCAATTTGCTCATGGATGTAACTTTCCAATTTAGGTAATCCGCCACATGTACTACAACTTCCATCTAAACAATCCTGACTATAAAAAAATTGTCCAACTTCTTTTTCACAAAATATAGTAGGAATGAAATCCCTAAAAGATATTGGTGGAACTTGAACACCACATTCCGATAACATAGTTTCAGAATGAAAATTAAAACGAATACATAAAAATTTAGCATAATGCATCACAAATTCAACATGTTGCCTACAACAACAAGTGGTGCGAGCGTGGTTGATTTTCACATAGAATGGTTTCAACATTTCAAAAAAACATTGACTAATTTTAATTTCTAGATTCTCTTGTTCAAACTTACGAAAAAATTGAGTTTGAGTCATATCTAAGAAATGCTTTGGATGTGGTTCATGATTAGTAGAACCAACTCTTTGTTTTATAACATCTTTTGTATTAGGTGAAACTCTAGTGTTATCATGCCAAAATTTAATAACAAATTCTTTTATAACATCAAAATTATTTTTGTCCTTACGCGGTGCTCTAGCAGAAAATGCCCAAAAATCGGCATTATTGAGTGATTGAAGGATATTACATCTTTCAATTGCTTTCATTAGAGTTTTTCGATTAACTTGCAACATTTGACTTGTTTACATAATCAAACGTTATTTTTTTGTTGATTCACTTACAACACTAGTAGCAAGTACATAACACACAATATTACTATCCCTAGTGTGTCTCTTGACACCAACAATGTGATATGCATCATGAAGGTTTTCAACAATTGTAGAGGTTTGACCACGTATATTAGATGTTGTCAATCTTAAGGTGTTTAATGTAGGTCTCATTTTAATCAATTTCATCAAACTAACCAACAACTGACATCTTTGGGAATCATTTAAAATTTTAAAATGATTATCACAAATTTCAATGGCTTTTCTTCTCGATTTGTTGTTCGTAAAGTTTGTCGGACATTAGTTTCAAAATGTTTTCATCAATTTCAATAAAAAATAGGTTTCTTACGTAAAATCCTGGAGGTGTTTTTGTCAAATTTTTCTTGTCTACGCTTTCAACATGAATTTCCTTATTCACATTTTCATTGTCTCCTTTAATTTCAACATTTGTTACATCATGAGTATTTAGTTCTTCTTCAACATTGATGATAAAAACTTCTTCATCATGAGTATTTAATTCAACTTCAACATCGATGGTGAAACATTACTTAGTTCTTCATTGCTTACAATAGTTGGGATTGAAGATGAACCTCTTCTAGATTCACGAAGTTTCCGCATTCGCTCAAAGATTTTGAATTTTTTGGCCTCTAATTCGCTTTCGTGTTTTTTACGTAATGACTTCCTTTTTGACTTCATTTTTGTCTCCCATGATGTTTTGCTTCCTAGGTGATAAGAAAATGTGCGTAAAAGACAAAATTTCAATAGAATTGCACGGTAAGGTTAGAGAGTAAAAATCACATGGTAATTCGGACATTGGGATGTGTGTAAATATGATTTATGAACCGTGAGCGTGCTTTATAAACCGCGATCACGGTTTATAAAGTGTGCTCGTGGTTTATGTTAAAAAACTACAATCGTGCTTTATAAACCGCGATCGTGAATCTATCTGCCGAACCTAAGCCTCGGAAAATCTTTGTTTTTCCCCAACCAAAGCTATGGAAGGTCATTATGAAGTGTAAAAGGTCAAAAACCTCAAATTTGCTCTTCCAAAGACTTAAACCATGCTAAAAACTAAAAATGTTTCACAAAAAGGTGTCATCACATAGGGGAGACTCTTAGCTTCGTAGAAATATTGTTTTTAAAGTGAATAAAATAAGATAAATATCATTTTATAATTTTTACTAACAATAGGTCTTTAAGACATTTTTTCCCGTGAATGTTCATGTCTACATTTAAGACTGTAACTTTTGTTTCGCTTATCAAAATATGATAAAACTTATACCATCCCAAGCGTGGACAAATTCTATACACGTTAAAAATATATATATTTGATTTCAATTTTTTTTGATATAGTTATGGCGGGCAAACGGAAAGCACTCCGTTTTCTAAATATTTTCAGACCACTTTCACGGAAAAAATCATTAAAAAAATATTGCTACAAAAATACAAAATAAAATCCATTCCAAGATAGACAACTACATCTAACGTTTCACCAAAGGAAAAAAATAACAAGATTTGGTCATCCAAAATGCGGGCAAACGGACTACAATCTTATAAGTTTAAAAAAAAAAAACTAAGTCATATAATTATAAGTGTTTAATATAGCTAAACTTATTCATTTAAAAAAAAAAAGTATTTTAGAAAATAGATTCCGAATGCTACGATTCATATTTATATAAAATTTTCTAATTTAGAGTGCGTGTATAGCTAATAATCCCTATAAGTTGAGATTTTGTTGTTTTTTGCAATATGACATCCATAGATGACCCTATATTTGTCCATTAACTTCCCCGCACTTACCCAATTAGACTTTGACTACACCAATAACATCACCAAGTATGAAGCACTTGTCTTGGGTCTTTAAACTAGCCATAGCCTTAGATGTTAAAACCATTAATATCTTTGGTGATTCTCAACTGGTTGTGAACCAAGTCAACGGTTTATACCAATGTCGTAATGAGGTCCTTCAAAAGTATAAGTTCCATGTTAACTTACTTTTGACCACCTTTGACCATTACCTCATTCAAACTACTCCGTGATCCACCAAAAATTAGTGGATACCATGGCTTGTCTCACCTCACAAATACCGCCTAACCTTTCAACTCAAAAATGTATTTCACTATGTAATGGTTGCGGTAGCCTTCTTACATCATTCCCGATGTTAATTTTTTTGGGATGTATCAAAACCAACCCACGAGACATTTGGTATAAGCAATTCGTTGATTACCTCTCCCTTTAAATTCTACCTCTAGACCTCACTCGCAATGGTCAACAAGCCTTCCTCCACAAGGTATCTTGTTACATCATCATGGGTGGTCTTCTACAAATGTGGATTTGACGGTATCCTACTCAGGTGCCTCACTAGTTCTAAAATTCCATACACCATTAAAGAAATCCATGATGGGATTTGTGGTGGACATTTCAGTGGCCATGTTTTTGCCAAGCACATCCTCCGTCTTGGCTATTATTGACCAACCCTTAACCAATACTGTTGTGAATACGTCAAACATTGTGTGAAATGTTAACAACATGCTAACCTTCACCATACTCCTATTCATGCCTTATAAGTCACTAGGGACTTTTGGCCCTTCTCTCAATGGGGTTTGGATCTTGTCGGAGAAATTAACCCTCATTCTTCTCAACGTCATCAATGGATCATCACAACAACCGAATATTACACTAAATGGGTAGAATCCATCCCTCTCATTTCAACTAAAATGAGAAATATATGAATTCATCAACCACCACATCATTTGTCACTTTGGTGTTCCTCATTGCCTCATCACTGATAATGGAAAACAATTAAAAAATAAAACCCTCCATAAACTGTGTGATAACTTTAGAATTCAACTAAGTTTCTCATCACCCTATTACCCACAAACCAATGGCCAATCCGAATCTTCTAACAAAACCCTAAACAAAATTCTTATGAAATTCATCGACAATACTGGAAAGGATTGACACACGAACATTTCTTTCGTGTTATGGGCTTATCATACTAGCATTCATACCTCTACCAATGCTACACCTTTTTCTTTGGTCTACGACATAGAGGCCATCTTGCCTCTTGAAGTCAAAATTACGTCTCTCCGTATATCACTAAAAGATATGTTATCTCGACGACGATTTTTGCTAAGAATGTTCTAAGACAACTTGAGCTATTAGATGAACGTCGTTTAAATGCTCTAGACCATCTTAAAATCTACCAAAAACACATCAAGTGTGCCTATGAAAAACATGTTCATGAGTGAACTTTTAAGATTGGTGATCTTGTCCTAAAGGAAAATCAACACGTAACTAAAGCAAAGAAAACCAAACAGGGAAAGTTTTCTCCTAATCGCGCTTAGACCCTACATTTGTCACCCCATACCTATGGATCGTGTCCTTATCATTTATCTTCTCTTGAAGGTAAACCCAAACCTGAGCCCCTTAATGCCTTGCATCTTCAACCATTCTACTATTGAATAAATTACTACATCACTTTATGTCACCTATATGCTCGTCCCTTGAAAGGCATATATTTTCCATCTCTATTTTAAGGACCAATGACTAAACTAGAATTGTGTGATTATTTGTCACCATTCAACCTTGTCTTAAATATGAGTACCAAGACTCTACTCATTGCATGATTCTCACGGATACTTTTCATATTTTTTAGGATGGAATCACATGGTTGTTCCTCACTTAAAACCCCTCTTTCATAGCCATCCTTTTCATGTTATGGTCTTTCCTTCATAAAACAAGATTATACTCCTTTATGGTCTTGTCCATGACTTCAAGTTCAAAAAGAAAAAGAAAAAATATACATGGGATAATCAAAAACTCAAATCCTTGAGTCAAACTTCTCGCAAATAAATGAATCCCTCAAAAGGACATCTACCTCTCTTTCTTGATGCTATAAGTAGACGGATCCCTCGAAGGACAACTATAAAAAGCCAATCGCTTATTGTAATTAGTTTATCCAAAAAGAAGACTAAACTGTATCTCTCAATAAGATAATTCTGGAGCTTCCCACATCAATTAGTTTCAAGAATACCTCAAGGAGAACCTATTCATCCCATTATAGACAACCTGCATTGATTAGTCTATATAAACAAAAATAAATAGAAAATCAGGAAAAATACAAACTTTTGGGTCATGGACTTGCCTATTTTGGTTTTGGGTATCTTGCATAAGGGGCATGTTATCCCACAACAAGGTTACACTAAAAAATTCTTCCACCTTACCCTCTCGATTAATATCTTATAACTCAAATTCAAGGGATGATTCATGTATTTTACACATTGTGATCATACAACTTCTTTCACCTATAGACCTATCACAATATGATATGTTTCTAGGACTTACATTCAATAATTCTAAGGGTATGGCATTTATGGTATTTACCAACTTGGGGCATTTTTCTTCTTTTCAGCTCACTTATGCCTACCTTATTGTTTGTTTAATAGACAAGATCATTAATATCAATTCATGACACCTTCATATATGCCTATGCCTAATTCACCTCGCCTTTTACCTATTTAACATTTGACTTCACACTTTTCCAAAACATACCTTACCAAACCAACCTACCTCAAACACCTACCTAAACCAACCTCATTCTTCCCCGGTTTGAAGGAGAACTACATCAACCTTGTTATCACCAAATCACTGCACCCTCCGAATGGCCAAGTGATGAATAGGGCATTCGGTGTGATTGGGTAACATGGGATCACCTCTCAAGTTGTGGGACTTGGGCTCAAGGTTAACCTCTCGAAGAAGGCTAACTTCCTCTTCCTAAACTAAACATAACACTACTTATAATGCAATAAAACAACTAACTAGACCTATACTAACATTTTCATGGGATTTAGGGAGAGATATTTACAAAAAGTAAAACCTATACTAGAAGTGGTGATGCACCAAGAAAGGGTGTTGCTAGACAAGTTTTCAGTTTTCTAGTGAAGAAGGATGAAAGTGAGAAGGATGAAAAAGCACCACAACCCAACCGCATATAGGAATTCACTCCCAAATAAGCACAAAACTCCTAGAATCTGTAATGGAAACTTGAAATTGCACAAAGATATCTGCAAACATGAGAAACACACAAGAAGTAGCTAGAATAATGAAAGGACCATAATTAGTAACATAACACAATTTAATTACTTCAATTACGTGTATAATGAATTATTACATTAGGAAGAGGCAATTTTTTGCCATTACAATCTTGGAGAAAAGTCTTGAGAGTTCCCACAATCCACAATAGACTAGCGTGCACCTGTAAAGAGAGAGGAATTTTAGAAAATATGTCCAACCCTTTGGAATGAATTCCTCCTTTACATTTATAGAAAATCCAATCAAGAGAAAGAAGGAAGAAAGCCTAAATTTTGGGCCAAATAATAGCACATGATGGCCTTCATACTTAATTACACCATTAATTGCACTTGAAAGGAACATTCCATCATGCCTCATACATTTCAAAGATCAGATTTATCCATTATTTAAATAAAAATAATATTTTAAATAATTTTTTTAATAAAAATAATATGTTTTAAGGAATCTTGGTTTTTGATGGGACCCACGAGTCAAAATTGTGAAATGGGGTTCTTAGCATGTGATTGCCCCGCTAACTTGGCCATTAAATTGGAAATGACTTGGTCGAACCATACCTTATCTACCCTTGTGGACACATCCCACTTCAACACTAGCTAACCCATTTGAAACTCAGCGCTCTCGTTGATACCTCCTCACCATCAACATGGGCGATATATTTGTTTACTACCATCAACACCTTGGTCCACCTTTTTGAATGTCATCTTAATTATTTCTCAACATGATTTTAAAGACTCATTAAAAATAGCCCGCTTTGCATGGTTTCCCTACGAACTGCTCGACACGTTAAGCCAACCTCCATATATGCATGTATCCCATTCTTCACTACACCTTATACATTAACTTAGCCTTTGATTATATCAATCATGTATCCATCACGCCGAATCGGTAAAATTCCAAGCATCGCTTGGCGACTTCTTCAAGTGAACGACCCTACAAAATTGACCGATTAATCGGACTCCACTTATTGCCTTATCAACTCGTAGATTCCTCCTTTTACACATTGATTGAGTATATCACAATAAACACCGAGTCATTGTTATGGAGTGAGCACATTGACCCTAGCTCTCTTCATTGTGTTGGCACTAAACTTGGCGTTGCACGCCTAACCACCACAACACGACTCGGTGAGAGAGTTTCACTACATCACCCGCTTGTTGGCACACTTTCCCGGTGAGCTCGACATGATGATTTGGCCAACTCGAAGATTAACTCCCATCATACCTTCACATTGAAGACCTCTTCACATTGGTTCTAGTGGCTTGGGATCCCATATGTCATTTTTCCTATGTGATGAATTACTAGCCATGGCCTCCATGACACAAAAACCAACAAGTCCGCAGGGGTGTATTTTCGACTTTGGAGGCCAATTTGCTAAAGCATGCCAATTAGAAAAGTTGGTTCCAAATTCCCTTTCTCCACCATCTCATAGTTTCCTTGACTCGGATTGTAAATGTAATTACTTGTATAAATCTGATTATTAGCGAAATATAACACCAATGGACACAATATTTCGGATAAATGATCTCAATGTGTAAGAAGAATAACTTAGCCACTTCGAGGGGGCAACCTCCAAACCAGACAATAAGACTCAAATGCTGAATATGATGATCAACTACTACCTACTAACCCCTATATATACTATTCCTATGCTATGGCCAACACCAAGGCTAACCCACTAATGAAAATATAACATATATGAAAGAGATACATAATGATAAGAAGTTATGATAGCTATATAGGTGGATATATACATCCAATATAAGATATATGATTAAGGGCGTAGCATGCCCCTCCCCTTCGAAGAAAATTTTTCCCTAATGTTGAGAAGATCTGATACTACTACAGAAATTTGCATCCTCCCAAGTTGTGTCTTCATTGTCTATATTTTTCCACTTGATCAAATACTCAATGATGACCCTTGTCCTCAATCACTTAGTGTGTGTTTGAAGGATGCATTCTAGTTCCAGGATGATTTTTCCCTCTTCATCAAGCTTGGGTAACACTGTTTGGGTTGATACTGTCTGTCTAATTACCTTCTTTAGGCAAGATACATGGAAGGCTAGATGAATTCGAGTAGTTGAAGGAAGTTCCAATTTGTATGCTACACTGCCAATCTTCTGTAACACTTGATAAGGACCATAATACTTAGGTGAAAAATTGTTATCCTTTTTCTGTTGTTTTAAGGACATTTGTTTATATGGTTGTAAATGCACAAAAAACCAATCACCAACTTCAAAATGTCTTTCACTGTGATGTTGGTCTTCCTGCTGCTTCATGCGGTTTTGTGACATGGCCAAATTCTCCCTAATACTAGAAAGCACCTCTTGTTGGTTTTGAATATGTTCTTCAACTGCTCGATCCTTTGGCTGGACTCTCAAAGATGAAGTGATAGATGGTGGATGGTACCCATATAATGCCAAGAAAGGAGACATTTTAGATGAAGTATGAAAGGAGGTGTTATACCACCATTATGCCAATGGTAACCATTAGACCCATCTCACTTGCTTATCTGATGTAAAACAACGAAGATATCCCTCCAAGCACTTGTTTACCACCTCTGTTTGCCCATCAGATCGGGATGCTAAGAGGAACTACGAGCTAGTTGTGTGCCCAAGCATGAGAACAAGTAAGTCCAAAAATTACTAGTAAAGATAGGGTCTCGATCACTTACTATAATCTTTGGTGTCCCATGTAGCTTCTGAATTATATCCTTGAAGGCCATTGTTACTATACTCGCAACAAATGGATGTGATAAAGCAAAAAATGGGCATATTTAGTGAGTCTATCCATCACCACCATGATTACATTTTTACCTTCCGATTTAGGAAATCCTGTGATGAAGTCCATGGACACCTCTTCCCACCTCGGCTAGAATAGATAGAGGTTGGAAAATACCCGGGACTTAACTGTTTCACCCTCATTTTGTTTGACAAACCATATATTCTGCGACAAAATTTTGGACATATCATTTTAGACCTTCCCAGAAAAAATCATGCTTGATTCATTGATAAGTCTGTAAGAATCCAAAATGACCCCCTATTGGAGAAGCATGGAGCTCAGATAGAACCCTATTTTTAAGGATTGAATTCTTACATAGATATAATCTATCGTTATACCATAAAACATCTCCTTTCCATACAAATTTTTCTGACATACTTGGATCTTGTTGGAGATTCTGAATGAGATTTTGTGTACCTGGGTCATTTTTACATTCAAACCTTACATCCTCTATCCAATCCTCCTATAATACAGATATGGCACACAACAATGCCTCTGGTAGATTCATCCTTCC
The DNA here is from genome assembly GCA_018340775.1 of Taxus wallichiana var. yunnanensis. Lineage (NCBI taxonomy): Eukaryota > Viridiplantae > Streptophyta > Pinopsida > Cupressales > Taxaceae > Taxus > Taxus wallichiana. The sequence continues at coordinate 981,905,362 of CM031242.1, read as the reverse complement.
GAGATAAAGCATCATCAACTACATTCTCTTTCCCTTTCTTGTATATTATCTCAAAATCATACCCAACATTTTTGAGACCCATTTCGTTGTTCTTTTGATGATAAACGTTACTCTAAGAATTAATTCAAACTATCATGATCTGCTGTCTTTACTTTGAAATGTCGTCCCATTAGATATGGTCTACATTGCTTCACTGCATGAAGTATTACTAACATTTCTTTCTCATAAAATGGTTTAGAGATGTTCTTACCTTTGAATTGGTGGCTCTCGAAGGCAATGGGTCACCCTTCTTGCATGATTACTGCCCCCATACCATACCCTAAAGCATCACATTCAACAATGAATGTTTTTGAAAAATATGGGGTGGGGCTAGAACTGGAGTGGTGTACATGGCCTCCTTCAACTTCTCAAAGGCCATAGTAGCTTGCTCATTCCAATGGAAAGAGTCCTTCAATAAATTTGTGAGTGGTGCTACGATGCTGCCATAATTCCTTACAAATCTACGATAATAACTTGTAAGCCCCAAAATCCTCAAATATTTTTTAGGGTTTTGGGAACCTTCCATTCAAGCATGGCTTTTATCTTGTTAGGATCCACTTTAACACCTTCATAAGAGACAATATGACCCATATATTCAACCTCCTTGACACCAAAAGAACACTTAGAAGGCTTTGCATAAATTTGATGTTGTTCAAGAGTTTCCAACACCTTATTTACATGATGTAGGTGTTCCTCCCATGTTTTACTATAGATTAATATATCATCAAAGAACACTAAAAAAACTTTCAAGAAATGGCTTAAAGATGGAATTCATCAAGCTTTGAAATGTAGAGGGTGCATTTTTAGTCCAAAAGGAATTACCAAGAACTCATAGTGTCCTTCATGTGTCCTAAAGGTTGTTTTATGAATATCTTCATCCCTGATTATAATCTGATGATATCCAGAATGAAGATCAAGTTTTGTAAAGTAAACAACACCATGTAACTCATCTAACAAATCATCAATTACAGGAATAGGAAACTTATCTTTAACTATGTACTTATTGAGTTCCCTGTAATCTGGACACATGCGCCAATTGTCATCTTTTTTCCGTACCATCACTATAGGAGAAGAGTAAGCACTTTGACTATGATGAATAAGTCCTACTTCTAACATCTCTTGAACTATCTTCTCAATCTCACTCTTTTGCATATAGGGGTACCTATAAGGTCTGATGTTGGGTGGTTGACTCCTTGGTACTAGTTGGATGGCATGGTCATGGTCTCTTTTCGGAGGCAGACCCTTGGGAATTTCTCCAAACACCACTGAGTGCTCATTTATAACTGCTTGCATATCTGCATGTATAAATGTATTGGAATGATGTGCTTCCAATGAAAATAGTTGTGCCATAAACCCTTCTGCACCCTTTCTAAGAAATTTTTGCATCTGATGAGAACTTACCATCTGTGGGGACTTTTCTCTTAGTCCTTTTAGTTTAAAAGTCCTCCCTTCTGATTGAAATTGCATGAATAACTCTTGGAAATTCATTTCAATGGTTCCTAAGGTGGTAAGCCATTGAACTCCTAACAAAATGTCTGCTCCTCCCATGGAAATGGCATACATATTGCTAGTTAGCAAGTAATCTCCCATGGTGAGATTAATGTTATGGCATTTTCCTGAACAACTAACAGTTTTCCCATTAGCGATCATGACTTGACATTCTGAGCTGGATAAACAAAGCAGTTCAAGTGTACCACCAACTTATGATTGATGAAATTGTGAGTACTTCCTGAATCAATCAACATTGTTACCCTCTATTTTTTAAGAATCCAACTACTTTGAGAGTTTGGGGAGTGCTAATACTAGAAATTTTATGGCATGATATTGTTGGTTGGGGATCTCCTAATTCCTCCTCTGGCTCTACCTCTTCATCTTCTTCATTTTATTCTTCTTCAGTAGGTCCCTAAATGTAGAACAACTTCTTTTCAAAGACACTTATGTCATGGTCTAAATTTGTTGTCACAATTAAAACATAACCCTTTGGCTCTCTTTTCTTCAATTTTTTGAGGTGTTAGTTTCACTAGTTGAGGGAATGATGGTGGAAGGGTGCTACGATCTCTCGATATTATCGAGAGTTTTGCTTCCTACTAGAAAGAAATTTTTCCTCTCGCCCTACATGCCATGATCATAGATTCTAAAACCTTATGAGGATTTAGCATACACACCTCGCCTCAATTTGTTCTTTTAGACCCCCAAAAATAAGTCATTCAAATTATCTTCAAGAATATTTTCCACCCGTAAGGAAAGGTTTTGGAATTGATGGATGTAATCTTTGATTGTTCTGTTTGTCTAAGCTTTGCTAATTGACTAAACTAATTCTCTGACATACTAGAACTATAATGCAATTGCAACTCTTCAGTGAATATTGTCCATGTAACATTGATACCACTCTTTTTCCTTTGAGCACATAACCATCGATACCAAATGAATTGGTTAGGTTCAAGATACAATGATGCCATGGTAACCTTTTGTCTCGATGGAATCTGATGAAGATCAAAGAAATTATCCATCTGGTTAATCCAATTGAGTGGATCCTTTCCATCAAAATTACGCATTTCCACTTTTGGAATCATGTTACAGGCTTGCAGAGTGTTTGTATTTGGATTGGTCATGTTTGTAGATCCACCCTAGCTAGTTTGTCTATTACTTTGACCTAAAGATCCACCCTGGTTAATATGAGTATGATTGAGTTGTGGCTGATTAGGAAGGATATGATGACCCATGATATTGTAACTAAATTGGTGAATGAAATCCTCCAATCATTTTCCAATCTTTTCTACATCTTCTTTGTTGGCCACTCTACCCTCAAGGTTTCACAACTCTAACTCAAGATAGCTAACCTTATGGTTAGTTGAAGTAAACCCTAACCTTGAGGACTCTATAGATACCCCTTCTGAATCTAACTCCTCAACTATTATCTCATCTTATCGTGGGTTTTATCCAGAGTGATGGGATTCTTTTTGTCTCTTGTCAAAGGCCCAAATGCATGATGCCCCAAAATGGTAAGATTTAAAGATCAAGGTCGAAATTTAGGGTTTTGGATATCAATAGGAATTCAATTTTTTTTTATAAAACTCAAAGAACGAACTCAAACTAATTGTAAATCTTATTTCTGGAAATGTAAATAACTTTGAAAAATTCCACAAATTATACCCTAGGTAGCCAAATTATGAAAAAACATAAAACCACTATAAATTTTGCAAAACAAGTCAAAAATTCTTAAAAGTTGGAGGGACTCTTACTTGACTGATTTTGCCACATCAAAAAACAATTTGTAGAAAAATTCACTACTAATTTTGAGATATGGATGAACCTTCATAATTAGGGTTTGATGCAGTGTTGGCCGATTTCAAGCTCTGATACCACTTGTAATGTAGTTACTTGTATAAATCTGATTATTAGCATAAATATAACACCAATGAACACAATATTTCATATAAATGATCTCAATGTGCAAGAAGAACAACTTAGCCACTTCGAGGGGGCAACCTCCAAACCAAACAATAAGACTCAAATGCTCAATATGATGATCAACTACTACCTACTAACCCCTATATATTTTATTCCTATGCTATGGCCAACAACAAGGATGACACACTAATGAAAATATAACATATGTGAAAGAGATACATAATGATAAGAAGTTATGATAGCCACAAGTTGGCTATATACATCCAATATAAGATATATGATTAAGGGCGTAGCATGGATTAGCTCGGTCGAGTGAGCTAACTCTCACCAAGTTCATTGTGAGTTGAGCTCCACAATCTATGAGTTACTTATCTAATTGAAATGAGTCAAGCTTGAATTCTTTGATCCATCGATGTTCAAGCTCGATCTCACCTTACACAGATCTCCTTGGATTTACAAGTGGTTATTTTCAACCATGATCAAATTTGAGTTCTTACCAACATTTGCTACTAAGCTGAATTGAGCTCATCACCTACATTAGGGCTTGACCGCGAGGATTCATTCGGTTCACATCTGCCATGCAATCCTCCTACCTCCACGCTTGAAGTCGCATGATTGAGCTCGATTACCTTCAATGTAATGGTTCACTTTGAAAGCTTTCATGCAACTCTACCGGAATTGAACAGCTTAGTGGATTTTTACACATTCTGGAGATAAATTTCATTTCACCTATCATGATCTGAGCTTGATACTCTAGCGTGACATGAGTCCCTAACCTACTCAATCAGCCAAACAACTTTCTTGTTCTTTTTATGAACTCAGACGAGTTATTTATTTAACCTTTGGCTCAGTTCTTAATCATAACAACTCACCCTTCTGATTGGAATGGCTCGATGGCAATTTCCTTACACTGTGACATCCGCTCGAGTTCAAATGTTGAATCGACATTCCTTGTACCTGAGGTGCCCGAACTCACTATGATAGCTTCCCATGGCTAATTTGAGTTGAATTTTATTTCACACAACTCATCATGCTACTTTGCTCGTTATGCTTATCTCGTCATCCACATGTTGACTGGCCCCTATGCCTTCAACATGCCCACCATTGAACTTATAGCTTCTGAACCAATGTTGTAGGCTCAAACAAAGTATGACTCGTCTTTATATTTTGAATATCTCACTTGTTTTGTAAATAATCAGCTCAATCGTGTCTACCAAGATAGCTTGGGAATTGACACAATGTGATTGCAATGCCGATATTCTCAATCTTGGCATAAAATTCTTTCGAGTCATACAAATCTTCACAATCCTAGGAGCTCAATTCGAGCCATCACCTCACGAGCCCACCACTTAGTCAAACGCTTCTAAAATTTCATCCTCTCTACAAACTTTGCTGACATGCCTCGCGAACTTGACCTGAGTGAATTGACCTTCCCATAATCCCTTACTACTTGTGGCCATGCACTCACAATGAGATTTTACCTGTGCATCTACGAGTCTGGTGTGCCATGGTATTTTTGAGCTTTTGAGTTATCATCTAGTCGAGTTGGGCTCTCTGCATTGTGTGCCCTTCATACTATCGAGCCTAGTTTATGACTCAGCTTGTCCATACGTCTATGTTGCAATAAGCTCAAGAGAACATATTCCCATTGTGTTTCAATCTATGCTCAGACCATCATTGGTTGAAAACGTCGTGTTAAGCCTCAAAATGAAGAGTGAATTATATTTTTGTGATCCGAACTCCCATGTAATTCATTATTCCCAGGCTCAACATACCACGACATGACCCACCTTATACCATGAACCCTACAACCATTCAACGCTATGAGCTATAACCAAGATATTTTCCTAACTCGATGGGAAGTATGAGATAAATTTACCGAGCTCCAATTCCTACAGTGAGCTCGACCCGTATAAAGGTGCCCCTATCAAAATCCTTGATTGTCTCTTCCATTCATTACTTGGTGAGCTCAAATTGAATACTTACATCGAGATTTCCCTTGTCAATGAATGTTGAGCTAATGTGATAAGTCCGAGCCTTTCCAACTAATTGTTTCATACCCATATGGCTCATCCACATTACAATGTCTCATTATACCCAAAATAGCTCGACCGAGATACTTTTTGACAATTGGTGACCCATGTATCCGCATTAGCTCACCAAGCGCTCACCGTGCCGCTCAACAAGCTAATTGAGCTCAAAGCCCCTTCTAGGGCATTTTTACACCTAAATTCAAAACCTTTAGATCTCCACTACTTCCTTGAACTATGAGGATTATGAAATGAAAAAAGGATCATTTAGATGTGATTAGTCAATTTCGACCACTTTTGCCTCGTTGGCTAAAGATGGGTCTGCAAGTGTCAATTTTTAGACTTAGGAAAACGTAGGGGGAAAAATGACTCAAAATTCCTCTGAAACTACTCGAAATGCCAAGAACACTCCCTAAATGCAAAATTCACCTGTAGTATCCTAGAGGACTTCATAACCAAGTTTTTCTATCCCATGGTTTGATATACCCCCGTTGTCTAATTTTTCCAAGTCTACTGCGAAGTTGGATAACATTTTTTGGTGACCTCTCGGGATGATTGCCTACTAAGCACTAGTCCAGAAGCCTTAAGCAATCCATTGGGCATAGATTCAATGTTGACATCTCGAAACCGATCTGATCCTTTGCTTGGATCCCAAAGTCTCCTTAGGAATTGTTGATCTTAAACCTCCCTGGAATGCTAAGCATGAAGTATACTAAATTTGTCCTTTGATTGGCATCTATGGCATACTGCGAAGTTTTGAATGAAGCATCTGTGAAGTTTTGAATATCATGAAACTCTCATTAAAATGGACCTTTTCTTCTCCTTAAAAAATTCCACCTTCGACACATTGTGCAAGAGCAACAATGAAACACAACACACAAAACAATTGAAAACCATACATGCTTCAAATGAAACATGAAAAGTGTACTAGACACTTATTCTTTTTAATGCAAACCTATTCCTACCCTACGCTAACTGGAGGCATAGGTGAGTTAAATGAACCTTGTAACTAGTTGTGAAAAATAGCTCCCTTTCCTCACAATGGGCAATCATGCAATGTTTTGATAATGGACATGGTTGAGACTAAAGTGAAAACCGAGGCAAGCTCAATTCTCCACCTGGTTCACCAAGGCATCAACTGGAAAGAGAAAGTATGTCTCTTTTAGTTGCCATGTATTTATTTTATAAAGGCATAAAAACTAATCCTTGGGGCTGTAGAAATCATCCTAACATTCTAAGGTGAATGTGACTAGTCTAGCTTCTCTTTGGATTCATGATGCCAAATACCTTATTGGGAAAGGTCTAACCCATTAAATATGCCCGTTACTCCGAGCTTCAACTCTAACAAGGAAGTGTCCATGCATAAATTCATCGTATGAAAGGTGTTGTAATGCCATCCTTTCCCTCTTATTTCCCATTTACAAAGAATTCATCTTCTATCGCACGATGAATGGTACTTAAGTGATGTTTCTTTCATTTCCTTCTTTTACTTAACAATTTGAAGGAGTTCTTTAGCAACATGCAACTAGTTGGGATTGCTTGTAGCCTCTAATGAAGTCATTACTTTCCACCATGCAAGTGTTTGAAGTATGATGCTCACTTATGAATTCCTTCTCTTCATGATTGAATACAAAGTTGATTTGAATTTTAAATAGCCTCATTCAATATAAAACCTTCCTTCGTCACTAGTTCATAAACTAAGTTAGATTCCCCAATTGAGACCAAGAAAATTTCAATGATGTCATCTCCGCATGCTTTCTCTCAATCTGATTCTGGCTTCTCTTGTGTGCTCCTCTCTTCCTTCATTCAATGAATCATACAGAAGATTCAATTCCTCCATTTCGAAAAAGGTAACTTGCTTCTTCATTCTCCTGTTGTGGTAAGGGTTCTTCTTCAACCATGGTGATCTCTAGATCGAAATTTTGTTCACCCTGATTTTCCTCACTCTCAAACATGAAATTAGAAAGATCGAATTCATCTAGGAAATCAGATTTTTGTAAAGATGGAGAGGGGAAAGGATTTGAAACCTATGAACCTACATGATCTTTGTTCACAATATGAAGCTCTTTGTGACTAGCTATAGTATGTGGTGATGACCTTGGTGGAATAATGCAACTCTCTAAAATTTCGCAAGTTCTTGACATGCATGGCAGTTGGGATCATCTGCACTCATTAGAATTACCTTGTACACTTGAGAGTATTCCTTCTTCAACTTGTGCATAATCTTCTCTTGACATAGATTTGGAGTTGACTCTTTCTCTTCTACAACATATTTTTCCACTTATGGTGATTCAACGTCCTCTGATGATATGGAACCAATATGGATACTACATTCTAAATAGGTAGACTTTTGGTCTTCATCCTTCAGGTTTTGATGTGTTTTTGGTACAAAACTAGTTTGTTCTTCCTGCTTTCGAGCTTCAAACTTTGTAGAAGGTTAAATCAAAAATGAATTTTGCTTAATGTCAAGTTTTGCATCCCACTCCTTCAATTTTTTTGTAATATATTCTTTACTATTCTCTTCAATCTCTTCATCCCTTTTTCTCATTTCTTGATTATGCTCCTCCCAGAATGGATCTGGGACTACAAGTGGAGGGGCGGGTTGGGCTTCAACATCTTCCTTCACTATTTGAGGTGATGGAAGAAGTTTAACCTCTTGTCTTGATGACCTTTATAGAAAAAATGGAATTTTGGAAGAACGAGGAACAAATTATTCATGGTGGGATAGGAAGACAAGAGATGAAGGAATAGAATTCTCAAAATGGGAAGCAGATGAAAATCTTAGAATTTGAGGTTTAGACTAAAATGATATTGGTTGGGAAATGGAAAGAGGACTCTGAGGTGGTGGTGTAGGACTTACCCATTGATAAGGTTGCCTTGCATCAAACTCATAGGCCTCTATCTCTTTGATCCAACCTTCAAGCTTGGTATAAATTTAGTCATGAAACCAATCTTTTCATGTAGGTTATCAAACTTTGGCATAGGACCAACCCATGGATAAGGTATCCAATCAGGACATCAATTTTGAATGCCTTCATATGTGATCCTCTACACCATGTTACCTACCTCCATTATTTGGATCTTCTTTTGCAAGTGGTACTTTCTTGTGTAGGATGGCCTCTAGAATATGCATGCCATTTTTGTTCAACAACCCCTATGTTTGGTGGATGACCAAATTGAGTTGCATCTTGCTCATGTGGACATGCATGCTCAAACTGATATTCATCATGGAATTGGTCTAAAGGTGGATTATGATAGCTTGAAGATGGATTTGGAAAGCCTCAAGGAATGTTGAACTAGTACCAATGCTGCAAGTGGGAATTCTAGTGAGGGAATGAAACCATGGTTGTATCGCTTCATGAATGGGAGAAAAATGGAAAGATGTAGAAGAAAAATAGATGGAAATGGGTAACAAATGAAATTCTACAACTCAGAGAGTGGGTTACTTAGACTAATGGAGTCGCCAGTTGTGCTTGGGAATACCTCCTAAGGATGAAATTTCACTAAGAGCACAACTTCTTAATGAAATAAAGTGAACACAATACACACACCTGTTAAAGATATGACTCTTGTGGTCCCACCGGCATGCCAAAAATTGTTATCACCAAATCACCACACCCTCTGAATGGCCAAATGATGGATAGGGCATTCAATGTGATTGGGTAACATGGGATCACCTCTCAAGCTATGGGGCTTGGGCTCGAGGTGATCCTCCGGAAAAGGTTGACTTCCTCTTTGTAAACTAAACACAACACTACTTCCAATGTAATAAAACAACTAACTAGACCTATACTAACATTCTCATGAGATTTAAGGAGAGAGATTTGTAAAAATTAGAACCTATACTAGAAGTGGTGATGTACCAAGAAAGGGTGTTACTAGACAAGTTTTGGTTTTCCAAAAAGTGAAGAAGGATGAACAAACACCATAACCCAACCGCATACAAGACTTCACTCCCAGATAAGCACAAAACTCCTAAAATCTGCAATGGAAACTTAAAATTGCAGATATACTACAACATGAGAAAGGCACAATGAAGTAGCTAGAATGATGAAAGGACCAATAATTAGTCACAGAACACAATTTTATTACTTTAATCACGTGCACAATGCATCATTACATTAGGAAGAGGCAATGTTTTTCCATTACAATCTTGGAGAAAAGGCTTGAGAGTTCCCACAATCCATAATAGACTAGCTTGCAGAAAGAGAGAGGAACTTTAGAAAATATGTCCAACCCTTTGGAATGAATTCCTCCTTTACATTTATAGAAAATCCAACTGAAGAGAAAGGAGGAAGAAAGCCTAAATTTTGGGCCAAATAATAGCACATGATGGCCTTCATACTTAATTACATCATTAATTGCACTTGAAAGGAACATTCCATCATGCCTCATAAATTTCAAAGATTGGATTTATCCATTATTTAAATAAAAATAATATTTTAAATAAAATATTTTAATAAAAATAATATGTTTTAAGGCATCCCGACCTCCGATGGGACCCATGAGTCAAAATTGTGAAATGGAGTTCTTGGCTTGTTGAGAGCTCGGCCATTAAATTGGAAATGACTCAGTTGAGCCATACCTTATCTACCCTTGTGGACACACCCCACTTCAACACCGATCGACCCATTTGAAACTCGACAGCTCTCGTTGATACTTCCTCACCATAAACATGGGTGAGCTATTTGTTTACTACCACCAACACCTCGGTCAACCTTTTGAATGTCATCTTAATTATTTCTCAACATGATTTTAATGGCTCATTAAAAATAGCCCACTTTACATGGTTGCCCTATTAAACATTTGACACGTTAAGCCCACCTCTATATGTATGCATCCCACACTTCACTACACCTTATACATTGAATCGGCCTTTGATTATATCAATCATGTCTCCATCACATCAAAATGGTAAACTTCCACACATCATTAGCGACTTCTTTGAAATGAACAACCCTATCAAATTGGCTACTTGGCCTCCACTTTTCAAATTATCAACTCGAGGCTCCTCCTTTTACGCATCGACTAAGTATATCATATTGAACACCGAGTCATCACTTTGTTATGGAGAGAGCACATTGACCTTAGCTCTCTTCATTTTACTGGCACTAAACATGGCGTTGTATGTCTAACCACCACAACATGGCTTGATGGGAGAGTTTCACTACATCACCCGCTTGTTGTCACACTTCTGAGTGGGCCCGAATGATGATTCCACCAACTCATAGATTAACTCTTGTCATACCCTCAAGACCTCTTCGCATTGGGTTCTCGTGTCTTGGGATCCCGATGTCATTTTTCCTATGTGATGAATTACTAGCCATGGCCTCCATGACGTAAAATTGACAAGTCCGTAGGGGTGTATTTTGGTCTTTGGAGGCCAATTTTCCCACACACCACCAGGAAAGTTGGTTCCAAATTCCCGCTTCTCCACCGTATCACCATCTCCTCAAATCGATTAGCTTGGTTAAGCAAGCTAACTCTCACCAAGTTCATTGTAAGTTGAGCTCCGAATCCATGAGCTTCTTGTCTAATTAAAATGAGTTAAACATGAATTCTTCGATCCATCGATGTTAAAGCTCCGATCTTGCCTTGCATGGTCTCCTTGGATTTATAATCGGTTCCCGCCAACCATGATTAGATTTGAGTTCTTACCAACATTCGATGCTAAGCTTGATTGAGCTCATCACCTACATTTGGGCTTGACCTATGAGGAGTCATTCAGTTCACATCTGCTATGTAATCCTCCAACCTTCATGTTTGATGCTCCATTATTGAGCTCGACTATCTTCAATGTAATGGTTTGGCTTTGAAAGCTTTCATGTAACTTTTGGCATTAAATGGGCTCAATGGAGTTTTACATGGTCTGGAGACAAAGTTCATTTCACCCATCATGATCTGAGCTTGATACTGTAGCGCAGTGTGAGTCCTCGACCTGCTGAATCAAAAAAACAACTCACTTGTTCTTTGTATGAACTTAGACAAGTTATTTCTTTAACCTTTGGCTTAGTTCTTAATCATAACAACTCGACCACCTGATTAGAATGAATTGATGGACATTTCCTTACACTGTGACATCTACTCAAGTTCAAATGTTGAATTGTCATTCCTTGTACCTGAGGTTCCCGAACTCACTATAATAGCTTTCCCTAGCTGATTATAGTTAAATGTTGTCACACACAACTCATCCTGCTACTTTTCTCATTGTGCTTATCTCATCATCTACACGATGACTTGCCCCTATGAATTCAATGTGCCCACCATTGAACTTATAGTGTTGAAACAACATTTTAGGATCAAAAAAGTATGACTCATGTTTATATTTTGAATATATTGACCGTTCTAAAATAACCACTTGACCTGTCTTTTCATATAGCTTGCGACTTGACACAACATGATTGCAATGTCGATCTTCTCAATCTTGGCTTAAAAATCCCTCGAGTCATGAAAATATCCACAATCCTATGAGCTTGATTTGAGCCATCACCTCATGAGCTTGCTTTGCTTAGTTAAATGCCTTTGCAATTTCATCCTCTTTGTAAACTTTACCGACATGCCTCATGAACTCAACCCGAGTGAATCAACCTTCCCATACTCCCTTATTTCTTATGGCCATGCATTCACGATGAGATTCTACTTGTTCATCTGCGAGCTTGACGTGCCATGGTCTTTGTGAGATTTTGAGTTATCATCTAGTCGAGCTAGGCTCTCTACATTGCGTGCCCTCCTTACTCTCGAGCTTAGTTTATGACTCAACTCATCCATACGTCATGTTGCAATAAGCTCAAGAGGACATATTCCCACTGGGTTTCAATCTATGCTCATGTCATCATTGTTTGTAAACATCATGTTAAGCCTTAAACTAAAGAGCAACTTATATTTTTGTGATCCGAACTCCCGTGTAATTCATTACGCCTAGGCTTAACATACCATGACACGACCCACCTTATACCGTGAACCCTACAACCGTTTAATGTTAGTAAGCTATAATCAAGATATTTTCCTAAATTGATGGGAAGTCTGAGACAAATTTTCCGAGCTCCAATTTCTATAAATGAGCTCGACCCTTATAAAGGTGCCCCTGTCAAGATCCTTGTCGCCTCTTCCATTCATTTCTGCGAGCTCAAATTGAATACCTATGTTGAGATTTCCCTTATCAATGGATGTTGAGATAATGTGATAAGTTTGAGCCTTTCCAAATAATTCTGTCATACCTAGCTTATCCGCATTATAATGTCTCATTATACCCAAAATAGCTTGACTTGCTACTTTGTAATTAGCGACCCATGTATCCGCATTAGCTTTCCGAGCTGCTCGACAAGCTAATTGAGCTCAAAGCCCCCTTTTGTGGAATTTTTACACCTGAATTCAAAACCTGTAGATCTCTACTACTTCCTTGAACTATGAGGATTATGAAATGAAAAAAGGATCGTTTAAATGTGATTAGTCAATTTCGACCACTTTTTCCCTCATTGGTCAAGATGGGCCCATAAGTGTCAATTTTTAGACTTAGTAAAACTTAGAGAGAAGAATGAATCAAAATGCCTCCAAAACTCCTCGGAATGCCAAAAACACTCCATAAATGCAAAAGTCACCCACAATATCCCAAAGGACTTCATAAAGAATTTTTTTCGGTCCCATGGTCCGATGTACCCCATTGTCTAATTTTGTCAAGTCTCGCAAAATAGGATAACATGCCTAAGGCCCATTTCACAAGGGATATGTAAGCAACATTGTTAGGGCATTGGGCCTTTTGAGGTTAGCTCAACCACTCTTTTCCTAGTCATCATTTCCCCATCAAACAAACACTTAGTTAGTTTCCATAGAACAATAATTTGGAAGTTAACTCAAAACTAAACCATACATCATCCATTATACATCATCATTTATTTTCCATAATATCAATACATTGGAAATTAAACCATTCAACACAACATCATTTCATTTAAAAATAACATCAACCACACCATGCCTAACTATCTCTAGTTTCCATAATATCAATACATTGGAAATTAAACCATTCAACACAACATCATTTCATTTCACAAATAACATCAACTAAACCATGCCTAAACATTTAGTTTCCATAAAATCAATAACTTGGAAATTAAACCAAACCATGCCTAATCATCTAGTTTCCATAATATCAATATAATGGAAATTAAACCAATCATTCACAAACAACATTGACTCAACCATGCCTAATCATCTAGTTTCCATAAAATCATTAACTTGGAAATTAAACCAAACCATGAACACATCTAGTTTCCATGATAACAATACAATGGAAATACAAACCAAAAATAACATCAATAACTACCATCATCCATCTATACATCGAAACTTCCATATATCAATACATTGAATATACAGATATACATACAAGTATCTCAAAATCATATACATCTCACATCTTCGACATGCGGGTCGATATATATATCAAAAATCAAAACTCAAAAATACATATCATTTCATCTCTATGAGGGACACCTCTTCCTGCTCTCACCGGCCCCCTCATCTCGGCCTCCACCTTGACCTAATAGTCACCCTCTCTCCTGCCCAAGGGTCCAACAACTCTTTGAGATGTTGGTACTTCGAGTCTGTGAGATAGTCCTAGAACTTCACGCTTACTATGCTCTATACTCACCATATGTCACATACGGGATACCACTCTCCATCAAATGGTCCTGGTAATACCTAGCCTTTGCCACAAAATCTCTATAATCGACCATGGAAATCACCAGGGGTGATGCCATAACTCGCACCTACTTGCAAACCATATACCTGTACCAATGGTCCATGTCCTGCTATCTATAAAATATGACCATGTCCTAGTGCTTGTGGCATGTACTTGAGCCTAAGCCTATGTCATCTAGCCCTATAAAGTGGCAAACTATATCTATAGTGTGGCAAATTGTGCTTGTAGCCCTGCAGCCTTCCCCCCCATCCACCGCCTAAGCCTATAATGTGGCTACCTCGTGCCTCAGTAACCCTACCACCTATGCCTCGTAATCATGAAACCCGTCCCCATCTCCTATTAGTGGTCAGTGTTGGGACTCGAACTTGATTCTGCGTCTATGCCAACTACCCTAGAATCTAGTCACTTATCTCTGAGAGGGTGGCCACCGTGTTGGCTCCTCGGTAAGTAAGTTGCTTTAATCGTAGGGAAGTCACCTACCCCCTCGTAAATCGGTCCTTTGACCATCACCGTAGCTAAGTTTGACTGCCCGGCCGTGGCAAAGTGTTACCTGTTACTAAGCTATCCACCGGTGCCTATATCTACCAGTAGTGTCTAATGAGGTCATAAATTGGCCATAAATTACCATTATTTTATCCTTCCAAGTTACCTTTGAAAGTGGATTTAAATGTAATCTATAAACTTATAGTTTGCTTAAGATAAAATATAGGATATATATCTTGTTCATTCTTTAGAAATATTTTGTTATCTATTTTTTTGACTAATCCTATTGATTATTTGGGAAAAGATGCAAAGTCTTGTGTATGTAGGCCATAAAGGAAAGATAATGCTAGTATTGGGAAAAATGGAATTGATCATGAACAATAAATATAAACTCAAATATTATTTCATATTCAGATTCCTCTCAAAAAATTATGCAAGTTCAAAAAAATAATCATCTCAATCCGAGATTGCATGCAAAAGTTATAGTTGTTTTAGTTAGCTTCTGAACCATTGGAGTTAGCTCTGGAACCTGCAAAGTTAGCTCTCGAACTTGCAACGTTAGATCCGGAACCATTGGAGTTAGCTCTGGAACTTGTAACATTAGCTCCAAAACCATTGGATTTATCTCCGGAACTTGCATCAACAAAGTAACGTTAGCTTCGAAACCATTGGAGTTAGCTCCGAAACTTGCATCAATAGAGTAACGTTAGCTCTAAACCTACATCAATGGAATGAAATTTTTTGAGGAATTGTGAAAAATCAGAGAATCCAATGGGAAATATGAGAGAGGTTTTTTTCATAGAAATGTGTTTAACAAAACCTCATTCATATTTTCTATAGGTTTTACCAATGAAGAGAAATCTAACTTTCAGTGAGTTGTAGTATGAGGAAAAGTGTATCAGACGAGCACTAAAAGTTCCATAAACATGTAAACAAAAAGTCAAATGGATCAGTAATAATGTGTTTGAAAAAAACTCATTCATATTTGCTATAGTTTTTACCAATGAAGAGAAATCTAAATTTTAGTGAACTGCAGCTTTGAGGAAAAATCGTATTGACAAGCTTCAAAAGTTCCACAATAAAAACAACAAAGTCAAATGGAAAATTCAAGAAAGGTATTTGGTCAAAATCACATTTTGAGGAAAAACCTCCTTCCAATAATGTAGGAGAATAAAATCATTATGATTCTTGTTACTAAAAATTAAGGAGAAGATTTTGGGAGCAAATCTTCCTAAAATTAGTAAGATAAGATTTGACTTCATAATATATCTCTCTCCTTATTTTGTGGAGATGAAGATCTTAGTTGTTAGGATTGGAATAAAGATAAGATTAGATTGTGTTTCCTAAAATAAGGAGTTGGTTGGATGCATGAATTATAAATGCAACCTTCCCCACTGAGATATGTAATTCTTTTCTCCCAAGAAATAAAGATTTGTTCTTTCCTCTCAAATATTCTGTAGTTTTAAAATTTCGAAGTATGATTTAAATCCACTTCCAAGGAATGAGCTGGCCACTCATTTCAAGGAAGATGGATCTGTGTATTTATGTTTATTCATTTGTCTCGTAATTCATTCTGTATATTGTTTTTATCTTTGTATTGTGAAAATCCAGCTTTTGTGAACTCGCAGTGTTTCGTTTAATTATATTTATTTCCAATTCAACAATTTCAATTTATGTAAGTGTGATTTCCTTCATGCAAGTGTGATTTATTTCATGTAAACTTTATTTCTGCAAGTGTGCCTTTAAATTTATGCAAGTGTGATTTATTTTATGCAAGTTTGGTTTATGTTTAAATGAATTATTTTCCAAAGATCTTCTTCTCTTAATGCATACAACCATCTGGACACTAGCCTTGCATTGACATTATTAATGGCAAGGATTGATGAACCTCATTAGTGTCGACTCCATCGATCCACCTATCTATAACATGCTCCTCATGCCTTGCTGGCCTTGTCGGATGTGGTGGAGATAACAACCTCTCCACATCATCCCCGTGATATATCTGGAAACGGTGGAGGCACATCTTGTTGAATCTTGAATCGGTGTCGACTCGGTCAATCGAATCATCTCATGATCCCCATCCCTCCATTCTTGTATCCACCTCACCAATTTTAATCCCCTCAGCTCCTCTGTCATGCCCCCATAAGATGAAAAATCGACATAAGGTTGCCATACAAATAGAAAGCATATAGCCCCTCTAATATCCGCTGATAATATGTCACATCTCATGACACCTCCTCCACTCGTGGATGTGCCCCTACTGCACCCACCTCTTATATCCAACCTTGTACACTCGCAAGTGCTAATCCTATCATGGAAGTACTTGTGGGTGCACACATACTATGTGCTCATATGCCCAACAAGTCTTTATATAACATTACCAAGTAGGTCTCTATATGCCCGTGTAAAAAAACACACTTGATCCTCATCATATCCTCCCCAATACTCCCACCCTATGAATCGGGAGAGCATAACATCTCATAGCTATCATAATCAAAACTACCAATAACTGGTCTCCTGAGGATGTGCAACATACATATCCCCATAACTGATGCTAGCACTATGATATATCAAGTCACCCATCGCCTCACCAAATACGGTCACCATAGGATCAAATGACTCATCTAAAGAAATATGATATAATGGCTCCCCAACAATCGGTAGCCATAAAATCCTGTAGACATCCTCCAACGTAATCGTCATCTTCTGGTAGGCAAATGAAAGGTGTTGGTCATTGAATCCCATCTGTCGATGAGAGTGACCATAAAATTGTGATCTCGTATAATGTACCTATATCACCTCACATCACCAAGCCCAACATCCTCATATGGTCCCACTCGTCCTCAATCACACTAGGCCGCATTTGTACCAAAAGAGGTGGCACCTGTCTCACATAGTAAACTACTGATGTGTTTGCATCATTACCATTTAAACGTGTCAATCAATTTCCCCTTTTAGATCATCTATTTGATCCTACCTAGTCAAATCCCACCTACGACTCTACTAGCCCCTACCTTCTACCCAATTCACTCACCTATCATCTATTCTATCTAGCCTAAACTGCTACATCTATTTAGATTCACTACTTTCCTTCTTCACCACTTTGACTTAATTTTCCTTAACCCACCCATTCATACATACAATAACCCTAAACCTCACCCAATTCTATTTTTCCTAGACTCCTAACCTATCCAAACCTATTTCACTACACATTTACCCACCTTACCCTTACCTTTTTACCTTCCCAATTTAACTTTTTTAATACTTGGTCACTTTTAACAAAGGACTGACATCGGTCACCATGATCGATACTAGTAACCCATTAGCGCTACCGACGTTGGCTAGCCCATTGATGTCGGTTGATTCCCGATCGACATCGGTCACTGGTTCAGCCCCCTAGGGCCGAACCCCCACGTCCCCATTGTTCAAAAAAATTAACAAAAACACCTAAAAACTACCCCAAACTTTCCCAAAATTGCATCTAATACATTTTACCACCTACTTACCCTACATTTGGCCCTCCCCATACCTAATTTTCCCTCTTTTACCCAAATTTCCAATCAAAATTCAAAAACCAAATTCTTCATTTATCTACTTTAGTTTTAATCAAAAACACCAAATGGAGATCGAATCCTACCTCTACTTGGCATTGTCTCCTCGGTGGGATGTCTAGTCTCTAAATTGGAGGTCCTCCAACTTCTCTTGCCTCTCGCCATGACTAAATCAACCTCTTAGCTATCAACCAATCGAATCCCTCGTCTAGATCTCATGGGCCCATCAACTACACTTCTCTAACCACTCAACTCTCACCAAATCAACTTAGTAGATAGCCCTGTCATTTTCCTCCAAGTCACAAGCACAAAATGTACCCTCTCTGTTGTTTTCAACATGTAAAATGCACAAATGAGTCACTTTTCATGTGGCTTTTTTGTTTTAACCCAATTTTTTCCGAGACGGACATCGCCTCATGCCCTAAAAACTGAAATCGGTTACCATAATCGCATCGGTTAACCCTCAATCGGTATCGGTCACCCTTCCTAACCTAATTATACCCAATTTTCCCAAAAAAAATTACTACCAGAGACCAATTTCTTACAAACCACAACCTTACCCTAGCCCTACAAGCTTACCTAATAGCCTTATTACCTAACCCCCAACCTCAATATACTTTGGGGTACCTTATTTCCTATAATTCGGCCTTGCCTACGACCTTACCTATACAACCTACCCCAACCCACCATTGGACACTTGAATTCACTTACTTACTATACCTTGCGATGACACTACTTGTGTTGTTTAGCATCTTGACCTTACATTACTTTATGTCGCAATGTTTATCTCAACCACCCAAAAAAATTGGTGTTTTGGAACACACATATACCCGCTTCTACACCCAACCTCGTTGTGTCTCTCGGATCGTATCGTATACCTTGGATACTTGGACCACATCAACCTTGTTTGGATAAACTATCGACCTTTGACGATTTAGATTTTGCGTGCTCTTCATCCTAGTTCCTTGTTGCATTTTATACATGTGCTTGCGTTTGAATTCCCCACCTCTTACCCACACATATACCACCATTTCCCATGCCCACACCTTACTTGAATTTTCATCACATACCACTTTATCAAATCCATCACCGATTTTTCCACACCTCCATCAGTTCCTGGTTTGAGGGGATAACCTTCACACATACTTGGGGCAACCACTTCTATTTTTTTCAACATCGCTTATCAATACAAGCTACACGACAAAAATGGGCAAATGTAGACACAAAAATTACGTCACAATCCTCTAAACGCCCTTCTATTAATTAATTCAATACTATCCCCCACCATGCCCACTTGCACACATTCTAATTAATTTAATGATAAAAATTAAAATTAATTATCTACCTCACCTATCCACCTCACCCTAGACCCGTTCCAACCCTACTTATTACTCAAGACTAAGTCCCCACTTATCCTAACCAACTGGGACTCTTTCCAACCCTAACTATTCATGACCTATTAATCCTCTAACTAATTCCATGCTCTAATTTATGCCATTCAACACTCCAAACCCGGACTAAGCCAAAGACCATGCCAAATTTGGGAGAAAACCCTATTTTTGGAAAGTTAGACCAATTCTCCTTAACCGATGTCGGTTATTCCTCGATCAGCGTGGGTCACCTAACCACCATTAGTTAGGTTAAATAACAAATCTTAACTCATTGATTGGGTTATGAATATGGTTTTCTAGCTCTTACAACCTTTCATACTGAATCTCAAGATTTTCAATGATCTTGTGGTATACTAGAGACACAACATTTAGACACCACACAGTTCATCAAGAGATTGATCTAGAGCTCCAGTGCACTCACATGGAAGCACCGTGTCCTCATACCACTGTTGCATTCATTTGAGATCACATTCTCCTACAATCATCACCACCACCTGCTTTCTACCTGCATTCCACAAGTAATTATTATTTCTTCTTTGTTATTAGTTTCAGTAGATTAGCTATTTACTAGTTATCTATTTCATTCTAGCCACCTCCCATACCCAGATCTCTCCTACAACACCTCCATCTGACTATTTGCCCATAAGACCTCCATATCTTGCCAAAATACCATTCTTATGATATCCGAGTCTTTAGCAGAATACAACAACCTCACCCAAACCTTCCTAACTCTCCGTGAAATCAAAGAGAGCTCCAAAACTTTATTTTTAATATTCTTACCAAATTTCCCCTACCGACACCGGTCACCCAACCGACGTTGATTCATTACTAGTCCGACATCGGTCCGGTTTGCCTAACCAATCTTGATCTCTCAGACTGAATTTTTCCTAAACCAACGAGCTTATAACTCCTTCCCAACAACCTAGAACCTCACCCAATCTTGTCCAGACCTCATTTACAACCTCTTTCACACCCACAGACCATCAACCACCTACTACCCTTCTTGGATTTAGTCTTGCATGCATTTATTAGACTAGATTTGATTTACTCTGTTTGTGTAGGATACCTAAACTATACAACTAAAGTAGGTCTCTTTATTTCATGTTATTTATTAGCATTAACTTGTTTTAAAATGTGGATTGACAACCTTCTAGGAAGCACCCCACTTCTCGGATCTAGCTTTTGCTAGGCAATCCACTAACCAATATTGTTAATTCTATTTTGTGGTCTTGTGTTGTATTTCAAGTTATTCCTCCTAAGCATAAGGGAATATCTTCACAATAAGCTATGTCAACATTCTACGTGCACACACTATCTTCGACTATCAATAAGTATTCCTCCTCGACCTTACCTTTATATGTTTTATCTCTACTTTGCGGTGAAACACTTCGCCACTCCAAGCACTTTGGCTATTTCTACTCACACCATGACAATAATCTCACCTACTATATTTACTCTGCTAAGCACAACTGATCCACCTATCGATACACCTCCCACTCCTCCATCTAGTAAAACTCCTAACAATCTACTTGACAAAGCTATACAACATGACAATACTTGACACATGTAATTCTAAGGACTCGATGACAAATTAGATGTTGTCAAACTCACTGATGAAGCATTAGGCCAACTAAATTTTACACCTATCGATGTAGATGACTCTTACTTTGAAGACACCTTTGTGGCTGATGGCTTGAGTGAATATAAGTTCAAGACCCCTCCTACCAATGCTATGATACTTTATCAAGGGTATGTTAACACTTTAGATGTTGTTTCATCTCCTACTGACACTCTACATATCTCGCCACCTCCTTTCACATGCACACTACTCATCAACAAATCCTTTTGGCATAACATCCCAATCAATTGTACTTCTTCAGATACTATTTGTACACTTGAGGGCTTAACTAAACTTGTTTGACACTTAATGATATCTTACCACCGATTCACTCACCTCATCTTTATCATGGTTATTGTCACATTACAACCACCTATGGCCTTCGTGTGTTTCATTTGACAATATTCATTGCACAAGCCCCTCGCACTTCTCCACTAACACTTGGGAAATCTTGGCTTGATTGTGTTACCAAAATATTGTGTAACATTATTAAATAAATTGTAATATTATTAATAATGAGTTTATAGAACTCATATTAATAATATAGTTGTAATAGTTTAATTATTTGAGTGAGTTGTGAGAACAATTCACGTAGCTATTTTTTAGTATGAGTGATCCTAGGGATGTTTGAGAGATATTAGGAGATAAGACTGAGAGATTCATGGAGAGAGATATGAGGGATTGAAGATGAGTGTTGACTACACCATTAGGAGATCAAACACTATATATGTAACCTCTATCAATATCAATGACATCCCAGATGATTTATAAATTGAATACAATTATATTCAAGTGTTTTTTTATTTATTATAGTGCAATATTTAACAAAGGTGGTATCGTAGAAGGTGGCTCTCAATTGTTTCATGGAGTTTTATGTTCAAAGGATTTTTATTTTTTAAAAATACGTCGATAAATTACATTTTTCTCTAAAACCCGAATAAAAATTCTTGGAAATTTTGTGGGTTTGTTTATTCGATTCTGAGCACGAGTTGTCCAAAATTAAAAACCCAATTCTTGGTTTAAGAGAAAATGTGATAAATATTATGGCATTTTAAGCATTTTCTGGAATTTGGGATCACAATTCACATGAATCTTCCGAGACCTGCGAAGTGATTTCAGTCATCCACACATTTGAGCTCTACTCTCACCTCGAACACCACAACATTTGCATTGGTCTTCATGCGTCGAAATGGAATGATAGTGCATTGGAATTTGCATGTATTGAGGGGACGCGATGTAAGAAGGATTTATTATGCAAAGTTTATGATGTGCTTTATTTTATTATGTTTTGTATTGATCCGCCATCCAAGACTTCCATGGTGTTAATGCAATTATCCTCTATGCTTTGTCTTGTTTTGTTTTATTATCTTGTCTTGTATTTAATTTTTTTAGGTCTGTAATTTCCTTTTTGTTTTTTTGTTCTAATTTTTTAACCACAAACACCGTGGGTTTACATGTTAAATAGTGGTATATACTTTTTAAAAAGTGCTTTGTTGTTTTTTTATCCCATATGTTTTTCTAAGAAGTTTGTTTATTTTAAGTTTTTTTTATTTAGGAAGTTTTAGGTTTTATTGTGGTTTGAAAGTTTTTAGTTTATGTCATTAAAATCTAAAAGTAAAAAACAAAAATGTATGTGTTATAAAGTGTCTTTTCTTTGTATTTTATCTTCGTGACGTGTTTTAGTCATTTTGTTAAAATTTTTATCAGAAATCTTATTGTAAGTCAAGTATTGTAGTTACTTTGTATCGTCTCATTGTATAAGACTCAAAAGCTATTTATCTGTCAATATTGTGAGTCGTAGATAGTTCAAAAATGAAAAACAAATGCCTTATGGATGCATTTTTGGTGGTAACCGACATCCATCAATGTAAATTGAATGTTATGATCAAAACCAACCGAGTTAGCATCCGATAAATGGAGGACATAGGCAACGGAGGCTAGAGGTCACCAATGACCTCTTGTGATACCAACAATGGGGCCACACGAAGTTGTGGTGGCAGTTGTGTGTTTATTTTTTGTAATAAGAACAAATGTCACATTCCTGTTCAATTGTAATGTGTGAGAAATTCCTATATGTAACCTCCTAGAAGAAAACATTGTAGAGTATGTCTCTAAGTTTATTGTAACACTCATAGATTTGGAAAGGGTTGGTGGTAGATCTAGAAAACCACAGATGTAAAAAGGTAGATAAACTTTTACTGATGTAGCGGTCCTCTGACTGCCTTCCTTCTTTATGAAGATGATCTCGACAATGGAATGCCGAGTGCATTATTTTCATGGAGTAAATGCGGGATGTGTTCCTTCGCATAGTTGTGGTCATGTGCAACAAGACAGTTAGCTAGTTGGAAGTTTACACACCTTTCTTTGATCCAGATTATGAGGCAAGCCCGTGCAACATGTTGCAGAAAAAGGAGTTATGTTATACCATGTCAACATTAGGGGAGTGTATATTGGGAATTAATAATGTTAACAATAGGGGAGTGAATGTTACCAAAATATTGTGTAACATTATTAAATAAATTGTAATATTATTAATAATGAGTTTATAGAACTCATATTAATAATATAGTTGTAATAGTTTAATTATTTGAGTGAGTTGTGAGAACAATTCACGTAGCTATTTTGTAGTGTGAGTGATCCTAGGGATGTTTGAGAGATATTAGGAGATAAGTTTGAGAGATTCATGGAGAGAGATATGAGGGATTGAAGATGAGTGTTGACTCCACCATTGTAGGAGATCAAACACTATATATGTAACCTCTATCAATATCAATGATATCCCGTGATGATTTCTAAATTCAATACAATTATATTCGGTGTTTGTTTTTTATATTATAGTGCAATGTTTAACATATTATATTTGCGGTACTTTAAAAACAGATAACACTTCTCTCATATTTCATATGTTGTTTGACAATGTTTCCATCGATACTAATTCATCTCCCACTTATGCTCTGAATATTTCTCATTGGTATGCACACGATTTTCATGCTAGCCCCTTTCAAAGTGATGAATAATATTCCATAAATGTATACACACTACATCGTAATGGTTGTTTGTATGATCCACCTAATTCTATTGCTTATCATGTCCCCAATTCCGCTCCAAGTATGTTTCAATCATGACAACGATGATCTTTTAGACAATGTCACATGACTAAACTCTCTACCACACACTTTTGGGGCCTAAAACTCGCACAACCCCGCACATAGTGACAACACATGTTTCATACTCACATTATCAACCTTCTAGCATACGCATATTCATCCACACGTTAACATCGACCATTTCCCGATGACACGCTCTTGTGCTTTGGTTCACACTTGATTGTTAAGGGCACCCTATACACATGGACCCCACACACTACACATTCAACATCATCTCACATTATACTTACGTTTACTCTACATCATTTATTTTCCAACCTTTGCGCATCTACATATCATACTTATTTTACACACCATACTAGTGTTCATCACACATGTGTCGCACTCATATAATCTACATATCTTGCATTGCATACTACACATCACATATTAAATATTCTACTTATCACATGGTCATCTCTCATCATTGCATATACAACACACATCTCCTTGTACGCATTGCAATCACTACCCTATGATGCACTCTAGTCTCACATTCCATATTGGATTATTGAGGGTATACATCACAAATGGACCTCATCACATTGACACATTCATCATTCAACCTTCTATCATGAGAAATTTCTAGGTTAGTGACATATTCTATAGGCTAAATAGTCACCTATCCCATCATCTTGTAGTCTATAATCCATAGGCTACATCACCACTCCTTTCACTTATCTTATAGTGATATACGTTAAGTAGGCTACATCATCACTTGCTCGAGCATCATCACCCCTATTCTAATAATCATTTAGTGATATACGCTTTAGGCTAAATCATCACTCCTTCGATCATCTTTTCATGATATATGCTTAGGCTACATATTCACACAAACTTCATCTCTAGGTCGCATATCATCACTACACATACGTATTCACCATAAAGCGCTACACACATCACATAGTTCAACCATTTCCCAATGACATACTCTCGTTTACCGTTCATTCTTGACTGGTGAGGGGGCATACTAAATGAACCTCACTGCATACACTTTTATTCACTCGGGGGCACGTGGCTCCTATCATTCATTCTGCATTCCATTCCATCCATCCACAACATACTACATTTTATGGTTTCATTTACTCCTACTTATATTCATTTTTACATGTTCGTATTATTACAAATGCCGATAAATTGCTTATATGTCATTATCTTTACCATACACACATGCGGGTTCACATCCTTTTCTAGTTGTGATCACATATACATAGCTTTTACATGCATCATGGATGCTTGACACACTACCAGTTGTCTGTGCAACGGTTCTTGGGGCATCCACCTTTTGTACATTACAAGTGCTATTGTTTCATTTTATTTCATAGCACAATACTTTATTGGTTATACACGCTTCTGAAATATAGGTTATCTTTCTAACATGATAATTGGTGCTTCATGTGTAACATTTGTTTTGCAAGATTACTTGCTTCCATGGAAATATGTCTACTTGTTTGTTACATTGTCTGCTATTGTTTGCTATCAGTATGCGGGCCTTTCCCTTTGTTTGGTGTGTACACTTGTTTGTTTGTATGCAGCCACTATGACCTTGAGTGTTTTGCGACATCATGAGTGATGTCCCATGTTTGCAACCCACTTTGTGTGGTCTACATTGTCTTCTTGGGTGTTTTACATTATTTGTTTACACATGGTTTACGTATCTTACACTTGTTTTCTACATGCATGCTTGTTTGTACTAACACTTGTTTTCCTAGCCACTTGTTTATATGTGCCTTGGTTTCTACCAAGCACATCCCTTTCCCCTGCAGGGCACAATTTTCATGATCAATCCTCTTTTGAGGTCGTATCCTCCTATTTGTGATGTCACATACGCCCTAAAGAGGGGGACATCATTTGGGTTTATACACACTACACATCACAATACTAGTATAGATATATTTTTAGTTTCCGTCCATGACACAGTGGGTTATACAACAAGTGGGTTTAGACCACTCTATAGAAATCCATACACAATGAATTTTATAGGGTATTTTGTCCTTAACATTCTAGGGAGAAGTTACAGGTTGGAGGAACATTGAACTTTCCTCCCTACACTTCTTCATCCAAAGGTGTTAGATCAAAAAAAAAGGTAGTACAAAGATCTCTTCACACTCTCGGAAGTAGTTATAGGTTGGAGAATAACACGTCTTTCTCCCTACACTTCTTCAGCCAGTGGCGTGAGATTGCCAAAAACTCGCACTTCATCGAAATTTACATGATCCTTTCTGCACCCTTTTTCTCATCACAAATTAGGTGCATGTGTTCCTTTTTCATTTTTGTACTTTCATTACATGCTTTTTACATATATACATGTGTTTTTACACATTATACATGTGTATTTTACTACTTGATTATCTTCTCTTTTGTAGGTCCGTCCCTATGGGAAGCAAACAATCAACAACACACACATAGTGGGTGCATCACACACACGATACTAACCATCCGGTACATCACACACTTTGGCATCTACACACACACTTCTTCGACCTAGGTTCACTCTTATCACTTTTTATAATTTTACATATTTAGTCTCCATGCTCCATCTTTTTATCACTCCATGCTTTATCTAGTCCCTCAACGCATTTTCTACATCACTCTACATGTATATCAAGTATGCATCTCTATCTACTTTATGTTACCAATATTTCGCTCACCAACCTAAAGTGGGGAAAATGTAGACACAAAATCATGCACTTTGGGTAATTATTTAGTCCCAGTCTCATACTACTATTCATATGGTTCTTGAGTGAAAAAGAGTACTAATCAACCCATGTCTTTGGCCATTTTACTTTTCCTTGTCATTACTTTCGATCTTACATTCACACTTGCCCATTCCATATGTTCATACTATGTTTTTCCTATTGCTGATTGGGGTGCCCTAGGAACCCTAGTCCCCTCTGGGGTTCCCTGATCCTCTTTGCAATTTACTCTCACCTTTTGGGAACTTTCTATCCATTTGATCTTTCTATATTTTTGGTGGTCGGCCTTTTTAGGGTTAATTACAAAATTAGAACAAGAGAACCATATAAATATAAAGTTATGATACCATAATAAGGGACCAAACACTAAGCACTTACTATCTCCACATAAGGTTGCATCCATCCAAGGTGTTTATAGCTCCATTTGCATCCATCTAGCTCCATCACAAGGGACAAAGGTTGGTTCATCTACATCACACTTCATAGGAGGGGAGTTTATTTTATTCCATGCACCATTTACTTACATTCTACATCTAGTTATTTCTCACTACTCACAAAGTGTGACTAACATAAGAGCACCTAAGGCACACTTTACGCACAAACACACACCTAGAACTACATTGGATCTAAGATGTAGTGTAACACTTAGTTAGTAAGTCCACCATTGTGTCATTGAGGATAGTTTGACCCCTTCATATGCATCTTTATTTTTTTAGGGTTTTGATGCCTCGTCTGGGGTTTTACAGGTGTTTCCTTCATCTTTGATTTGTAGTGACATCCAAAGGAGTTCATTGACATTCACCTTATAGGAAGTGAACATAGTCAAACATCCATAGACACCTTAGAAGAGGTTTACAGAGCCTTTTCACGCACCAGGCGCTTAGATTACTGAACTAGAGCACCCCACACGCCCTATCCCTTTTCTAGGTACCTTAGTCTAGATAGCCAACTCGGATATGCATTTTTCAAGCTCCTGTGCGACGATTTCCTCCTCGTGTTCGGATGGTCTTCACTATGACACAATCTCACAACATAATTGAATCAGCTAAGGCCTTCCTAACCCTCTTTACACATTAGGGTTTAACATTTCATTGCTTAGATTTGCTTGGGTCTATTTACTTGCCTTTTATTGTCATTTATTTACTACTTCTATAACATTAGATTGGACTATATAATTACAATTTAGTTTAATCAACATCCATCACAACATTACTTAGGGATGATTTCTAAATATTCATAGGTCAATCTAGTTACTTATGAATGCAAGACAATACTCCATCATTTTGTTTGTAATACTTATATATATGTACCTTTTATTTTAAGTTTACTTAGTTTTATTTAAGATTTTTTTACTTAACCTACTTTGCACACTTCCTAGATTTATATTAGGACAAGTGACACTCGTAGATTGATTAATTATCTCATGTGTGCATATTCATGTAGATGTTTTTGCACACATGTCCATCATATAGTCAAAAGTAAAGTTGGACTACAACTCTTGATTTTGTTATATATAGACAACTTCTATTTGTAAATTAAAAATAAGATTTGTTGAGAATCTTGTTTCTATCAATTTCATTTGGTTGATTTATATGCAATGATGTATTTATATTATTGCTTATCATTTGTAGTAGTTTCTAGCATTTTTAGATTGATTCAAAATTGAGGAGAATCCTGGTTTCACCGATTTCCAAATATTCACGAGTAAATCTAGTTACTTTTGAATGTAAGACAATACTTTTTTGGTTACACAACCTATTTCCTATTTAATGATGGGGAATATGTCTAGAAGAAATAATGTCATTTTGAATGATTGATTCTTGTAAGATAATCAACAACATTTCATTTCGCTAATAAGTTATTTTTCCTTGAAGACCTAAAATAAGGGACCGACATGCACTTGGATGTTTCCTCATGATAGTTTAATGTACCTAGATGTTTATTCATGATAGTTTACTCTTGGAATGTTTGATGTCTTACTGATCCGACATGTAGATATATGGTCATGTATTATATCAATATTTTCACCTTGTGAATTTTTGTGTCTATAGGAAATAAAAATCACTTTGAATTTATCCTTCATTTGTCACCCACATTATCTTTTTGGGTTCCCTCTACCATGTGTCCAATCGTGATCATGGCTATAGAGGATTGATCATGATGATTTCAATAGACTTACATAGAATATAATTTCATGGGGCTCAAACCCCACCCATCAAGTATTATTAATCCATTTTTATTTTGATGACAATTTTCTTGGGCTTGCTAGCATGTATGTCTCCAAGATAGTAGATAGGGATATTTTGTGGAGGTATAATTATAACTTGCTCCAAGATGCTCACCGGATCATGTGTGATGATTTCAATACGGTGGAGTCCATAGAGGACACATAAGGTTACATTCTTGTGCATTGGTGTGATGGAAAAAGAGGTCTAGTTATACATGTGCAATAAGTTTGATCTCTTTGACCCTAACTGTTGTGGTCAATGTGGAATTTATTCCTTGACCTGGTTTACCTATTATAACTTTAGGAGACATGTCAAGAGAGATTTGTAAAAATATTGGAACTACATACTTACAAACAAAGATATTTTCTCTTTCCCAACTCCATATCCCATATTTTCTACGGTTGATGGTGTTATGCTTTCTAACCGTATCCCATTATATTTTGCATTGAGTGGTCCACTCCATGCTATGAGTTGATTAAAATATAGTTTTATCACAACATTTCTCATCTCGAGCATGAGACAAATCTCTCGTACATTAAGAGAATATGGAATCTAGTCCCCAAAACCAAGGAAATTAGTGGTTGGATTAATCGATGGGTCAATGTTATTAATTGGACAACCACCTTAGAACTTATGAAAAACATGTATCCATATTTCTATAACATGCTCAAGAGGCCTCGCACCATGAATTCACTATAATTTCATAAGAAATGGATCTCTCTCATTTTAATGTAAAACTACAAATTCAAGTTATCCAATGAAGATATAAGATCAAAGTTGAAACCTACAAAGCCATGAGATATCATTCGATGCGAATGCATTGGTTAAGGGTGGGTGATAGGATTACTAAAGAATTATTTTTCTTTTCTCCACTTCATATAGGATACAAATAAAATCAAAGTGATCAAACATGTTGAATTTTGGATTACCAAGCTTCATGTAACCATTTAGGGATTTTTGCATAACTACCATGGAGTGATTTTTCCTCAAGATTATTTTCTTTGTTACTGAGAAAATTCTTTGTTACAATGCCTTCATCTTGTTTAGTGAAAGCTTAGGAAATATTGAGGAGTTATGTGTGATAGGTTACTAGGATTGAATGATCTTAGAGATGTTGTAATGGAGATGGACACTAATAAAGCTCTTCGAATTGATGTTTCCCTAGTGAATTTTAAGAAATCCTCTGGGATATAGTTGGTTTGAACATCCAAAAATTTTATTTAGAAGTTATCCAATCCAAATCTTTGGGATTCCTTGTTGATCAAGGTAATATCAATTTTATTCCCAAGATTGGTCATCATGAGCTTACAACTAAGTGAAGAATCATCTCTCCTTAGTGAGTCTTAAAAATAATTTTCAAACATCTAACCAAACTTGGTTTGCATGCAGGTAAGTGCATGGAGATGGGGCCTAAAAGGGGGTCTTAAGTGGATGCCTTTTTCTTAAAAATAAGAAACATCAACTTGTACAAGTTATTTAAGATAGCTACACTAGAAATTTAAATATGTTATAAGAGCGTGAATTATAACATTTCGAGTCTAGTTTTTAAGATACTATATTTTCTTATGAAAATGGTTAAGTGTAAGTGGGTTAAAGAGATAAAATGCTAATAGGTGCTCATGTTTTCACAAAAAAATATAGTAGATAATGGGTCGTTTCCCCTCATTTTTTGAGCACTATTTAGTATTTTTAAAAATCCTTTGGTGGAAAGATAGGTAGAATCATCTAGTTTGGGATATAATTTTTATTTAATTTTTGTAGTCAATTTTTATTTTTTTATGATTTTTCAAGTAAAGAGACTTTGAAATTTGAAAAATAATGGATAACTGATCGTACCCCCAACTACCGAAAAAAAAATATCAAAAATTAGATCATTTTTTTGAATATGTATAGAATTATTCCTAGTTTGGGACTATATAATTTTTATTCAATTTGAAGGAGTGAAACAAAAGATACATGACGAAAGATAGACGTTTATAATCACTAAAAATAGAGGTATAAAAACATAGTTTGAAATAAATATAAATAGAAACCTTATAATAGTAAAAAATTAAAATATATATATTTAGAAAGAGGATAGTTTACTGTACGTTGTAGGCATATTTTTAAGAAAGATATCATTCATGTTTGTAGGATTTATCATGGTAAAAGATGAATATATGTATTTTCAACCAAAAACACGTAGGTTGTATTGTTGTAACAATTGTAGGGATTAGGGTTAGGAAACAAAATCATTTTCAAGCCTAGTAGCACTTACTTTGGGTGCATAAATCATGGAACTCGTATGTGTTCCTCTTAATTGTGTTATAGATGTGCATTTTGAAGCTATATATTTACTAAAATAAATGTTATTCATTCATTATTATTTATAATTTATTATTTCTTATACTTTAAATTTATTTTAGTAAATATAGGAAATTAGGGTTGCTTTCGCATCTTATGCAATTAGTATCATAGCTCCATGAGTCACATTTAGAAATATGATAATTACATAAAAATAGATATTTTTTTGGGATTTCAGCATTGAACATAAAAATTTTACTATATAAATTATATAATCAATGTCTATTTTGGGAAAGCATGTGGTCATTTTGACAGTTTTGGGGCCTTTCAGATTGGTTACTAACATTTGTAGGATTTTTAGACGTGTCAACATTAGATTTTACAAACCTTGTCAATCTCAAAGAGAACAATAGTCGCTTGAATATATGGACTCATGAAATGCCTTATAATACATAACAAATCAAAACACACACAATTTTATTGATTTAAAAATAATTGACAACATCTACAAATATTGTTCCCACTATTGGGAATGTTACAAAAATCAACAAAAATCCTAAATCTATTACAATGGTGTTTCTCCAGGACCCTTGACAAGTTTCACTTGTTTATAGAGACTCGACTCATCTCTATACTCTTCACCGCTTTAGCCCCTCAAATGGTGGACTTGAATTACTCTATGTTTTCTGAAGTTCTATACATTTTTGTTTTGAAAGTGAGTGGGTGGTTTCTCTTCATGAATCTTTATCCCTCTCCTCTTACATGTTTTGTCAACAAATCATCTCACGTGTCCACTATTATTGTGTGTCGGTTAGGCATTGGCCCAAGGATCTATGCTCAACCCACATGATTATACCATGAAAATGTGTAATCATTACACAAAACATCATAATGTAAAACACTCTGCCTTTCCTTTGCAACTTCATGCAAACATTGTACTCTTTTCCTTGTGCAATCAACGTGTATTATACAAATAAATTGTTTCACAAAACATCCATGAAAGCCTTGCGTAATCGTTAACATCTCCCAAATTTTTTGCTACACATTCCTTTCTCCATTATCCTTCTCACCATCCTTTTGTGTGCCCGTAGTTGACTAAAATTTTCAAACTTATGTAAGAAATCCAATTCCCCCTTATGCTCCTACATCACAAATTGCATCTTTAATTTCAATCAAATTGACAAATTGATTCATATATAGAGTTTTAATTAATAGTAGAAGAAGTCAAACATCACATCATAAAGTTCCAATTAGTTTCACATGGCTCAATTTAATCAATAATTATTATCTTATTAAACTAATAAACTAATTATGTAGTGCATGCTATAATTAGGGGTCTAATTGAGTCAAAATTCACATCACATAACCACAACTATGATTAGGGTCTCAAATTGGCCTAAATTGGCTCTTTAGCTGAACAAATTGACTAATAATGGCATGATAGGTGGTGACCACTTGACAAAGTTTGCAAAGTTAACACAATGGAATGAAAATCAATGGTTTCTTCTCATTCACTCAATGGCCTTTATGACCTATCTACATGCAACTACTCTCTATGGAGCTTGGAACTCTCTTCTAGAGATTTTACAAACTCTTGGTGTTCTTCCTAGGGACCTATCCTAGATCTAGTTATTCTCTCTACTTGGATCTAATGGCCTATAATGACATATCCACTTTCAAATGGCATATGATCTCTCACATTTTATGCATACCTTTGTCTTTGCACTCCTCAACTCCTCAAATGGAGTCTTCTTTGCTTGCAAAATCCTCTACACTCTCCCACCTTTCCACTAGGGTCTTGATTTAATAAAAATAAATCTAAAGTAAGGACACTAATAATCATATAAAATAATAGTAACATATAAGATCTAGCTAAAGAAGTACAAATATGAGTGATATATAGGGTTTATAGAATGAATTATCTTGCACTCGTAGGTTTGAACCGATTCTGGGATGGAGACTAATCTAGAAGGGTGTATTCGGATTATGCTAGCTTTGTGTCTAATTTTTTGATGCAAAAATCTCGGGGACATAAGTGTTTGGGGAAGGATAGGGTCGATGGGAACTATCATCTTCTCCGGGAATTGGTATCTACGAAAGGGATTCGAGTCTTGGTTATTTCTTTGTTGTTGCTTGTTCATTATAGGTTACGTCAAGTTCGGTGCACTTATATTTTTTCACACATGTACATATAAAATAAACCTTGGTTATCTATAAAATACTCAAGTGCACATTAGATGAATAAAAATATGTATATGCTTGAGTCGATTGACCTCCCCAGATCACCCCATGTGATTATCACCAAGTGCGACACTACATTTCATACTCAATGTAGTTCTAGTGTGTGTGTGTGCGTGTGTGTGTGATTTGAATAGTATCCCTTGAACCGTAATGCCCTAGTGCTAGTCGTAAAAATAATAGTAGGATACTGACTACTTTGTCATAATGCAAAATGTGTGGTATGGAATTAAGAATAAACCCTATTTTGCAATGAATTATATAGTCTCAAAATGCAATCCTTGATATAGTAGATATAAATATTAGCTCCTTGTAATAGTATGTGCCTCTTGAATGCTTTCCCCCTTAATGAGGTTAAATAAGACATGTATATATATGATTCATTTGCTTAAGTTTCGTCATTAACAAGTGAAAGGCCGACTAAGGGTGATAAACAAAGATAAGAAAGAAGTAACATTTGAAAAATCAACAAAAGAGAGAAAGTGGAAAAAGTGCCCAAAGGGGACAATAGTTCTGACCGCTCTTGTGTGGTCTTATATAGGGTTTTAGAAAGATTAAAAATTTGAATCGAGCTAAATAGGTTGTCATCTAGTGTGTAAAAATTTTAAGATGTAAATCTATAAAAGACAAGTAACAAAGATAAGAAGGATAAAAATAATATCAAAGCAAAACAAATGTTATCAATGATTAAGTCTCTTGCTTAGGAATTAAAAGGAATGATAACTAGATCATCGTGCACGAGCCAAGAACACATATGCTAATCAAACACCACAATCAATAAGATGAAATCAATTCACCGAATAAATTTACATAAAACCTTTACAAACAAATGAGCAAAGATATCATATATTATTATAGAACTCAATGAATTGTAATGATAATGGGCCTTGCTTATATAGGCAAGGAATAACAATCTAAGAACCATTCAAGGTCGTAGATCAAGCCATAAATCAAGGAAATAACTAGTCATAAAAGAATTAGTTAAGACCATAGATTTAGGAGAGAACCAGGACATCAAGGATCTAGTCAATACCATAGATCAAGGAAAGAACTATACCTAACAACTAGATAATATCTCCTAATATCTAAATAAGATAAAAGAAATATCCACACACATAAGTGGGTGAAAATAAATACAATAAAGGTAAATAAAGTACCTAGGTGAACATGAGCTAAGGTAAATACCTACTCTAACACCCCCCCTCAAGTGAAGTTAGGGGCAAAAATAGAAGTGACATGTCCACAGTATGAGTCTCGAAAACTAGTCCTGATGAGGTACTCATGTATAATAACTAGGAAAAAGGGACAACGCAAGGTACCCAAAACCAGTAACAACAAAGTAAAGAGAGTAAAAACCCATTGCAAGGCATCCCAAGAAGCTCACTCAAAAAAATGCGTATATCTCAAGAATTTTGGTGTGCACTGTGGTCTAAATCCACACTCGATCATAAAACTCAAAAAACAACTAACACTGGGCTTCACTAGAATATCTCCATACAAGGAGATTGTCAATAGAGTGATGTCGAAAGTGCAAAAAAATACCAAACATAATTTGATCAACTACTGCAAATAGGTGTACCACGATCCAAGAACAATAACCAAAGCAACAAGGCAAGGACACAAACTCCGTGAGTCATGATCCAAGAAAAGCCAAGGTAACAAGGCAAGGACAAAAACCCAAAGTAGGATCAACACCACACCCTCCCATACTTGCTGAATGGGTGGAGTGATGCTACAAATATGTATGAGTTGCCCAAAATCAACTACTCAAACACTGAAAAATAACACTGGACTTCACCAGAATAGATCCCCCACAAGAGATATTGTCAACATGCCAAAAGTGTCAAAAATACAGATACAAAATCTCTCAACAAACAAGAGAGATACACTACACTTGCTAAAGAAAAATGCTCAAAACAAGAAGCATTACAATGCAGAAGGTATATAAAGTGGAGAAAGAAGCCGAATGGTGGAGGAGCCACGCCTGTAGAGTCCTCTCAATGAATGCCTATGTCACCGCCATGAGTGATCATATATCCACCCCAAATCAACATGGATGGATGAAGAAGATGCCTTCATATGACTTGGTGCAAAATGCACAATGGGTGCATGCAAAGGAACATCAGAATGTGTGTCAGGTTGATCATGTTTGACAATGAAATATCAGGTTTCTCAAGTCGAGTGAAGGTGCATAACTCATGTGTTGCTCATGATCCTCAGAAATAGGTGAGCAAACAAAAATAGGAGCTCACAATGTGTGATCCCAATCAAGTATCTGCTCTAAAATCAATTTCATGGTGAGAATTCCACTTAACATGTGGAATTGGGGAAACAATACCTTGTGAATGTTTGCCAATACCTTCAGCTAGTGAAACCCATAAAAACAGAGCATGTTAGAATTGAATGCGAGTGGTATGCTTCTCAAAAGAGCCATGTATATGAGCAAAAGTAGGATACATAACATGTGTTCTTTGGAATAGGCACGTATGTGGAAGAGCATGCGATAACAAGCCTCACGAGCTTAAGAACATTAAGAGCGATAACATGCTAACCAAACAAATGAATAATTTGTCGAATAACTTTACATAAAACCTTTGCAAACAAATGAGCAACAATATCATATATTATTATGGAACTCAATGAATTACAATGAGGATGAGCCTTGCTTATATAGGCAATGAATAAGAATCTAAGAACCGAGTTAAGGTCGTAGATCAAGCCATAAATCAAGGAAATAACTAGTCATCAAAGAACTAGTTAAGACCATAGATTTAGGAGAGAACTAGACATCAAGTATCTAGTCAATACCATAGATCAAGGAAAGAACTATGCCTAACAACTAGATAATATCTCCTAATATCTAAATAACATAAAAACATGAATAATACATATAAATGAAGTATTTAGAGGCTATATGTACATAGTAAGTGTGTGATTTAGTGACTAAATTTCCCCCACTTTATGCTTTGGTGAATAAGGATTTGGTAACATAAAGTAGAAAAGAAAAGCATACCTTGGGGAGTCAAAAGAAGATTATGCCCAATAGCGTGCCAAATGAGTGTTGTAGCATGCCAAATGGAATAGTGTAAAATGTGTACCATGGAATTATAAAGGAATGGAAGGATAAGGATCCTATGGGTGACCTTTGTGTGTGTGGAGTGATAATGATGTGTGTGTGTAGTTCCTTGGAATATCATATTTTTGGAGGATGCTTGAGATTTTCTTAATGACTGCTTGTGTGTTTTACCTTCGTTAGTATATGATTGGACCTAAAAAAGAAGCAAGTGTATTCAATGCTTTAGGTAAATGTAATTGAAATTTAAATTGAACAATATATAAAATTGGAAATGCGTATTGGAAAAATATGAACCAAGGGGTTAGAGTAAACCTAAAATGTTTGAAAGAGAAAGGGGTAGAATTTTTTTCCGCTTTTAGAATCATTGCTTAGGAGCTAGTTGGAATAGTAAAAAGGATTTGGGTGTCATGTCGCCAAAATAGGGATTTGAGCATCTCAATGCTAAAATTCAACTTTATGCATCCTATCACTGTCTAAGGGAAAATGTATTGGGAGATCTCATAGGATTTTCCTCCAACCATTAACGTTTCCCCATGGATAAGTGCCATTACAGATGATCACAAACCCAATTTATAACTTTCCTTAGGTGACACATTGTTCTAGGCATATCATTGTCCTGCATATGCCTTAGGTGTCACTTCCTTATTTTTTCATGCTTTAGTTCCAACTTTTGTTCCCGAGTAAGTAGTTAGTTATTTGTCTAGTTTCTATTATTAATTAATTGTAATATGAAATTGATTGTGTAACTGTTGAAACTAGAGAAGAATGTAATTATGAAACTACCAAAAATAATTTGTAACTATTTTTCCCAATGATAGGAGTGCCCGAGTGCGACACCGACGCCCATTGCTCCTGCCTATACCTTTGGGTGGTTTTATGCAAGCCGAGTTTCGTGGCCAAGTTTTTTTGGCCTTGTTCTGTGACTGATTATTGATCTCGATCATGTTGTCTATGATTTTGTGATTCTATAATTGTTATCTATAACTTGGTGAAATACATTGTTGTAGTACATATTATTGATTTTCACCAATGGTCGAGAGCTAATCCCCTCCTTCTTGGGTATGGGGAGACTCCCATCATTAAATGTAAAATAATTAAAATTACAAGGTGGTTGGTAGGCCAGGATCACACATGAATACTCCACTAAACTTGCACAGAAAACTACATGTACAATGTATAAGGGAGGAATTAACTTGGAGATAGGTAAATGGGAGTAGGAGAAATAGGGAGATGGGTTTAATGTTGTGAGTAGGAACTAATAGATTCTCACCAACAATAACCAGAGTAAGTCCACATTCAATTAGAATAATTCAACCATGAAATCAATAATAAGACTAAAAATTAGAGACACAAAGTTCTATAGATGCATTAATCAAGGACATAAAGTTCCTTTTTGGTTATACAAGATTACAATACTTGTAAATCTGGAAGTAGGGAGAATGAAGGGACATAGATAGAGGGGTAGAATAAATGTAGCTTTTATTGCTTGTAGTAGTAGTGAAATCCAATAACTTACAACAATCAACAATTTCCAACCCCTTGGAATGGAGAAACCATTCCAATTTATAGCTTACAAATTATCTCTTCCTCTTCCCCATGTGACTTTTCATCTCACCACCATGTGAATTTTCAAATTCCCTAGGAATGAAACTAATTCCTTTTCTTATTTTTGAAAATGGAATTTTATAATGCAACATTAATTCACTTAAGTGAATAAGATGAAAGAGTGAAAAAATCATTTCTCAATGAAGGAATAGAATGTTAGAGAGAGAGAGGGAGGAGAGAGAAGGAGAGATAAGTGATGATTCGAGATGAGAAATCTCCTGGCGACAAAGAATTTGCTTCGATGGACCATGAATGAAGTTCATTTCCCTTAACCACCTATTGAATTGGAACATTGATATTGTAAACTCTTTCTTCTCGTGATACATAGACACCTTTCAGGGTATTGAATAGTGTTAAAAAAATTGTTATGATATTTGCACTAAGATGACAACATGATGACCTTCTTTGATCAACGCAGACATTTAAAATTTCGACATGATCAACTATGATTAATTTGTTCCGCAACATCATCTAAATCCATATAATAATTAATCACAAGATTAATTATTATTAATTTCAGCATTAATCCCTTTATTCTAATATTTCATCATTTATGATTTATCTCATTTCATCCTTAATCCCTTTTATTTCATTATATTCTATTATCTTATTAACATTTTCTAGGAATTTAATATTCCTACATCTCACCTACCACCTACTCTACACATCCCTACACCTAGCCTTTCCATCAAATCACATCCCTAATCATATTTATTTAACCTAATCTAATCCTAATCTCATCACATCCTCACACCTCTAAATCTAGAAGCCTCTCTAACCTTCTCCTTCCATTGAATTTTTAATTCAATGGAAGCTTCTTCCCTCCATAGAATTTGAATTCAAATTCTAGAATCCTCCAACTCTAGAATCCTCCATTCCTCTCATCAATTCTCCACCCTTGATCCAAATCCAAGATGGCTTCATCCTAGCCATTGAATCCTCCACTCCTTAGCTATAAATTTAGCTCTCATCCTCCATGAGAGCCATCTTAAGAATCCATAGCAAAACTATGCTATTTTATTCATCAATCATCCATTTTATCTTTAATCAATCCATTATTCATCCACAATCAATCATCGTACTTCATCAATTATAAAGGAAAATCAAAGGAGAGGTGTTGTTTGTGTGTTTCCATCAAAGTCTGAAGCAATAATCAATCATCCAACATCAAGAGAACATCCAACCACTCAAATGAGTGTTACGATTGTGTCGGTAAGTGCAAGTATTTGTCTTCTCTCTCCTTTCCATCTATTTCTCTATCGGAGGTAGATTAATAAGTTGTGTTAGGATTAGGATTGATTTGGTTTGATAATCATCTTATATTTGCATACAAACACAAATTTTGGTTTGCAATCACAAGTTAGTAGTTATGACATGGAGATCACTACGTTACTCTATCACCTCGAAATTCACTTCCATGGCAAAGATATCTCCTTTCTAAATGCAATCAACTTTAAGATGATGCTCAAACATGTTTTTGCTTGTTTGTTGCTCATTGAAAAGGCCTTCTCTTCTATATAGAAGGATTGCTCCCATAATGAAATTCTTGTCCATCTAACCATCCATTGAAATGAAACTTGATGATTGCAAATGCTTCCTCCTATAAGATGTGGGTGCATTCCAAGGAATTGAATGAGTGTTCAAAAAAAGTATGAAGTGAATTACAACATGTGAACTTGAAATGATTTTCCTTTCCCACAAGCATGATGATCCTCTTTGAACACAAGGCCAAAGTTGGAATATGGGGATCATCACATTCCTCCTCATGACCCCTTTAAACCTCACAATTGATCTCTATGAAAACCGATTAAATGATTCAACCATGACTATTCTTTTATGTGACATTTAGGATGAATTGAATCATCCATCTTCTTACATCAAATTGTGCCATACAAAATTCACCTCAAGACTATTTTTGGGATCTTGTGAGGATTTCTCTCTATTTGAACCATGAGATAACTTCTTTTCTTTGTAATTGTGGAAAAAATAAATGAGATATGTGGAATGTGAGTTGATACAAGTGATTTGAGCCTGATTTGAATAAGTTTACTATTTTAGCATGCCCTGTCTAGGATAGCTATTTTTAATAAGTTTTTCTAATTTTGAATTTTTGATGGTTTTTGATTATTTAGAGTAATAAGGATGCTGAAAGTTTACCATTTCTGGAAACTTGATATATTTGGGAGCATGAAAGCTTGCACACTTACTATTTTTATATGGATTTTTTCTAAATGTCATATTGTAACAAAATTGGTTTCAAAAGTTTAGGTTTACTTCAGGACCTTCTGCTCCAGTTTTTGAGGTTTTTGTCTTGCGAGAACTCCGTAGAACTGAAAATCAATCTTATTAGGCTGAAAATTTCAAATGGATTCTATAAATTACATAGATAATGTAATGCCCACCATCTTCCCCGCAATATTTAATTATTGATTCATCTCGCTTGATTTGATTACCGATAATGATATCATACTATTTAATCATTATATGGTTTTGTCATAAATTACTCTTGTGACATAGGTGGTGTTTGAGGAATGTTGTGCCAATAAATTGTTGTGATACATATTGCTAGTTCTTGTACCCACACTATTATGGATACAAACATGATGCAACTTAAATGGATTTTACTAGATATATGATGGATGAATGAGGATTTTATTTTATATTGTGACAATTAATTATGATGATTCTACTTTGGATGTTATCATGGAATAACTTAGAGGAATTCTATGTTCGATCTACTTTAGAAACATATGTGACATTTTGGATAATTATCTCATTTGGATGCTTTGGTTGCTTGCTAGATTTGGATTGTCAATCATAAGTAAGATAATTATCGATTACTGTATGGTTGGAATGAATATCCATGATTGATTTGGTTGTCGTTATATTGTATTATCTCTCTGATTTATTATTTATCGAGTAGGTATGTTTAATGTGTGAATTGAGTGTGCAAATTATAGGTCACACAAGAGAACGTGGGTTTTAGAGTTACATCTCAAGTTGCACAAGTGGTTGGTCGGGCCAAGTCCTTTAGCCAGGCATAATATTTGTGTAGCCTTATTTTTTTGTGGCGTATTCATGTTTGGACACCATTGGTGATTCCTAATGTATCTATGTTAATTTTAATTTGTTTAAGCCTTGTGATAAGCTAGTTTAGGGACCTAATGGTCCCTACATGCATTAGAGATGTTTTATGTTAATTAATCTTGTTGTTAGTGGTTTGGGACCACCTAATCATCATTTGGGTGGGCCCCACCACCTCTTCCTTTGAGCCACTTTACCCAATCTCGAATTTGGGCTAAATGTGGTATTTTTAAGGGTCTCTTTTCACATTAGGGGTCTCCCTTACATTAAAATGGGCCCCTTGGACCCTACCTATGGGTAGGGGGTCTCTTTTCAAGGTCAAATGGGATTTTCCCTCCCATATGACCCCTCTCATGTCACCATCTTGTAAGTGTGGTTGATTTTTGTGATTTCTTAAAATTTGAAGTGTGTTGGCTTATTGGATTTTTAGGAAATTTGGGAGATTACCTCCTAAATGTGTTTTGTTTTATGCTCATTGTGATTTTTGGAATATTTTGTTGGATAATGAGATGGGTGACACATGTCACCCTCTCATTTGTGAGGATTTGTGTTTGGTTATTCTTTTTATACCTCCTCATGGAGAGGGGTATGGACTTTTTCTTCTCATTTTTACTATGAGTGTTGAAGAGAGCTTGAAGCTTGGATCTTGGAGCTTGGGAGAGCTTGGTTGTGTTTGAAGTTGGATTGCTATTTTTGAGGTAGGCCTTCATACCTCTTTTTTTTTATAGTATAATGTGGAAAAGAAAGAATGATTGTTTGAATCTTGTATGTTGCATATTTGTTGGTGGGTGTATTGTGTGATTTTTGTTCCTTTCATTTTCTCCATCCATCCTATTTTGTGGTGGATTTTGGAATTATATAGGGAAGAGGGAGGAAACCCCTCTTACACCACATGGATTGATGGGCAAGCCATGATGGTATTTATTTTATTTCCTCCCCTCATATGGTTTGATGTGGAAGATGAGTGTTCATATGGTTTGAACCGTATCTTCCATCTTTGTGAAGGAAACCATCTCATGGTTTAAAAATCCTTACAAGGAGGAGGCTTGGTGTTTGGGATGGAGTGATAAGGAGGGTATTTTGGATGGAGAGATAAGGAGGGTATTATGGAGATTATTTTAGTATTCCTTTGGATGGTTCATAATATAACTTATTATGGGCTCCTTGCTAGTCTTCACCTTTGAGGAAAACATGGAGTTCTCCTTTTGTGAATTTGGTGTTCTTTTGGTTGTTTTGTATTGAAATGTTGTGTGTGTGCATGTGTTGTAACCCTTTGTCTCCCCTTACTTGTGTACTATTGAGTCATGTATTCTCGCTCTCCCATGGGCTTGGAGGAGGCTAACATGTCCTCTATTTGGTGGAGATGACATGTGATGATTCCATTTGGTTGGGAGGAAACCAGGGCCCTTTTCTCTTGTGCATTGAAGACTTTCATATGGTGTGGAAGCTTGGAAAATTATGCTTGGAGCATGGAAGAAAAATTTGGAAAATTTTGGCATGTTGTTCCCCATTTTGGGAGGCTTATCCACTTGCATTTTAAGTGTGATTTTGTAATGGTTATGTAATATTTGTTAAGTATCCTTCTATATTGAGAAGAATCTTGAAGCCTTGTATTTGAAATAATGTGTCATTTTATCTCTCTCTTTAGAATAAGGGTTGGGATATTATAAACTTGTTTCTACATTTTGTAGTAGACTCCTACCCTTGCATTTGTTACATTTTTGTAAACCTTATTTAATGGAAGTTTGTGGTTATGCTTTTATCTATTGAAATGAATATTGTAAGGCTTGGATTATGGGATTGGGAGGTTGATTTTTAATTTGTATTGTAATGAAGTTTTGAAGGAATGGATGTATGTTGAGTTTCAATAAATTTGTTACCCATACTCTATTTGATTAGCTTATTGTATTTAGAGAAAAGAGTTTCACTTATTAGTTCATTTTTTTATCAAATGATGTTCCAAATTTTATGAGTTGAGGAAGAAAAGAAAGAAGATTTTGTTGTTGCATTTCTAAGCATATCTTAGTATTGAAATGTAAAGTGTTAATGGAGTTTTTAGCTTTGTAATAACAAAAAAATAGAAGATTATTTTGTTACAATTCTTGCTCTCATTTTGATAGACTTTGAGAATAGGAATATAGTAAGCATGTTGTAGATTTAGCTAAATCTCCTCTTTATATTTTCAAGAAATTTAGTGACATGAAAGAATCAATAAAGCTTATGGTTGAAAATTTTTCTTAGTTCAAATATCTTGCATTTTTGTACCCAAAAGTGTGAATGATTTTAATATATCTTTTACTTTTGAAATTATTACACTATTGTTCCATTTTATGAGTTGTTTTTCTTAAAAGAAAATAAGAAAGGAGTTTTTAATAAAATTAGTTTTCATGGTGCTTTCCATCCTTATTATTATTATAAAATCATTCAAACCAGAATTGAAGAATGTATTTTTATACATACATACATACATACACACACATATATATAGATACATACATAGATATATATAGATATATGTATGTATGTATGTATGTATGTCCTATATTATATATATGAACATACATACATACATACATACATACATGCATACATGTGTGTGTGTGTGTGTGTGTGTGTGTGTGTGTGTGTGTGTGTGTGTGTGTGTGTGTGTGTGTGTGTGTGTGTGTCCCTATATACATTAGAAAACTGAAATTATAGTCACTACCCCCTTAATGCTCAGATATTCAAAGATATTTAAATATAAGTGAAAATATTAATGTATACACACACACACAAACATACATATATACATACATACATGTATGTATGTATGTCCTTATATATAGGGACGGACACACACACACACACACGTATGTATGTATGTATATATATGTCCCTATATATATTATACATATATACATATATACATATATATGTGTGTGTGTATACAAACACATATATACATATGTACATACATACATACATACATACATATATGTTTGTATGTATGTATGTATGTATGCATGTATACACACACACGTGTGTGTGTGTGCATGTGTATGTATACATACATACATATATATACACACACACACACATATACATATACATACATACATAAGGACATATATACATACATACACACACACACAAAAATTATGTGTGTGTGTGTGTGTGTGTGTGTGTGTGTGTGTGTGTGTGTGTGTGTGTGTGTGTGTGTGTGTGTGTGTGTGTGTGTGTGTGTGTGTGTGTGTGTG
The DNA here is from genome assembly GCA_018340775.1 of Taxus wallichiana var. yunnanensis. Lineage (NCBI taxonomy): Eukaryota > Viridiplantae > Streptophyta > Pinopsida > Cupressales > Taxaceae > Taxus > Taxus wallichiana. The sequence goes on along the minus strand of CM031242.1, from coordinate 981,860,546 downwards.
TGTGTGTGTGTGTGTGTGTGTGTGTGTGTGTGTGTGTGTGTTAAAAACACTTATATTGTAAATATTGGCTGTGTGGTAATCGTTTTGATTGTGGAATGAATAAAGCCAACACAATTTTGGGGGAGACCGCTACGCCACTCCCTCCCTTACATTGAATTCATGGTGTGGTGTGGCTACAACCACACCATACCCTCCCCTCATTAAATGTATCCGTCACGGCCATGCCGCCCACCATTTAAACCCTCGCATAGTCGACCATTTCGTAACTTGCGAATCTGAATACGTTTTGATATATATATATATATATATATATATAAAACACACACACACACCTATATGCATAAAATAAAAAAATCAAAACCCAGTTCATGAAAATCAAAGAAACAAAAAGGAAGCTTAAAACCCCTCCAAGAAAATATGTCCACCCAAATGGCCTCCATGGCCTCCTTCCTCCTCTCTAGATTAACTTGTATGAAAATCTAAAGATCTAGGGTTGAAAATAAAAGAATCCAAGGGCCTAGATTAAATCCTACAACTTTAAATTAGTGGGATAGATATTTTATGGGTATTGGGAAAATTAATTTAAAAGGGGACTTAGGGAATTAACTAGGAACCATGGGAGTTGGGGGTATAAATTAAATGTGTTGGGAAAATTATCTAGTGGGAAACCTAGTGGTTCTTCAAATGAACTTGTGGACTTAATTTAAAAGGGGTGCATTTAGTAAATTAATTAAATGAACAAATATTGGGCACATGTTTGTTTAATTTAATTAAGGGATATGGTAGGCTTGGGTGGCCTAATGAATGTTAATTTTCCTAATGTAATTTAAAGCTAGTCTAAGGGGTATGTCACCTAGAAAACATAATGGAAGATAAAATAATATTAGTGCACTACAAGTTATAGCTCTGACGCAGCTTGATAAATTAATTAAATAAATTCTTTTAAAAAAATTAGACGGGTTTTCTAAGTGTTTAGGTTTATATTGAATGCCAAAATATGGGGCACTATAGATAATCAATGGAAATGCTCTTATAATCAACTTGCGGGTGTTTTTGAGAGGAGTGCAATTGACACATTTTGGTGGAAATTGGGTGCACCGTTTTGGAGATATTAATAGTTTTTAGTTTGCAAGATTGATGTTATGGGACAAATAAACAACATATCTATGCAACAATGGAGGTTTTGGAGGGAATACCACAATGTTTTTAAAGTTTTAAAATGACCAAGTGTTTGAGAGGAGTTAGTCATTTTCCATTGCAAATTTAACTCACCACTTAATCAAAAAATTAACCATGGTTAGAAGAGGGTTTTCACGGAGCTGCACCCTAAACAATAGGGTACAATAGGTGTAAGGGGGACACAAGGGTAAAATAAGGGTGCTTTGTACCGTATGGTGACAAGTGGAAAATTCTTGTTCAATATGAATAAGATGTAGCGATCGAAAAATGGTTTCCGTGGGGCCACAACTAGAATTTCACATGACCAGGTTGAATGAAAGGATGTGGTATTCACGTTTGTGTCCCCCTATCCCATTTATACCTAGTGCAATCCAAAGGGACATAAAGGTTGAGAAAATGTGTCATGGGGGTTTGGTCAAAAAGAGGGGGCATGTAGTTAAGTTACGTATAAGTTCAAGTTTATTCTAGGTGTAAAATTTGTGAGGGATGAGTTGCGAGAAGTTTTCCAAGATGGGGGGTCATACATTGGTGTCCATGTTGCACATTGGGGACTATATAATGGGACATAAATGGTGAAAACGTGTAACCAAGGGGTCTATCTATCATCAAAAGGGGAATTTACAACTTAACTCTTCTATACACTCCACATAACACCTTAAGTCATGTTGTAAATGATGAAAATTATTGAAATGATGTGGCTCACACTTTGGTGTCCCCTTTGTCCCCTTTACACCTCAGTGAAAATAAAAGGGGACACCAAGGGTGAAAAATGCTACCAAGCCATTTTGAAATGTTGATGTCACCCGCCGAGTGCATTTGAGGACACGGGAAGTGCTTTTTCTAACCCGGGAGCATGGAAGAGTGTTTTTGGGTCAAACCTTATATTATTTTGACTCCACATCACATGATGAGATTGTATCACCATTATAAGGAGATAATTCTTCCTTAGATTTGAACTTTGGCACCATTCACCCTTTCAACACGGAGTAACATCGGTGACTTGAGCTATCAATTTTTTTAAGAATTAGGAAAAAATTTATGTTTCCATCACGTGTAGGATTCAAATACCTTTCAATTGACTATTTAATGAGATTCAAAATCCTCACGAACTCCTATTATCATCAAGACATGTCAACTTTCACCGTTGGAGTATAACATTCCCTACACCGAAAATGATAATGTCTTGCTTAAGTTGTTCTTGACAACAATTTCTTCCAATTTTTTTCCCTACAATACCTTGGAAAACTTCATTTATCTCCTATGAAACTCTCGGATGGATTAAGTCTTCCGTGTCAACTTCCTGTAGACACCGAATTTGGGTCACACTCCCCTTAGTCCCCTTTCGAGTAGTTAACATAACGTGTTCACGTAGCCATGACCCCTTTACCCCACATTCATATTAATTTAATTACTTGCAATTGAATTAATGCCCATTCTCATGTTATTTATTAATTTAATTACTTTAATTAAATTATTTTACACCTCACCTAGCCACATCACTTAGATACCTCATCATGGACTTATTCTTAGTGTATTAATTAACTAAGACCGAGTCTCTACCTATCTTAACCAATTAGGATTTAGTATAACCCTAAAATTAAAGTCCTATTCCTTCTCCAACAACACTACCACTTATCTAAGCACTAACCATCACTTGAGACCCAAACTAATAAGTAGAGCATGCCAAAAATATCTAAGATTTGCTATTTTGGGTAACCTAGGATATCCCACCTTAGCCAACACCGGTCACTCTAACCGTCCGTCTTGTTACCATATATACATTTGAAACCTTTTTCCCAAAGTTGGTCACTTTAAGTTTTAGAGAGGGATATTTGCATTTAAGCATAAACTAGAGATATCAAGCATCAAAATGATAGAATACATTCAGCCAGAGGCCTAAACAAGTACCTGAGATTGATCCGAAGGAATTGGCATTCATGGTGGCACCATGGGAAGCACTGCTATGGAATTGACCATCAAATACTTTATGGATCGACCATTACCTTCCTTCATCAACCAAGCTTTCAGATACAAGTAAGTGCATTGAATTTCACATTCATTTCTATACTTACTTAATAGGTTCTTTATCTTTTGGTTACTAGATCTTGCTCTTCCCTATATTTCTCACACCCCACTTTCTAGCCCATCTACCTATCCAACCACCCATAACCTTCTGGATCTCCATACCTATCCTTTATACCTTTCTCGAGTCTTTCTCACCTTATTACAAACCTAACCATTGAAAGGAACAATAACCGGATCGTACTTCAAGCCAAGAACACGATGCTAATTAAACACCACGATCAATAAGATGAAAGTAATTCACCGAATAACTTTACATAAACCCTTACAAACAAATGAGTAGCAATATCATATATTATTATGGAACTCAATGCAATACATTGAGAATGGGCCTTGCTTAAATAGGCAAGGAATAACAATCTAAGAACCAATCAAAGTCGTAGATCAAGCCATAAATCAAGGAAATAACTAGTCATCAAAGAACTAGTCAAGACCATAGATTTAGGAGAGAACTAGACATCAAGGACTCAATCCAATACTATAGATCAAGGAAAGAACTAGTCAATACCTTAGATAAAGGAAAGAACTATACCTAACAACTAGATAATATCTCCTAATATCTAAATAAGATAAAAGAAATATTCACACACATAAGTGGGTGAGGATAAATACAATAAAGGTAAATAAAGTACCTAGGTGAACATGAGCTAAGGTAAATACCTACTCTAACACCCCCTTTCAAGTGAAGCTAGGGGCCAAAATAGATGTGGCATCTCCACAGTATGAGTCCCAGAAACTAGGCCTGATGAGGTACTCATGTACAATAATTGGGAAAAAGGGACACCGCAAGGTACCCAAAACTAGTAACAACAAAGTAAAGAGAGTAAAGATCTACTCCAAGGCATCCCAAGAAGCTCGGCTCAAAAAAACTCATACAATGTCAAGAAGTTTGGTGTGCACCGTGGTCCAATCCACCGCTCGATCATAAAACTCAAAAACAATCGACATTGGGCTCCACCGTAATAGCTCCATATAAGGAGACTCTCAATGGAGTGATGTCGAAAGTGTAAAAAAAAACCAAACATAATTTGATCAAGTCTTTGTAAATAGGTGTGCCATGATCCAAGAACAATAACCAAAACAACAAGGCAAGGACATAAAATCCAGAGTGTCACGATCCAAGAAAAGCCAAGGTAATAAGGAAATGACATGAAACCCAAAGAAGTAGGATCAACACCACACCCTCCCATACTGCTGAATGGGTGGAGTGATGCTACAAATCTGTATGAGTTGTCAAAACAACTACTCGAACACTGACAAACTAACACTGGACTTCACCAGAATAGATCCCCACAAGAGATACTATCAACATGCCAAAAGTGTCGAAAATACAGATACAAAATCTCTCAACAAACAAGAGAGATACACGACACTCCGTGAAGAAAATGCTCAAAACAAGAAGCATCACAATGCAGAAGGTATAGAAAGTGGAGCAAGAGGCCGAATGGTGGAGGAGCCATGCATGTAGAGTCCTCTCAATGAATGCCTATGTCATCTCCATGAGTGATCAGATATCCACCCCAAATCAACACGGATGGATGAAGAAGATGCCTGCATATGACTTGGTGTAAAATGCACAATGGGTGCATGTAAAAGAACATCAGAATGTGTGTCAGGTTGATCATGTTTGACAACTGAAATCTCAGGTTTCTCAAGCCTAAGTGAAGGTGCAAAACTCATGTGTTGCTCATGATCCTCAGAAAGAGTTGAGCAAACAAAAAAGGAGCTCTGTCAATGTGTGATCCCAATGAAGTATCTACTCGAAAACCAATGTCATGATAAGAATTCTACTTAACATGTGGAATAGAGGAAACAATACCTTGTGAATGTCTACCAATGACTCTGCTAGTGAGACCCATAGAACGGAGCATGCGAGAACTGAATGCAGTGGTATGCTTCTTAAAAAAGCCATACAAATGAGAAGTAGGATACACAACATGTGGTACTGTAATAGGCACAGATGTGGAAGAGCATGTAGTAACAAGCCTCATAGGTTTAGAAGCATCAAAAGTAGGTTCAGGCTCAAAGACTGGCAGATCAATGTTAGTGGGTACAAGAGAAACAACTGCAAGTGGACTAGGAGCATGGATATGGTTGTCCATAATATGATGGTGATGCTGTAGGCTAGCAAGTTTGTTCTCCAGGGATTTTATTATTGTATCCTTATCATGAATGAGTGATTGTAGAAGAGAATTTCACTTCTTGAGTGATCTATTTTCTTCCACAAATTTTACAATATCCTCTTGAAGTCCACATACTTCAGAGAAAAGCATATCATTCTCAGAATCCATGATAGGTACAAACTGTAACTCCCAAAATTTAGGACGTCGGGCTCAACCGAAATTACGTCCAATTATAGTGTAAGTCTCAAAATAAATAACTCCAATGGAAAGAGCACGAAAAAACAAGCACTTTTACAAAAATGGCACTCAAAACTGAGTTACCGATCAAAAGTTACAAGCTTTTTAATATTTTGCTCTGTTATTTATTTTAGGTGCCACTAAAACAAAGTAAAATGTTGTTGCCTTCACCACACAAATAAAATTAAAGGGGGCTCAAGTTAAGCACCTACTAGTAGGAATCACAAGTTTTAAGCCCTCATATGACCATACCATATGACCAAGGGCTAAGGATTTTCATGGATCACGTGCACAACCTTCAATTTAATTAATCTACTAATAATCTAGTGAAACATTTTGGCATGCCCGGTGGACCCATCAGGTTTCTTGTGCATTTATTCATTCCTAGGTAAAAATTGTGTGTTTATTTCCAATTGAAAAGTATTCACATTAACTTTATTCTCTAGAATCTTCTCCTTCTTTCTATTATCTAAAATAAATCATGCTTTTGGTGCTTTAAAAAGAACATGTCTTTCTTTCTATTGCATTTCATTAGTGAAATAACATCCCTCTTCTTGTTCTCCATTTTCTACATCGAATGTAATTGTGGATTTGGGCTTAAAATATTTGCATTTCATTCTAGTTTGTTACATTATAGCTCACATTAATTGAGGGTAACGTATACATTGTAAGTCATGCCTAGCTAATGGTTAATTAATTTAATTGTAGTTCACTTACACACTCTCTCTATACTAAACCACTTAAATAATTTACACATCTTCTTAAACATCATCCTACCTGGAAGAAGCTATCAACAATCACATGATTAGAGGATTGACAATGGATGCCCAACTATTTTCTCTCGTCCGGTCATTATATCAGAGAAAGGACCGCCCCCACCAAAAATTTACTTGAAACCATCCTTAGATCTTGGATTTTCATAGGACACCTTCTATTAAACCAAAAACTATGTTCTATTCACAAGTCAATCTAAAATAACATAAGCTAAAACATAAAATTCACCCATAGGATTTCGTGTTTCTTAACTTTTGCTTGATTTGTGTTTTGAGTTGTGAGGTCGTGTTCTCCATTTTTCTTTCTTCCTTTCACACTCCACAATTATAGTTGGTGTATTCTGAATTTTTCTGAGTGTGTTAGGGTCCATCATTACCATACTCAGGTTTTTGGGTTGGTATTTTATCTGATCTAAGTCAAAAAAATAACTTTCTCCATATTTTTAAATTTCACAATGACTAGCATCGGTCCGGTGGACCGACATCGATTTACTCACTTGACCATCATTGGTTTACTTGATCATTGTTAGTTATCTACTTTTTGGTCATTTTACCAAAAACAAAACTCAACACAATTTTTGTTCTTTTTGAGGTTCCTTAAATACATCATCATACCTCTAGATCTTTGAAATCACTAGTGAAATCTAGAATTTGTCTCATTTTCATTAGTTGTTACCATATTTATCAAACTTCTATTTATTCCATAAGAATCGGTATTAGTTCTCCTAACCGTCATTGGTCACCCTCCTTCACCATTATCAATTGACCCAACCGCCGTTGGTTCCTGTGTTTTAATTTTTAATTAAAACAATGACCAATTTTACCTCCTAAAACTTATTTTCTCTATTTCCTTCTATTTTCCTGTGTCATTTATAGAGATTAGATTACCAGTTCTACGCCAAATCACATGGTTTTGACTCGTAACCAAGCCAACGCCCTTGTGTTTCACGCTAGCCTCCACCACTCCTAACTATCCCATCGCCATCTTCCATCTTATCACCCATGGATCCCACTCAGCCCATTATCATCAGTACCGGTGACGAGGAGTTTGCAAGAATCCTTGACCAAAACCCCACTTCCTTACAATATTATCTCACCCATTCATCTACTCAAGACTCATCAGGACAGTTGGTATACGACATGCCTGTGTCCATTCCTCCTGCCCTTTCTCCCACTTCCATATCAACTACCACTAGCTCGACGTTACCTTCATCCACCTTACCCCTTGTGGTCTCCCAACTAGACCCCACATCATCTATATCGAGATACACCTATGGCATCTTTTGCTCCCATGGTGTCAACCATTCCTTCATCAGCCACCTTGAGCATAGCCCCATCTGCACCCACCACCTCATATATACCTATTGCATCGTAGCCACCCATGGTGTTGGCAACCCATACTCCATTTTAAAACATTTGTCCTCTCCATCCCGCAGTCCCTATCTCCAATAACTACAAGGGTCGTTACGCCTACCTCACCTAATTACATGTATCACCAACAACCCCTATCTCATCTACCACATATTCGGGATATCTACCACTTGCATCTATTCCCCCTTACGGTTCTCATACTCGAACCACCATATACTAGGATGCCTTCCTCATCATACATTCATCATCTACCCCTTATACTGTAAGGGGTGCCTAGTCATCACAACCTACCAACAAACTTATTAAAATGATGATGGAAAAGATGCAAACATTGGAAGCATCGGTTTCTAGCTCTCGCAACTCTTTAACATATGATGAAATATGCAATGAGCCCATTCATCCATCTATTCCCATTCATCCATACCCTACGCATTGGGAAATGCCAAAATTCAACCAGTTCAACAACAAAGAAGACCCGCAGCAACACTTGTGGTCTTTCAAACATGGGTGTTATCTAATCACTCATGACGATGCTTTACTCTTACGAACATTCCCAATGTCCTTGACAAGACCTATGTTGGATTGGTATAGTGGTTTACCTAGACATTCCATTTACTCATTCAACCAAGTGGCTCAAGCCTTCTTAGACCATTTTTCGATCAATATCGTCAAGAAGGTCACCATGACCAAATTGTACTCAACATGACAATACGAAGACGAATCTATTGCAAATTTCGTCACTCGTTGGTGAAGCCTCATCAACCAAATTACATTCCAACTGCCTCAAACTAATATTATAGAGTTGTTTACTAGGGCTTGTGCCAGACACATCTCACCAACTCTCTAAGTCCAAACCTTCCGTACATTTGATGAAGCATTCACCATGGCACGAAAACTTGAAATTCGTGCCATTGAAGAGAAGAAGGTTCAGTTGTGTAACAAAAATTCCACATTTAAATCAAATTATGCCTCTTCCTCTTCCCTTCCCCAAAACAACTATTCCAAAGAAAAAGTTTGCCAATGTGGTAGTTTTAAAGGCTGGCCCATCTCACCCATCTAGTCAATCAAAGCCTACCTCCAACCTTTCTCCCGTTCAATATTTTTAGTTCAAGTGGGAGAAATGAAAATACACTCCTATAAGAGAGCCTTGTTCTTCAGTCTTAGAAAAACTTCTTAAAGCCGGAGAAATTTCTCTTCCACATGTCAAACCACATACTAGTTTTGACCTCGCTCGTCCTATGCCTACATAGTACAAGGAACATGACTATTGCAACTATCATCATGTTAAAGGTCACAGCGATGGTAATTATATAAACTTTAAAAACATTATCCAAGAAATGTTAGATAATGGATATCTCGTCTGAGACAACCTGAACCTACCAGCTAATTTGAACCTACATATCTTCAAGAAGTCGTTCCTTAATCATACCCCATCATCTAACAAGACCGGTGAACCTTCAACTAATGATAGTAATGTCTATGAGGTTCATGCTATGTTTGAAATCATAACGGCCCTTCCTCAATTTCCTCCTACCCCCTGTATTGAGGATATTTTTTACTGAGCTCCTTTAGAGGAGTCCCCTTCATCTCCCCCTTCACCCATGGAGGAGTCCACAATATCTATCGATGTCGTTTCACCACTCACCCCGCAACTTAATGAATAACCTATGGTGTTAACTCTCTTACCCACGAGAGAGTCATGCTCACCTTCCTCTCCACCGAAAGAGGAACCTACCTCATCCCACATTTCATCTCGCCTACCCATAAGGGATCCTTTCGAAGCACCTCTTCCTGTTGGTGACAATTCCCCATTAACCTTCCAAGACCCTGTTGATTTACTCTCAGCTCTTTTACCCATAGAGTCTCGAAGCCGCCTAGTTCCTTGTCTCATAAACATATTTTACAGGATTTCTACTAAATCAACATCATCTCCTCATACAACAAGTGTGTTGTTTTCATGCTGGTGATTGCTTGGATTATGTTGATAATTCCATGCTTTGGGGATGTCTCTAAATCCCCTTTTCAATGCAAATGCAAATTTCACCTACTTGATACCTCCACAATTTATCCAAAGGTGTTTCGCAGACAAACCAACCAACCACGCCCTTGCCATTTGTAACGACCTCTTCTTCGTCACCTTCGCCCACACTTAAACCTTTACTAATAATTGAAATTTCACCAACACCTAAACCTTTTCCATCACCCATAACTTTCCCCATGTCTAGAACCATTACCACATTGGGTGTCATGCTGACATCAAGCCTAGTCCATCCTCCTATCAAACTAGATTTAGCCACATCCTCACAAGCCCATGCAAAAATTATTCCCCACCTAAAAGGAAGACCCAACCTTCTAGGCCACATACATTGGTTTCCTCCTACTACCCCTCTTTCACCTTCACCCCTTCCATCTATCCTAGGACCTCACCCATCAACCTTGTCCAAGCAACCTCTTACCCAAGGTAAACTAAAAACACAAGAGCCCGCCACCTCATCATGAGCCTCTGTTACACCTAACTTATCTACTCCGTGTACACCTTCGCAATCACCTGTAACCTTTTTACCACTTGTGCCCACACCACTTCTAGTAACCTCGTCACTACATATGATATTCCCCACTCTTCAACTAATACCCTCCACCTTTCCTTTTCCAAAACCTTCACCGTAGTACAACCTTGTCTAAAACTCTTAATCTCATCGACATGCCCTCATGGAGGTTTTGCAATCCATCAAGGTTTTACCTAACGACCCTATGCCTGTGGCCTCCATTATCACTCCTCACCATGTGGCCTCTCTCACCAATTCAACCCCTTCCTCTACACTCGCTACCAATCATCAAGTATCTCGACTTGAGTTTCTCTGACGATGAGATTGTACCTCTCCAATAAGATGATCTTGATCCCACCCTTTTCATTTCCATCTACATTGATAATATACACATTTGACACGTTATGATCAATGGTGGTGCCAACATCAACATCATCTCCTCCCATGTGTAAAACCAAATGCGCATCCCTACCAATTGCATGCATAATAACCCATTATGCTGCATTCATTCAATGATGCCATCATTTCTACCCTTGGCACTATCATTCTCCACATTTGTGTGGGCCCCTGTACTATTCCAAAATTGTTCTACCATTTTGAGGAGAATTCCAATACAACCTGTTACTTGGCTGAACTTGGATCTGTGTCATGGGTTGTGTTCCTTTAACCTTACATCACTTTGTAAAATTTGAACATGAAGGACATAACTATACCATTCCAGCTGACCCTTCACCATTTAAAACTCTGTAACATGTTGTATCGGCCTAATGATGTGCTTATAACGGTTAAGGCATCTACCACCACTGCCACTTCTCCTTCACCTACACCCCCATCCAATGATGCCGACACCGCCTCTCTGCACTGGCGCCTCTATTCCCATTGATGCCACAACCTCTGCAATTGACCCTCTTTGTCAACCCATCTATTTCTCACCAACTAGTGCTTCTTCTCCCTCGCCATCCAAGAATATATCTATTCCGGCTACCAACATATCCACTACCAATCGATTAGAAGGCATTTTTCAATGCTCACTCGGATGAGTTCCACCTGCACAACATTGATACATTCCTTACTCCACAAGATTATGGTAACCTTCACCAACATCCTTGCTATGATCACCACATAGGTGAGGTTTTGCCTTACGGTCCTCCACATCTCCGCACCAACCTAACTTATGGGGGACTTGATACTTCTACCTACTCGCCCGATCCACCTTCCCAAACATGAGCATTTTCATCTGACCTCCAATCTCTCACCAATCATTATTTCTCCCACACCTTCGTCCATCGTTGTGCATGGAAGGGCTTTGGCTTTGGTTTCTATGAACATGGTTATCATATAGTCATCCCGTGCACCACACGTAAACATAAAGATTGCAATGGAATTGGATTTTCAGAACCATCTTCCAAGAATTCCCACGTCCAAACTCATTGAGGATGATAACCCTCCTTCACCCCATTTACCAACATCACCACCTTCACCCACGAAGTCTATAGATCCATAATCCATTCCTCCTAATTTTTTTTTTTCATGAACACCATTTCCCTAGGACCTCGACTTATAAATGAGATGGCGAGGCTACCTCTTCCCTCCCCTTCTTGTATCCCGATATGATCGATGATGATACACCCTCTATTAATTTCGTTCAATGTCGGGAAGATGATTCTATTCTCACCTACCTTAGTACGGAGGATTCTTATATTCACTAGTCATTACCTTCTGAGACACAAACCATGTTAAATGAATCGACCATTGAAATCAATATTAATACCTAGGATGACTCACACATTCTAAAGATAGGCCAATCTTTAGATGTTGCTAAACATGAAGCTTTTACTTCTTTCCTCGAGGATTATAACAAATATTTTTCTTGGTCATACGTTGAGATACCTAGTATTGACCCAAACATTGTAGTCCACAACATCGCCACTATTCCTGAAGCCAAACCCATGAAACATAAGTTACGGAAAATGCATCCTCGCATTGCCATTTTTGTCAAAGAAGAACTCCAACACCTTCTTTTAGTTTCCTTCATCCTACCCATTGATTATCCCTAATGGATCTCTAACATCATTCCCATCACAAATGTGATAGGGGGACTCTGCATTTGTATGGATTTTCATGACCTTAACTTAGCTTGCCCTAACAATGACTTTCCTCTACCGAGTATTGACCAACTAGTTGATCTCACCTCCGGCCATGAGATGCTATCACTCATGGATGGTTTCTCACGTTATAACCAAATATTAATTACCGCCAAGGATCAACAAAAAACCACCTTCATCACTCCTTGGGAATCTTATGCTACCATGTCATGCCCTTTGGCCTTAAAAACGCTGGTGCTACATATCAGTGGGCTATGAGTTATATCTTTCATGACATCATGCATGACATATTGAAAGATTACGTTGGCGATCTTCTTTCCAAATCTAAACATCGGGAAAAACAACTTACATCCGTAAGGTCATCTTCGACCGTATGATCAAGTACCATGTTCACCTTTAGCCTAAGAAGTGTGTTTTTGCTATTCTTTCCAGAAAGCTCCTTGATTTTATCATTTCTTTGCGTGGAAAGGAAGTTGATCCTGCTAAAATTAAGGTTATTCTTGAAATTATTCCACCCACTAACCTTCATCAACTTTGTAGTTTGCAAGGAAATTTGCAATCTATTTATTGTTTTATTTCATAGATTTCAACCGTTGTCACCCATTTCATCATCTCCTAAAAAAGGACATCTCCTTTAAATGGGATGATGAATGCCACAAAGCCTTCAATGCCTTAAAATAATACCTCCTCCAACCACCTGTGCTCATTCCCCCTAAGGATGACCAACCATTTTACCTTTACATTTATGTTACTGATCATTCCTTGGGTGCCATGCTCGCTCATCATGACGAGCAACATAGGGAACAAGCAATTTACTACATAAGCCGTATGCTTCTAGACTACGAAAATAGATACACTCATGCCAAAAACTCTGCTTAGCCTTAGTTTTTGTCACCACTAAACTTCACCATTACCTACTCAACCACAAAACCTTCGTTATCACCAATATTGACCCCTTACATTACATGTATGCCAAGCCTTACCAACACCAACGTGCTTTGCATGTTGGCTTATGCTTCTTGTAGACCTAGACCTCGAGTTCACCCATAAAAAATCTATCAAAGGAAAAACCATTGTTGACCAACTTGTAGACGCACCTCTCTCTAGAAATCAGTCCTCTAACTTTGATTTCCTAGATGAATCCATTGCTACCCTCTCTTTGGATGATACCATTTACTAGATGACCTTATTCTTTGATGGTTCCAAATGTCAGCATGGGGTGGTGCCAATGTTATCCTCATACCTCTTGACATTGAACCTATGTAATTATCATTCAAAATAGATTTTGAATGTACTAATGATATCGCCAAATATGAAGCACTCGTATTAGGTCTTCAAACTACCGTCACCTTGGATGTTAAATCGATTAATATATTTTGTGATTCCCAACTGTTGTAAACTATGTTAACGACATCTACCAATGTCGTAACGAAATATTTCAAAAGTATAAGCATCATGTGGACATGCTTTTGACTACCTTTTTACTGTTATGAACTTCAAACCCCCATGTTCCACTAATAAATTTACAGATACCATGGCCTTTCTTGCTTCTCGGATACTCGCTTCGCCCTTTGACTCGAAAATATTTTTCACAAGACAAAGGTTGCAAAGCACCTTCTTATCTATTTCAAGACATCAAATTTGTTAGAACTATTGAACTTGACCTATGTGACCTTTAATAAAAGCAGGTTTGCGGACTACCTTTCCCTTTTAAATATGCCTCTAGATATTACTCGCGATGGACAATGAGCCTTTCTTTAAAGTGTCTCTTGCTATGTCATCATGGGAGGCCTTATTTATAAATGTGGCTTTGACAAGTATCCTCTTATGATGCCTTACAAGTTCTAAAATTCCTTATATAATCAAGGAAGTTGATGATAGAATTTATGGAGGTCACTTCGGTGGTTTAACCATCACTAAATGTATTCTTGGTCTAGGCTATTACTTGGCCAACCCTAAAGCTGTAATTGTTGTGACTATGTCAAGTGTTGTGTGAAGTGTCAACAACATGCTAATATTCATCATACCCTAGTCACACCTTACGGGTTACACGAGACCTTTGGCCTTTCTCTCAATGGGGTTTGGATCTTGTCAAAGATATTAATCCTCATTATTCCCAATGTCATCAATGGATTATTAACGCTAATGAATACTACAATAAATGGGTGAAGGTTGTACCTATCATTTCTACAAAAGTGAGAAAATATGTGAATTCATCAATCATCACATCATTTGTCGCTTTGTTGTTCCTCATCGCCTCATCACGATAATGGAAAATAATTCAAAAACACAACCCTACGGAAACTTTGCGATGCCTTTGGCATTCAAGTCGATTTTCTTCACGTTACTACTCTCAAACGAATGGCCAAGCTCAATCAACTAACAAAACTTTGAACAAAATTCTTATGAAAGTGGTTGGCAATACTAAAAAGGATTGGCACACACACATTCCTTTTGCTTTATGGGATTATTGTACTAGTATTCATACCTCAACTACTACCACACCTTTCTTTCTAGTCTATGGTACAGAGGCTCTCCTACCTCTTGAAGTCCAGATTCCATCTCTTCATATCTCACTCAAAGATATGCTCACCGATGATGAATTTCACCAGGACCGCTTGGCACAACTCAAGTTATTAGATGAATTTCATATAAATGCTCTCGATCACCTCCAAATATATCAAAAACGTATCAAATTTTCCTACGATAAACGTGTGCACAAGTGAACCTTTCGGTCGGTGACCTTGTCCTGAAGGAAAATCAACATGTAACAAAAGAGGAGAAAAGTAAATGGGGAAATTTTTCTCCTAATTGGCTTAGACCCTATATTGTTACTCATACCTATGGATTAGATGTTTATCATTTATCTTCCCTCAAAGGTAAAAACAAACCCGATCCCCTTACTTCCTTGCATATTCGACCATTCTATTGTTGAATCAAGTCCTATATCACCATTCGTCTATTAAATACTTGACCCTTGGGCACCTTTCACCTTTAAACACCTATTTTAAGGATTAACGACTAAACAAGAATCATGTGATTACCAGTCACCTTTTAGCCTTATCTTCAATATGAGTACCATGACTCTACTCATGGCATGATTCTCATGGATACTTTTCATCTTTTTCAAGATGGAATCCCATGGTTGTTCATCACTTAAAACCTCTCTTTCATAGTTAGCCTCTGTGTGCTATGGTTTTGTCTACAACACAAGAAGTCTATCATTCTACATAGTCTTGTCCATGACTTAAAAGAAAAAAAGTAAAAAAGTACAACGGGATTCATCTCCTTGAGTCAAACTTATAGAAAAATAATGACTCCCTCAAAAGGAAATCTACTCTTTCTATCTCACTTGCTATCAATAGATTTGCTCCTTGAAGGATATCTATATA
Organism: Taxus wallichiana var. yunnanensis; assembly: GCA_018340775.1. NCBI lineage: Eukaryota > Viridiplantae > Streptophyta > Pinopsida > Cupressales > Taxaceae > Taxus > Taxus wallichiana. The sequence continues at coordinate 981,844,738 of CM031242.1, read as the reverse complement.
AAGCTAGCCATACTGTACATAGTCTATCATAAAAGAAGACTATTCTTGCAAAAAAATAAAATCAGATATTCAAAAGATTCCCGCATCAATTAGCTTCACGAAAACCTCAAGGATATAATCTACTCATACCATATAGACTTCTCGTATCGATCAGTCTATCAAAACAAAAATGAAAGCAAAAGGAAAAAGATAACTTTTTTGTCATGGACTTGCCTATTTTGATCTTGGGTCTCTAGAAAAATAGGCATGCTGTCTCACACTAGGTTACGCTAAAACCTACCTATTTTCACCTCATCGCCTTTATTACCCTAATTTTATGCCCACTCAAGGATGTACCACAAATGAAAAATTTCATGATCATGTGACTTTATTCACCCTTAGAATAGTCAATCATGGAATGCCTTTAGGGTCTTAGGTTCATAAGCCAATCTTGGTATGGTAGACTTGTTATGGTTATTATGAATTAGGTGGCTCTTTTTGTCACCTCTTACCATTAATCTTCTTCATTACTTGTTGATTCTCCTATACAGACTAGACCACGGACACCTACATTTTAATAATTGCTCTTTCACCAACATCACCATGCTTAATCGACCTAACTCAGCCATGCCTAATCGACCCAGCACTTAACCATGCCGAATCGACCTAGACTTAGCCATGCCTAACTGACCCAAACTCAACCATGCCTAACCCGACCTAGACTCAATCATGTCTAATACCTACCAACCCCTCCCTCTACCTTATCAAATTAATCCCTAGCTTATGGAAGAGCTACATTAGCTTGAGGCCCTTTTTCGCAAAGGCTATGTAGGAAACACTCTGAGGGCATGCGACCCTTGGAGGTTAGCTCGACAACTCTTTCCCCTTTCCAATTTTCCCCTTTTTATATTCACATTCTACCTTAGTGAGTTTCCATTTTACACAAAACTGGGAAATTAAACAATCATAAAAACATACATACCTACCATTTTATAACATCACCATATCATACATCAATCATTTCAAATTTCCATGATATCAAATATTTGGAAATTTACACCACAACATACATATACATCATCATTTATTTTCCATACTACTAATAACTTGGAAATTAAATCAAATGCAAAAACATGACCAAATCATGCCTAAATCACCTAGACTCCACCATGCCTAAAATGACCTTGACTCCATCATGCCTAACATGACCTTGACTCCACCATGCATATAATCGACTCAATCATGCCTACATGACCTCCACCTTCCTATACCTAACTCAACCATGCCTATACCTAACTCTATCGTCCCGAAATCACCTAAAATCCATCATGCATATACCTAACTCCATCATGCCTATGACCTTGAATCTATCATACTTTAATCACTTAAACTCCACCATGCCTATACATTCGGTCATGCCTAGATGACCTAGACTCCATCATGCCTAACTCACCTAGTTCACATGATACACAATAAAAATAGAAATTAAAAACATAGATACATCATCCATCCAATCACTCTCATCATCTATATAAATGGGAGAGTCTATGTATTAATAAATATATACACAAATATAAATAAATACAAGTATCTCAAATCACTCGATATCAACCTCACTATCTTTGGCACGTAAACCGGTATAAAACTCAAAACCACAAAACTCTCATATACACCTCACTATCTTTGGCATGCGAGACCGGTATATATATAAAAAAATCAAAGTTGATGCCCAAGAAAAGAAGACCCACTCCTCTATCATATACTGGAGCACTCCCATCGGTTCTCGCGGGAATCTCCCATCCCCATAATTTGGAAAAGTAAATAAATCAACCGCGTCCATCATCGGTACAAACATCCTCGTCTCTTGTGGGTAGGATGCATACATGTCTCCATATGAGAGACTCACGCTGTGATACCTCGGATCACCCATCACCTCACCAAACACTACCACTATTGACTCAACGGAGGCCTCATATAAGATGAAATAAACCGACTCCCCTATAATGGGCAGCCTTAAGATCTGGTACATGCCCTCCAAGGTGATGATTTTAAAGATAAAATTTTCCAACAAAATAGGAATTCATAGTGTCACCTACCTCATCTCTGTCTTGTCTCCATGGTGTCATGTATGGCCGCTATGCCGGTGGTCCGTCTGACCCCTCTCCCACCTCTGCCATGACCAAATCCACTCCTCACCTCCAAACGAATCAAATCACTCAAACCAATAGCATGGACCTGCCAATCGACCACCAATCACCCACTACGCGGCTCACCAAATCAGCTCAACACCTCGTACGGTCATTTTCCAAGCCTCACTTTCTCCTTTTTCTTTTTCTACAAATGGAAAAAATCAAAATGAATCTGTAAAACACATATTTTTCTTTTTCAGACCCAAAATAACATGACTGACATTGGTCATGTTGTTCTCTATAAAACTGACGTTGGTTAAAGCATAATCGACATCAAGAACCTATCATTACCATTTCACCCATATTTTACCCATTTTGACCTCAACTCATTACTTCCAAATACCTTTTGACCTTACCAACACCTCTTACACCCTACCCACAAGCCTAAATTACATATACATTTCCTTATGTTTAGGGACATGTTATTTACCTATACCTTGGCCTTACCCATGTCATGACCTACATACCCTGACTTGAACTTACTTTTGTGACCTTTGAACTTATGTACTCCATATACCTTGTGATGTCATTGCTCATGTTGTTTTGCCTAATGACCTTACCTTACCTATTCTTTGTCTTTGTTTATCCCAACCAAACCTTTGGTGTAGGAGATCATACCTAAAATTTCTTGCACCTAACCTAAGTTATGTTTCTAAACCATATCCTGTACTTTGGATACCTAAATCACTTCAACCTTTTTTGGATAAACCTATCAAACTTGGGCAACGTAGAGTATGCAAGCTCTTCCACCTGGTATTGTGTCGCAGTATATACATGTGTGTGCATTTGATTTCTATTACCCATTCCTTAATATGACCCATAACCATTACCCAAAGCTCCCATACCCTCCCCTACAACCCACTTGTTATCCAAAATTCACCCCTCAAGGTAATTTTGATAACATGCATCAAATTCTTCAATCCCGAGCAAGTAGATTGATTCAAGGCCCGAAATCATGTTTTGGGGCCCCCTCGCTTCTCTCTAACTCTCCCATCCAAGAAGAAATCCCAACGAGTTAGAAAAATGTAAAAATACAAAAATAAGGTTGCGGGATTTGTTTTAAAGCATTTCGGGTCTCAGGTGTGGGACCGTACTAGTGCGGGTCATACCGAGGTTTGTCATACCAAGTCTGGGGCCGAAATACAAAGAAAATTGGCTAATTCAAACATTTTTGTCCCAGGCAGTCCAAAGGTACGCGGGACGTTGGGGCGCTTGAAAAGTCCGAATCGGCCAAAAACAAGAAAAATCGTCAAGTCTTTTGTTTCGTGCAGTTTGGGACAGCTGGGACAAAAGTACGCGTGGGACGTAAATCGGCCGATTTGCCGCATAAACGGTCCATTTTGGGCGAGTTTGGAAATTTTCGTTTGGGACAGTCGGGACAAAATTACGAGCGGGATGCGAAAATCAATCAGCCAAGGCAAAGAAGAAAAGTCAACGTTTGACCCGTGAACTTCAAACGGCCATAACTTTTGACTCCGAGCTCCGATTTTCACAAAATCAAACTTTACGAACGAGCACAACTTCCTCTACAATTTCTTATTTTTAATGAGGGTAGATATATTTAATTAAAAGAAACATATTCGGCTCCATCGGTTAATGCTCATTCCGTCAAAATGACGCTGCCGCAGGACCCAAAATAGCTGCCCGCACTCGAGAGGCCATAACTTTTGCATTTCTCAACAAGTTCACACAAAATTGAGTACGATTGGAATCGTGGCTCCGAGCCCAATGCACATAAATCAAGAAATTATAGATTTGATGAGAGATTGATTGATATTTTTAGAAAACGTGGTTGGGTTCATAACAGTGTTTTATTTGGTGGTTGGGAGTGCAATTAAGAGGCATGGTCATCATTCTTTCTCTTTGCAAAGACTGGGACAGTATGGGGAGCCTTTTACAAGTAATATATAATCATTTTACTCCATTTAATGCCTCTTACAAGTGGTTGAAGGACAGATTTCGGGATTTCCATTTTCCCTTCTCTTTCTCTTCTCATTTTTTCTATAAATTGGAGTGTTGGGCTCATTGTAAAGGAGGTAGTTTTTGTAGCAAAGCTCTGCCAAAATTTCTTTGTGAAGATAATGTGTTGTAGGCCCTTGTTGTGGACTCCTTGCATGGTGATCCAGGCCCTTTTCTTGTAACCGATTGAACTGTGCGTATCAGGAAGCAATAAAATATAAGTTTGTGGATGCATCTTCCCCTGCTGTGTTTTCTTGCATTCTTCTTGCCCCTTCAACCTTGATTACAAGAATATTGTGTCTATTATTATGTTCATGCAGGGATCCATTATCATTGTGTATGTTTGAAATATTGTTGTGAATGCGTTTTGCTAGATTATGGAGAACTGTCATCACCTCTTCTAGTGTGCACTTTGCTTCTATATTTCACGCATTTGAAGACTACTCTCACACCCTCCTTTTCTGGTGTATCACCGTTTTAGTGTAGGATTTCATTTTATGCATTCTCTCTCCTTGGTCCCTTAGAAATTTAGATTAGAATAGTTAGCTTCCCCTGTATTAGAGTAGATTGTGGCAGGTAGTTTAGGAGCAAGAACCAGCTTTCTCTGGAGGTCTATCTCAAGTAACAAGTCCCACAACTTGGAGATAGTATCCATGTTATCCAATCACACCGTGAGCTCAAGTACACGCGCTTGTATAACTATAAGGGTGCTGTGATTCAGTGATAACACCACCTACCCTCACTTTCATCGATTACCCATTTATCAAACCACTCATAAAATATGTTTGACACCTCCTTAGTTCTGGTTTGAGGGGATCACGTTCACCCACACTTGGGGCAACCTCACCTTTATCCCTACTTAGGGAAACCCCACTCTCACTTATATTTTGTGAAAACACTTCCTATTTTTGCTAGTGTCTCTTAACAATAAAAGCTATGCAACAAAAAGGGCAAATGTAGACACCAAATTTGGGTCACACTCCCCTTAGTCCCCTTTCGAAAGCGATTAACATTACGTGTTCACATATCCATGACCCCTTTACCCCACATTCATATTATTTTAATTACTTACAATTTAATTTAATTACTTTAATTAAAATTATTTACACCTCACCTAGCCACATCACCTGACACCTCATCATGGAGTTATTCTTAGTCTATTAATTAACTAAGGCGAGTCTCCACTTATCTTAACCAACTAGGACTTAGTCTAACCCTAAAATTAAAGTCTTATTCCTTCTCCAACAACACTCCTACTTATCTAAGTGCCAAGAATCACTTGAGACCCAAAATAACAAGTAAAGTGCGCCAAAATAGCCATGATTTGCTATTTTTGGTAAACCTAGGATATCCCACCTTAACCAAAGCTGATCAACCTAATCATCATCGGTTACCATATATACGATTTGGAAACCTTTTTCCGAGGTTGGTCACTTCAAGTTTTTGAGAGGGATATCTACATTCAAGCATGAACCAGAGATCTCAAGCATCAAAATGATAGAATACATTCAGCCAGAGGCCCAAGCAAGTAGCTAAGACTAATCCAAAGGCATTGTCATTCATGATAACACTCTAGGAAGCACTTCCATGACACTGACCACCAAATTCTTCATGGATCGACCATCACCTTCCTTCATCAACCAGGCTTTCAGATACAAGTAAGTGAATTGGATTTCACAATCATTTCTGTACTTAATAAGTTCTTTATATTTTGGTTATTAGATCTTGCTCTTCCCTTTATTTCCCATGCCCCACTTTCTAGAAAATCTACCTATCCAACCACCCACAACCTTCTGGCTCTCCATACCTATCCTTTACACCTTTCTGAGTCTTCCTCACCTTATTACGAACCCAACCAGTCCTCCTTCAATCTTTGTGTAATCACAGAGAAGCCTAAAACCACCTGTTAATTAACTTTCACCAAATTTTCCCTACCGACGCTAGTTACCTTAAGCATCATCGGTTCCCCCTCATCAACATTAGTCACCAAACCGACATTGGTTATTGTACCTCCGTCACAATTTCACCAATATGTCCCTAATATCCCCCAAAACCTCAAAAAAACCTCACCCAAGCTAGATACCCTTCCTACAACCTCACTACAGACCTTCCCATCTCTTTGTGTAGACACAGAGAGAACACGGATCCTTGTTTATGACATTCTTCCATCCCCATAGAAACTGATATCAGTCATCTAAAAATGACATCGATCATAGCTAAATCATCATTAGTCATTCACCGACCAACATTGAGTGCATGAATATGGTAAACTGCCTTAGACCAACAAGCTTCCCAGTTATCCAAGACCAACCCAAACTCCACCAAGTCTTACCCAGACCCTTCTGTGACCTCTAGACCACCTACCTAGCTTGCAACCTGACCCGAGACCTTTATTAGTTTAATTATCAAAGCATTTAATTGGATTAAAATTGATAGTAATATGAGATACCTAAATCAGTACTAACATTAGATTCTTTCATTTATTTTATATTGAAATATATATATATATATATATCGGTGGATTGACAACTGAAATGTAAAGTGAGACCAAAAACATAGTTAATAGCAAAAATGTTAGTGGATTGCCTAGCGTGAGCTAGATCTAGGAAGTGTGATACTTCCTTGATGGTTGTCAATCCACTAATATATATAATTCAATATAAAATAAATGAACATGCAAAATGAAAGAATCTAATGCTAGTACTCTGATTTAGGTATCTCAGATTACTATCAATGTTACTCCAATTAAATGCTTTGATAATTAAACTAGTAAAGGTCTGAGTCAAGTCAGCAGTGGGTAGGTGGTCCGGAGGTCACATATAGAGTCTAGGTAAGACTTGGAGTTTGGGTTGGTCTTGATAATCTGGGAATATTGCTAACCCGAGACACTTTACTAGATTTAGATATCGACGCTGTCACGAAATGACCAATGATAGTTTAGCTATGACCGATGTCTGCATTTTGGATGACCGATATTGGTTTCTACGGGGATGGAAGAATGTCATAAATAGGGGTCTAGGTTCTCTCGTGTCGGCACGTATAGATGGGAAGGTTTTTAGTGAGGTTGCGGTAGGGTGTCTAGCTTGGGTGAGTTTTTTTGAGGTTTTGGGGATGTTAGGGACATATTGGTGAAAGTCTGACGAGTTATAATGCTGACATTTGTCAGTGATTGGCGCTTGATAAAGGGGAAGCGACGATGGTTAAGGTAGCGGCGTCGATAGAAATTTGGTGAAAGTTAATTAACAGGTGGTTTTGGGCTTCTCTGTGATTGCACAAAGAGTGAAGGAGGACTGGTTGGGTTTGTAATAAGGTGATGAAGACTTAGAAAGGTATAAAGGATAGGTATGGAGATCCATAAGGTGTGTGTGGTTGGATAGGTAGATGGGTCGAAAAGTGGGGTGTGAGAAATACGGGGAAGAGCAAGATCTAATAACCAAAAGATAAAAACCTATTAAATAAGTACATAAATGAATGTGAAATCCAATACACTTATTTGTATTTGAAATCCTTGTTGATGAAGGAAGGTGATGGTCGACCCTTGAAGGATTTGGTGGTCGGTGCCACGAAAGTGCTTCCCGATTACTACCGTGAATTCCAATGCCTTTAGATCGATCTCGGTACTTGTTTGGGCATGTGGTTGAATGGATTGTCATTTTGATGATTAAGATCTCTGGATCACACTTGAATGTAGATAGCCATCTCCAAAACTCAAATTGACCAACTTGGGAAAAAGGTTACCAAACTATATTTATGGTAATCGATGATGGTTAGGAGTGACCGACATTTATCGATTGAGGGTTAACCGGCGTCGGTTAAGGTGGGATATCCTAGGTTTACCAAAAATAGCAGATCTTGGCTATTTTTGGCGTGCTCTGCTTGTTAGTCTAGGTCTCAAGTGATGGTTATCACTTAGATAAGTAGGAGTGTTGTTGGAGAAGGAATAAGACTTTAATTTTAGGGTTAGACTAAGTCCCAATTGGTTAAGATAAGTGGAGACTCGTCTTAGTTAATTAATAGACTAAGAATAAGTCCATGATGAGGTGTCTAGGTGATGTGGCTAGGTGAGGTGTAAAGTATTTTAATTAAAGTAATTAAATTAATAAATAATGCAAGAATGGGCATTAATTCAATTGTAAGTAATTGAATTAATATGAATGTGGGGTAAAGGGGTCATGGCTAGGTGAACACATTATGTTAACTGGTCGAAAGGGAACCAAGGGTAGTGTGATCTAAATTTGGTGTCTACATTTTCCCCTTTTTATCGCGTAACTTGTATTGATAAGTGACGTTGACAAAAATAGAAAGTGGCTGCCCCAAATATAAGTGAGAGTGAGGTTAACCCAAGTAGGGCTAAAGGTGAGGTTGGCCCAAGTGTGGGTGGAGGTCTTCCAAAAATTTCCCTAAAATACCTTGGAAAACTTCATTTATCTCCTATAAAAATCTCGGATGGCTTGAGTCTTCCGTGTCGGCTTCCTGAGGGTGTTTACCATTTACAAAATTGACAAAAATGGTCCTTTCTAGGTCTTCGGGGGTAGTTGTTCTACATTGAAACTCAACAAATTATTCAATCACCTTAGGCATACGTCTCTGCACATGAAAAACACTTGAAAATATTCACCCTTTCAACATAAAGGATTCAAGCCAACTATGTATAAATGTGCCTTGTTGATCCAATTATTCCAAATCAAGAAAAACAGAATGAAAATATCAAAGAATTTATAGCATGCTTCAACAAGTTTCTAGGATTTATTACTCTTGGTAATAAGCCAAGTGATGATAATTAAGCGTGTTTTTGTCTCTTCTCTACACCTAGAAATTCAACTTCTATGAAAAAGGAGTACGGTACATAATCTAGAAATTGCACAACAAGAGGAAGTTGTCCTTGAAGGCCATATGATCCTATAAAAAACAATAAGAGATCAAGTGTTAGATCCTAGTCCACATGTCTCTAGGGTATAAAATGAAATATCCCAACTTGAAAAGAAATAAGGAAGTTCAACCGAAACAAACTCACTAAGAACAAACTCGGGCCGGAGTTTTCCATACTTCTCATAAGAAGAGGAAAATTCAATTCATCTTGCATGATGGTTTCAATTTCTGAGTCCTTGGAGTAAGTACATTAGTAGAAGAACAATTGACAAAACCACAAAGTGCATAAGCTATAAGAGTTCATTTTGTGTAATGTGAAGATGAGGACGAAGAAGACTCGAGAGTCTCACAAGGTTTTCATACTAAGAAACTATCTTGATGATAATTATTTCTTTTATGAATTGCTAGAATATGACGATCCTTTATCAATGATATCATTTCATGAGAAAGTTGATAATTTTGACCAAAAAAGAATGACATTGAAGCAATTGCTATGGATATTAATTCATTTCACATCTTTGAAGATGCATAAGAAGAAAAAGCTTTAGTTTGAAATTTTCAAATCAGATCATATGATATTTCTCTTCACAAATATCATGGTCCTAATAAATGTAAAAGAACAAAATTTAAATTTATAGAGGAAGGAAAATTTTTCCCAATCATCACCACTTGTGAAATAGGAAAAATGCAACATTTGAAGTTTATGATGAGAATGGTGTTTCATTCAATCATGCACTTATTTTTCCAACATACATTTCAATAGACAATAAATATGTGAAAAATATTTCTAGTGTGCCTACCATGAAACATGAGAATCATAATCATATGAGATTCAATGATAAATCTTTATATATAGAGAATTTTTATCTAGGAACAAGAAGGAACACAATTTTTCAACAAAGAAAAAGTAATTATCCAAATTAGAGGAGTTCATTGTTCACCATGAAGTGATGAATGTAGTTCTACTTTCCATCCATCTTCTCAATAGAAAGGTACACAATTCCAGCAAGCTCATTTCCTATCCATGTCAACCGAATTAAATTTTTCCATACCATATCCATGATTCCGACATCTCTATCATAGGGGCACCTAATTTTATCAACTAGTTAATGGATTTGCATAATATTTTTCCCTTATAAATATTTAATATTTTTCTATAGTGCGGCGTATTTCCATTTTTATTTGTGTGTGTGTGTGTGTGTGTGGGTTCAATAAATGCAATGGTAAAAGTATCTCATAGAACCGTTTTCATCCCTCTTTGGAAGTGACTCTATTCTTATGAATGGATAAAGCACTTTGGTCTATTTAATGTTGTGTTATTTTAGCATACCTTCTTTCCTGTTTATGCTCTTTCAAACCCAAGACAAGTCCCAAAATTTAGAGCTAGTTATTGGCTTGTAAAATTTCTAGGAAATTTACTTTATAACCCAATAGAAAAATTTACCTCTTTTAGGAATTTTGGTCAAAATAATTTTTTTACCCTTTTGCAAGTGCCAACTTCTTGGTAGATCTGGTTGAGTTTTGAGTGGTTTTAAGAATCACGGTTTTAGAAATTATAAAGGTTTTAGAGTTTACTTCATGTTAGTATGGTTTAGGTTATATTTTGGAAGTTCTTGATAGATCTTGAGAACCCATTCAATCCTAGCACTTTTATGAAAACATGTCTTTAGAGAAAGGTCATCTTCAACTAGAAATTATGGGATCTCAAAGCTGATTTAGAAGGTTAAAACATAGTCAAATTAAGTCTCATGCAATCTTATTCATGGTCTAAGAAGTTTTTTTCTCCACCCCTCTCATTTTCCCACTTGCTTCTCAACTCATTATTGCTCCTTCTTCCACTAAAAAGGATGAGTTGGCTGAAAATTAAAAATTAATCAGTTTTAGATATTTAAAATTGTAAAAACAATTGAGTGTTTTCCAGTCAAAATCATATATTGTATGCCTAGGAAAATTCTTTTTACTTTGGGTGCATGGAAAGTCACATTTTGTTCTATTTCTCTATTGGGGTGATGAAATCAACAAGTTTAAGTGAAATGTTCTAATTGGCACAACATTTTGGGTTAATTTTTTCTTCTCTAATCTCAAAATTTTACTCCCTTCTTATTGGTTTATTTTTGTTGACAAAAGGTAAAAAGAATCCATCTCCTCCTTATTTTCCCTCATTGGCTTTTCCATCAAGGAATGGGTGGATTTTGGGCCCCCTCATGTATTTGGGTGAGGTTTTGGAATGCATGGGAATTCCAAAAGTGTGACCTCAACCCGATTGGGGTGGACTTTTAAAGTGATCCATGCATTTCCATTTTATTTTAAAACTTTACATTTCCCTCCAAATCTCCATCCACACTTCAATGATTTTCAAAATTTTAATCCCTGCTAAATAGAACAATGAAGAAATAAAAACAATAATGAATAAATATAACATGGAGACTAATTTAATTATTACGAACCTCTATTAAAACCAGCTCCATGCCCTAATTTTTCAAGAACTCATATTTCTCACCCCGATCAATTATATGGAGGGAAAATCATGAACTTTTTCCAAAACACTTCATTTAAAAACACCATTAAGAATATATATATCTTATGTTGAATGATAAAATAGTTTATTTTTAATGTAAAAGGAATGATAACCAGATCCTACCAAGCCAAGAACACAGATGCTTTGATAAAACACCACAATCAATAAGATGAAAGCAATTCGCTAGAATAACTTTACATAAAACCTTTGCAAACAAATGAGAAACAATATCATATATTATTATGGAACTCAATGAAATAAAATGAGAATGGGCCTTGCTTATATAGGCAAGGAATAACAATCTAAGAACCAGTCAAGGTCGTAGATCAAGCCATAAATCATGGAAAGAACTAGTTAAGTCCATAGATTTATGAGAGAACTAGACATCAAGGATCTAGTCAATACCATAGATCAAGGAAATAACTATACCTAACAACTAGATAATATCCCCCTAATATCTAAATAAATAAAAAGAAATATCCACACACATAAGTGGGTGAGGATAAATACAATAAAGGTAAATAAAGTACCTAGGTGAACATGAGATAAGGTAAATACCTACTCTAACATAATGTGGGAAAGTATTTTCTAGCCATAAAAACTATATTTTTCTATTGCTTGCCAAAAATCATGTTTCTCTTTCCTATTGATTTGGAATTTGGAGCATAACTCGCTCTTGAAAAACTAATCATTTGATCCATATCTTGCATAGTGAGTAGAGTATTTGAGTAGACATGTATTATTTTTTTCATCATATTCTACTATCTCCATAAAAAAAAATCAAAGAAGACCAAATTTATTCCATGTCTCAAGTGAAAATTGCATCTCACAAGCATACCCATGCAAATTACCCAACAATGAAGGAATAAAACATGAATTGAATTCCTCCTTTGATTCAAATGAAATTTGTATTTCTTTGCTTTTTAAACATACGATTTCATAGATTTGTAGACACAAAATCTATGCACTTGGGTACATTTCTAGGTCATAAAGCATATTAATGTATACATGATTCCTAAGCAAGAAAAATAGTGGTTGACAACTCCTTTTGGCCTTTTGGTTGCTTTATCTCTTGCACTTTACGGCTTTACACATCTTACAATTTTGTTGACACTTGACTGATTTACCTTTTGATGGCCTCAAACACTAGCACCCAATTAGGACAGAAGCACCCAAGCGCTCTTGTCCCTTCTAGGTGCTCATGTCCCTCTCTTTCTTCTTCTTACTCTTTTGGGTCCTTTTCTCTTCTTGGTCACCTTTTAACACTTTGGGTCGATCTTTCATTTGTCAATTATGAAATTCAAATAAGGGAATCATATATATACTTAGTTACTTCTTTTAAATAAGGGGCCAAACACTATAAGCATTATCTATCACCACCTAAGATTATACAAAGGCATAAGAGCACTACAAAGTACATATCTATCACATCCATACAAGGTTCAAGGTTGCATTAGTCTGCATACACACTACATAAGAGGGCGCTTCATTCTATTCCATCACACACATTTTGCATATTTGAGACAATCTAGATCTAAGCCACTATCATCGTGTAACTTGCACAAAGTTAACCTAGGAATGTTTCACACAGAAATGCTTCCGTTCCTAGAATAGAGTTGCTTCTATCCTTTCATTCCTTTGAGAAACAGATAAGGGTTAGGGCTAGGAGGAATCCCTATTGAATGTTGAGAGGGTGTGCACGTACCGTAGAGAGAGATCAGATCTATTGCAAAGAACTCCTTTTTGTCTGGGAAGGACTACTGCAAGTAAGAATACAAGACCACCGATTCTAATTAAACAATAAATGAGGGAACTGCCTTGGGCCCAGGAAGTATTAAACTTCCTTTCGAAGGTGGTCAGTTCCCCTACTAATATGAATTAACACAAATTCTAACAAAGAAGCTATTGCCAAATTACAATTTAATTGCCTTGTTAAAACAATAGAGGAAAGGGCTAGTTTTGGTTTTGAGTCACAGTGACCGATGCCGGTCACTGTCACCGGTACCGGTTTCTGCTAACCGATATCGGTAGGGGCAGTGGTTTTAGGGGCTTTTAGTGAAGGTTGGCAATAAGGTGGCTATGGTGTTTATAAGGCTGGTAAATGATTGGGGATAGGTGATGGGGTGATGGAGAAGACTCAGAGAGTATGGGGACTGTTCTTGGGGGTAATGTAGGGGTAGAGGAATGGCAGTTAGATGGAGGGTGTTCCTGGGTAGTAGATCTAGGAATAGACTTGTAATTACTGTGATTCAGAAATCTAAGAAATGCTATTAAAAGAACATGTAAGACACTACTTACTAGTTCCTGATGAAGATACAGGTTCAAGGACTGTGGTAACGAAGGCAAGGCTCAGGTAGGATGATCGGACAATCAAAGATGAGCTATCTTCTCTCCCAATGCTGAGATGAGTGTTACTTGGGATCTGGTTACTCGATTGCGATCTTGGGCTTGATGTCCTCCTTTGCAAACTCTTCTCTTTCCTTCACTTGTCTCGCTCGACAAAGTGAATTCTCGATCCTTCCAATCAATTCCCGGTTACGATCAATGAAAATCCAACCCTTTGTTTTTGGTTGGGGGAGGTCATTTACAAGGAACCGATGGTGGTTACGTAACCGACGGCGGTCGAGTAGGAACCGATATCGGTTCAGTCAAAGTGGGCTATTTTTAGTAAAATAGCCAACTTTCCCTCATTTTCTCTCGAGGGATCGGTTGTGGGCTTGGTCAAGTCATTGTGAGGTTGGTTTTGGGTGCGGGTGAGGATTAATTAATCATGGGTGTGGATGTAAACCAAGTTATAGGTCTTTATTAGGTTAGTTTAGGGTTAGGACTAGGTCATGATGAGGTGGCGAAATGAGGTGGCAAGTTTGGAGATGTGGATTTATTAATTATAAGGTAATTAATAAATAATTGTGTAAGTTTTAGGTGATGAGGTTAGGTTGCGAAATGAGATGCGGGGCACGGGGGTCGTAAGACACAAATTTGGTGTCTACATTAGCCCCTTGTTGTCGTGTAGCTTGTCTTGTAAAGTTGCACTGACAATAATAAGAAGTGGTTACTCCTGTTAAGGGTATAGGTAATCCCCCTCAAATCTATCACAGATTGAGGTAGCGTGAAATCAGGGATAGGGTTGATAAAGGGTAAATGGTGTTGAGATGATGGTAAGATGGTGGGGTAGGTCCAAGGAAGTAGACGCACGTTGAAATGTAGTAGTGCGACCAGGGTACATGATTTGAAGAGCAAACAAGCAATTCATAGGCAAAGGTCGATAGTTTATCCAAACAAGGGTGATATAATCCTGGTATCCAAGGCATAGGAAGTAGCTCCAGGGGATATAACGGGTAAGGTACAGAACGTTTTAGGCATGTTCGGCAGTACCAAATGGTTGGTTTGGTTGAGATAAACATCACGGTCTCGGTCTAGGAAAAGTTGGTCGACTGATCAAATCAAGTACCCTAATCATGCTAAAACACGAACAAGTGAGCTCGATTGAACAAAAAGCTACATGATGGGTGGATAAAATTGTAATTTGTGGGTTTTGGGTGAGGTATTTAAGTGGTGCGGCCTTAGGTCGGGCCTGATTGGTTAGTTGCGGCCTTGGGCTAGGCCGATGGTTGGTCGCGCGGCCTTGGGTCGGGCCAAATGGGTGGTCGCGCCTTGGGTCGGGCCAAATGGGTGGTTGCGGTCTTGGGTCGGGCCAAATGGGTGGTTGTGGCCTTGGGTAGGGCCTGATTGGTTGGTTGCGCCTTGGTCGGGCCTCGATTGGTGGGTAGCCCTTGGGGTTGGGCCGAATGGTTGGTTGCGCCTTGGGTCGGGCCAAATGGTTGGTTGCGGCCTTGGGTCGGGCCTGATTGGTTGGTTACGGCCTTGGGTCGGGCCAAATGGTTGGTTGTGGCCTTGGGTCGGGCCTGGTTGGTTGGGTGCGGCCGTGAATGTGGCCAATGAAGTCAAAAAAGGCTTTGTAGCAAAGGAGGGTTTAGGCGATGTGGTGAGAAAGGGAGATTGGTGAATAAGGGCAGAAATTGTGGTGAAAAAGGTATTAAAACTGATATCGGTTAGCTATGACTGGTATCGGTTAGATGACCGATACCGGTGGTTTAGGGCACAATATAACTAATATCGGTTATAGGTCAAAAACCTATAAAAAGAAAAATACGGCTGTCATTGTCACAGTGTCAATTTGAAAACCAAATTTAGTTGTCTGAGGTGTTTTAGTGATATTGGTGAGTTTGTCGGCTGAGGTGGCATTATTGGAGTGGAGAAGTGAGTGATTGGTAGACCCAGTGAGTAGGAGGCGGACTTTTGATTGGTGGAGAATCTAGCTGAGGAGATTTGGAGCCATGGTACAGCCAGGAGGAGTAGGAGGTGCTGGACCAGCTGGACCACCACCACCTATCCCACCACGACAACGTGTCGTCGTACCGGTAGGCTCTAAACCTCGAATTATGTGAATTTAATGTTTTTAAGCTAGATTTGGGTTTTGGGTAGGAATCCAAGTTTTTAATATAATAATGAATAAATTGAAGTTGTTTGAAAAATGGAGAGGGTAGGTGGGTTAGTTAGGTGAAAACCGTAGGGTGGGTAGGTTTGTAGGGTTTTTCGGTGGGTAAAAGGGTAGAAATAGGCAAAAAATGGGTTTTGGGGGCCGCGTCGGGTTCGGCTCCAGAGCTTGACAAAGGATGGCGATGTCGGTCGGTAGGTGACTGACATCGGTCACAAATTTTTTGGGCCAGGCAGGTTGTTGGTAGGCCGGTGTCGGTCGTATGTCGACCGCACTGTGTGTGTGACATGTCTTTGTAGGGGACCGGTGGCGGTCACGGGTGACCGGTACTAGTCATTAGTGAGGATTATTTATATATTGTTTGGTTTTGTTGTTGTTTTGGGTTTTTGGTTGTTGTGTTTGTTTGTTGTGTTGTGTGTTGTGTTTGTTTGTTGTGTTTGGGGTGAAGAAGGAGGGGGTAGAGTTGATAGGAAAGGGGATATCGTAGATGTTTTAGGGTAAGATAGGTGTGTGTTATAGAGTCGGGGTGTGGTTGGGTGGGTAAAAAGGGGGTATAGAGGGTTAAGGTAGTTGTTGTGGTAAAGGGTAGATCTAATGAAGTGGGTTGTTTGTGCGGGCACGTCGGCGGTGACGATGTGGGATTGATGCCCCGTTATTGAGATGGATGCGGCCACATGTGTGTCCGCAGCCAGATGGGCCATTATGCGGGAGGTGGGACTCGGCGGAGTCCAAATGGTAGTAGGGCTGCGGATAGGGACCACAGCCTTATGGTTGCCCTCATCGAGAGATGGGATCCGGTGACCAATGTTTTCCATCTCCCTACCGGAGAGAGATGACTATTACCCCGGAGGATGTATATCACATCCCGAGACCGCCGATCGTAGGGGAGGCGGTATTCCGTAGATGCAGAGATGGCTATGGGCGGTGATCCCTTTAGGTATTTGGGGATGCAGCCGCATTATTGACTTATCACAAAGCACGAGCATTGCCTATGGGGACATGTATCGCGCCCACAGACATGAGACACAGCTTGCCATGCTGATGATGATAGGTATCACCTGCTTTACCCTCCCAGACTCAGAGGGAGGCCGCTTCCCATGGGCTTTGATGGGAGTACTGCACGAGATGGTAGAGGAGCATACGTGCTATGCCTGGGCACCAGTATATCTGGTGCAACTATACAGAGAGCTGTGGGGTTATCGCCGGATGAGGCGATTTGGGATTTGCTCCACATTTTTGTTACACTGCTTGGGCATATGAGCACATCATATGTATACGACCAGATAGGGCTTCCCCTGAAAGAGCCGAGGGCCACAGGTTATATACAGGTATGGCTTTTAGAGGTGGTTGGGGGTCGTGGGCCACCCACGGCCGGTGCTTGCGGGACGGGATGTAGCTTACTACCGTCATATGCTAGAGGGCGTGACCATCTTGGACATTGTATGGAGGCCCTACGAGAGGCCATCAGCCCCGAGGAGAAGCCCGAGCACAGATGCGATGGATCCAGTATACTTTCTGGATAGCAGGATGGAGGCCTAAGAGTATGAGTGGATACCCCTAGAGAGGGTACGACGACATTTGGGGCTGCGATAGGATGAGCCGCCTCCCTTCCCTCGCAGCTCGAGGAGGGATGATGTAGAGGCCCCACCGCCTGCTCTTTCACCCATTGACCCAGATTGGGTAGTAGAGAGGCTGTGAGCAATACTGATGGATGATGCCGGATGTACGGAGTTCATTTTTGGTTTGGTGGCGAGTCGAGAGCAGCATTTAGGATAACACACCCGCCAGCACAACCAGATTGGCGGGCATTACAAGAGAGAGGACCGCCTCCTAGGGCAGTGCGGTTATTACAAGGGCAACTTGCTGCTGCATAGCACGGTCGGGGGTATTACGGAGCGGTTAGCCTAGGCACGGTCTCGAGCACAACCCAGTACACAAGATACCATAGGCACCAAATAAGCAAATGGCAGTAGGCCACGAGTACACATAGGCACTGCATAAAGCCACGAGCACGGGCGCGAGTATAGGTGCCACCACAGCACAAGGTGTACCGGCGAGCGGGCGAGGCCACCACGAGCACGGGGTGTACCGTGAGCAGAGGGCCACTGTTATTAGGAGTCGGGGACCAGCCCCAGCGGAAACGGTGGCACGGGCCCGTTATATGGAGGTGAGAGGAGGCCCTATTATCGGGATGTATTTGATGGTACTGGGGCTGACTATCAGCCATATGCGGCGCACCGAGCCGAGACCTCTCGAGCCGAGAGATCCCAGGGGTGGCGCAGCCACCGGTGAGTGGGTCGGTGACAGGGGAGGCGCGAGAGCCAAAGCACGAGGGACCAGCGGGAGAGGGGCTCGGGGTGGTGGGAGAGTGAGATATCCCCGAGTAGAGAGGGGTTTTTGGTTTTGGATATGAGTGGCATCGTCGATCACGATCACCACCTAATTCGGGAGGAGGCGCAAGGGTCTAAGTGAATTTCATAAGAGTATAAGAATAAATAAGGATGCCGACCTGCGTGTCGATGATAGAGAATATGTATTTGTTTAACATCTAAATAAAACTAAATATGTATGTTGATTTGAGTTATGATAATAATAAGAATGGTTGTGTTTTGAATGTTTTAAGTTGTTTTAAAAAAAAGGATAAAGATGAATGTTGTCAAAATAGAAATACACAAAAATATTTATATTTACAACACATGATAGGTTATGGTAGGGGATGGTCGAGCTAACCTTGGGAGACCCCATGTCTCCGAAGTGCTGCCTACATAGCCCATTGCACAAAGCAAGGAGGGGCCTCAGACCGATGTAGTTCTCCCTTAGGACCAGGGAGAGGTGAATTTAGGCAACGTGGTTATAGTTAGGCAATTGATTGGCTGGTAAAAATATTGATATTGGTGGGGTAACGTTGTTGGTGTTGGTAAGGGACTGGTGATGTTGGTGTAGGTATAGGTGAAACAAAAGTTAGCTTACCCAAGTAGTAGGGAATCGTGTCCTAATTAAGGTCAACACACAATCCTAGAGTCGAGTAAAAGAGGCAAAATTGTCCCGTAGTTGAGAAGAGCTAAACAAACCACATATTAACATAGGATGGGCTTGAATCCCTAGGTGCCTTGCATAGGCGAGAAGTCGATAGGTGAAAAGAGTCGTATAATCACAATATATCGGATATACGTCACGTCCCTTGAGTGTTGTTGCTTTGACGAATGGTGAGGTGAGGTAGTTGATATAGGCGGGGTGCAGTGAACTTGTTATAAGGTGATTATTTTGACGAAAGAGAACCAAACCTAAATAGACAAGTCCATGACTCAAAAGTGCTTTGGAATACTACTTTTTACTTTTCTGGATATAGATTGATCGATGCGGGAAGTCTACATGGGATATGTATTTTGTTGTTCTTGAGGTCTTCACGAAGCTGATCAATGCGAGAAGCTTCTGATAAAGGCTGACTTTGTATAGCTGTCCTTCGAGGGAGCAGTCTATTTATAGTAGCAGATGCAGTTTTTGTGTATAGCTGTCCTTCGAGGGAGCAGTCTATTTATAATAGTAGGAGTGGCTTTGCACATAGTTGTCCTTCGAGGGAGTAGTCTATGTATAACTTTAGAGGTCTAGATGTCCGTTTGGCATGAAGCATCTAGTTTTGTAGGAAGTTTGACTCAAGAATATCCCATAAGTGTACAATTGAGAACATGTTATTTTGATACTTTTAAGTCATGGACCAGGCTAAAAAGGGGAAGGCATCTTAAAGGGGAGGTTATGATCAAACCATGTGAGCTTGATTTTATTCGAGATGCATGAAACAAAGTGTATGAGGTGATAAATGAGCTCAAGGGACGAGCGCAAGGTAGATAAGAAGTGATGTAACACCAAGTTCAACAGTAGAATGGTCAGATATGCAAGGCATTAAGGGGTTCAGGCTCGGGTTTACCATTAAGCAAAGCTAAATGGTAAGTGCCTGATCCGTAAGTATGAGTGATAATGTAAGGCCCAATCTAATTAGGAGCAAATTTTCCATGTTTGCTCTTTTCTAGTTTGGTTACATGTTGATTCTCTTTGAGGACAAGATCACCAACCTTAAAGGTACACTCATGAATTCATTTATCATAAGCACGCTTGATGCGTTTTTGATAGATTTGAAGGTGGTCAAGAGCTGTAAGATGACGCTCGTCAAGAAGCTCCAATTGGGCTAACCGCTCTTGGCGGAAATCATCATTGGTGAGAATATCCTGAAGAGATATTCTTAGGGAGGGTATTTGTATTTCGAGAGGCAAGACAGCCTCGGTACCATATACCAAAGAAAATGGGGTGGCATTAGTGGAGGTATGAATGCTAGTCCGATAAGCCCAAAGGGCAAAGGGGATGTGATCAGGCCAATTGCTTCCAGAATCGTTAACAACTTTCATGAGGATTTTGGTTAGGGTTTTATTAGAAGATTCAGCTTGACCATTTACTTGTGGATAGTAAGGTGATGAGAAGCTAAGTTTGATACCAAAGTTGTCACAAAGGTCTTGTAACAACTTATTTTTGAAAGATTTGCCATTATCTGTTATCAGGCGATGAGGAACGCCAAAACGACAGATAATGTGATGGTTAATGAATTCGACGATTTTTTCTTTTTTGGTTGAAATGAGTGGAATGGCTTCCACCCATTTAGTGTAATATTCGGTTGCTGTGATTATCCAACGGTGACATTGTGAAGAGGGCGGGTGAATCTCACCAATAAGGTCTAAACCCCATTGTGAGAAAGGCCAAAGATTTCGTGCGACCTGTAGCGGATGGCTAGGAGTATGTTGAAGGTTGGCATGTTGTTGACACATAACACAATGCTTAACATATTTGTAGCAGTCGTTATTAAGAGTAGGCCAATAATAGCCTAGGTGAAGGATTTGTTTGGCCACAACCAGAGCCACTAAAATGTCCACCACAAATACCGTCGTGGACTTGTTGGATGGTATAGGTGACTTCGGACCGAATAGACATCGAAGGAGGATGCCATCAAAGCCACATTTACGAGGAGTCCCCCATAACGACATAATGAGAAACACTTTTAAGAAAAGCACGTTTTCCGTTACTAGTAAGGTCAGGTGGGAGAACAGAGGTTGTAAGATAGTCATGAAATTGGTGATACTAGGTATCCTGCGAATTAGCAGACACATTATTTATCATACAAACAACCGGGGTTGAGTAAGATGGGGCAAAGAGTTGTTGGACCAAGACGAATATGTCAGAGTCAGTTGGTGAGGCAGGAATTTGCGAAGCTAAGCAAGCCATAGTATCCACAAATTTGTTAGTGGAGCGGGGAATGGTTTGGATAGAATAATGAGTAAATGAGGTCAAAAGTGAATCCATGTAATGTTTGTACTTTTGAAGTTCCTCATTTTTACATTGGTAAATGCCCAGAACTTGATTGACTACTAATTGAGAGTCGCCGAAAATATTGATAGATTTGACACCTAAGTGTAACGCAACCTGGAGACCCAAAACAAGGGCCTCGTATTCCATTGTGTATTATTAGTGCGGGAAATCGAGCGAGAATGAAAAGAGGCATAGGATCAGCGTCAAGAGGAATGAGAACAACGCCGGCTCCTCCCGCGCTACCGGCATTTGGATCTGTCGAAAGAAGAGGGTCATTGGATACGACTCCTCACCGAGTGAAAGAGTGGCGATGAGTTCGTTAGGGAAATTAAAATTGGTAAATTACTCCCCGTAAAGGGGCTTCCGCGAGTTGGTCGGCAATGGTTTGTCCTTTGATTGACTTCTCGTGTATAAATTCAAGGTCGAGGTCAATGAGGAGCATAAGCCATCGGGCGATGTGTTGGTTTAGATGTGGTTTGGCGTACATATACTGAATGGGGTCCGCATTGGTGATGACAAAAGTTTTGTGATTCAGGAGGTAGTGTCGGAGTTTGGTGGCTACGAATGATAGGGCTAGGCACAAATTTTCTACATGTGTATACCTAGTCTTGTAATCCACGAGAGTACGACTTATGTAATAAATGACTTGTTCTCGATGCTCGGAATCATGATGTGCGAGCATGGCTCCTACATCATGGTCAGTGGCAAAAAGGTAAAGGTAAAAAGGTGATCGTCTGAGGTGGGATAAGCACAGGTGGCTACAAGAGATAGGCTTTAAGAGCCTCAAAGGCTTGGTGGCACTCTTTGCTCCATTGAAAGGTAATGTCATTTTTAAGGAGGTGATGGAAAGGTTAACATCGATCCGAGAGTTGGGAGATGAAACGCCGGATAGATTGGAGTTTACCTTGTAAACTACGCAATTGTTTGAGGTTAGTAGGTGGGGGCATTTCTAGGATAGCTTTGACTTTAGCTGGATCGACCTCGATGCCACGCAAAGAGATGATAAAACCAAGAAGTTTTCCCGAAAGGACACCAAAGACACATTTCTTGGGTTGAAGACGAACACAGTATTGTAACAGTGATCGAAAATAATGGTTAAAACATCAAGATGTGTACTGCGATGTTTAGATTTGCCAAGAAGATCATCGACATAATCCTCAAGGATAGTGTGCATAATGTCATGAAATATGTAAGTCATAGCCCGCTGGTAGGTCGCACCAGCATTCTTAAGGCCAAACGGCATGACACGATAACAGAAGGTTCCCCAAGGAGTTATGAAGGTAGTTTTATGTTGATCGGCCGGGGCTACCAAAATTTGATTGTATCCCGAGA
Organism: Taxus wallichiana var. yunnanensis; assembly: GCA_018340775.1. Taxonomy (NCBI): domain Eukaryota; kingdom Viridiplantae; phylum Streptophyta; class Pinopsida; order Cupressales; family Taxaceae; genus Taxus; species Taxus wallichiana. The sequence continues at coordinate 981,822,042 of CM031242.1, read as the reverse complement.
AGCCATCCATGAGAGAAAGCATCTCATGGCCCGTAGTGAGATCAACAAGTTGATCAATACTTGGGAGGGGGAAGTCATCCTTCGGGCAAGCGAGGTTAAGGTCTCAGAAATCCGTGCATATCCGAAGTCCCCCAGTTGCTTTAGTAACAGGTACGATGTTAGAAATCCATTGAGGATAGTCAATAGGTAAGATGAAGGAAACAGAAAGGAGTCGTTGAAGCTCTTATTTGACCAAGAGGGCAATACGTGGATGTATTTTTCTTAGTTTATGTTTAACTAGTTTGGAATCGGGTTTCAGGGTAATGTTATGGACAACAATGTCAGGATCTATTCCTGGCATGTCAGCATAGGACCAAGCGAAAGCTTGGTTGCGGGCACGGAGAAAGGTAGTAAAGGCGGCTTGTTCTGATGTGGTAAGAGATTGTCTGATCTTCACAATGTGAGGATCATCCTTGGTGTGGATGTTGATTTCTATAGTCGACTCATTCAACATGGTTTGAGTTTTGGATGGTAAGGCGCGTTGAATATAAGAGTCGTCCGCACCAAGGTAAGTGAGGATGGAGTCGTCATCCTGGCACTCAACAACATTAATTGAAGGTGAATCTTCTTCGATCATGTCTGGATATAGAAGGGGAAGAGAAGATGGGTCCTCATTATCGCATTGATAAGTGAGAGGACCCAGGAAGATGGCGTTTATGAAAAAAAAAAAAAAGTTAGGAGGGATAGATTTAGGGTCTATCGATTCCAGGGTGACGATGGCAAAATGGGTGATGATGGTTCGGTAGGGGTGACATTGTCATCTTCCAGGATACAACTGACACGAGGTTTCTTTGGTGTAAGTGTTTCAGAAATCCAAGACCACTACGATCTTTGTGTTTACGTGTAGTCATGGGAATGATTGTATGTCGGCCTTGTTCATAAAGACCAAAACCAAAACCTTTCCAAGCACAGCGAGTCAGGAAGGTGAGGGTGAAACGATGATTTGTCAGGTATTGAAAATCAGATTGGAAGGGAACCACACCAAGGGGAGGTTCAGGGGTAATGGAGGATGCGTCGACACCCCCATATGTTAGGTTGGTGCGGCAATTAGGTGGTCCGTAGGAGATTACCTCCCCCACACGACGGTCGTAGGTAGGATGCGCATGTAACTATCCATACTCCTGTGGGGTATGGAAAGAGCTAACGTTATATAGGTGATACTCCCCCAGCGTAAGGCATTGAAAAACATCTACTAATGGGTCTGAGGTTGGGATGTTGTCTGCGGGAAAGGAAGTGGTATTTCATGACGGCGGTTTCATCGGTTGAAGGTGTAGGTGTGGTTGAGGTGGATGGTAGAGGTGTAGTTGAAGTGGATGGTTGGGTTGGATGAATGGGTGTCTTGACTGGTACAAGCACATCATTAGGGTGATATAACATATTGCAGGTTTTGAAGGGGGGAGGATCAGCTTTTACGGTGTAGGACTTCCCCTCGTACTCAAATTTTATGCATCTATGTAAGGTAGAGGGAACGCATCCCATAGCCCTGGATCCAAGGGCGGCCTAACAACATGTTGTATTAGAATTCTCCCTCAAGGACATAGAAGAGTTCGGGTAAGGTACATGGCCCTACATGAATGTTAAGGATCACCGTGCCTAAGGTAGAAGTAATAGCATCGTTGAATGAACGCAGCATGGTGGGGTTGGCACACATGCAGCTAGAGGGGATATTCATTTGTTGAAAGGCTTTGGAAGAGATGATGTTTAGGCTAGCGCCTCTGTCAATCATAACATGACGTACGATGTCCTAAATGTAAGATGAGATGAAAAGAGCGGGGTCAGGATCTTCTGCACCAAAGTCAACAATTTCATCTTCGGAGAAACTGACAGCAGTTTTTGTCATGCAAGGACGGAAGTGGTAGATTGTTTGGTGAGAGAGGCAACGTGGTTGGGTGTGAAGATGGAGGTAACGGGCAAGGTTTCATTAGGTAAGACCTCTATACCTTGAAGGATTTCAAGAAGCGCTTGGCGATGAGATTCAGAGGCCTGAATGAGATCATACAGTGTCATTTTTATAGGTGATTGGTGAAGCTGTTTGATCATGGTTCGGTGGGTAACTCCATTAGAGACGGGGTAGGCAGGTCCATGAATAACCACTTTAGGTGGTGGTGTGATCGGGATGGCAGACAGAGAAAGAGAGGCCGCAGGTGTGCTTTCTTTAGCTTTCCCATTATTTTTCTACCCTCGAGTAGCAACACTAATCATGTTGATCTCGTGAACACGAGAGGAGGAAGACGGTAGGGATAAGTCATGGTCTTCGAGTGGTGGGGTTGTAATAATGATAGATCTTGGTGAGGCGGGGACAAGTGGTATAGGAGAGGGGATTGAAGCTAGAGGTCTCTCCCTTTGTAAGTTGTCTTTCTTAACCTTTCTATCCGAGAGAGGTGACTGACGAAGTATGGCTTTCAAAGTTTTGCATCCCTCTACATCATGTCCTAGTGTGCGGTGGTAAGCGCAGATTTTAGACTCATCATAACCTATAGGTTGAGGTTTAGATGGATCGTATTGTCTAAGCGGGGGTAGGGAAATGGTTGCATTATCCACCAACATAGCAAGGATTTTGGCGTAAGACCCTTTGAGCGGGTCAAAGTTAGAGGAAGATGAGGCTATTGATTGGGTAGGTTTCGGTAATGACTGGGTATGGTTGATTTGTACGGGTGGCGGCTTAGCCAAGGGGTTTTGATAATTGGATTTAACTACACGTGACTTCTTGGTGCATAAGTTATGTTTAGGGTTGGTCGATGATGACGGTAGCAAGAAAAAAACCACGGAGAAAGAGGAGTGACAAACAAATCCTTTGATGATGGAGTTTGTTTAGGGTTGATAGGTGGACCAGATACTTGGGGTGATGGTGTTGATATACCCTTGGATCTTTGTATGGGTGCAAAAGGTGTAGGTCGTTTTAAAGAAAACGCAGGAGGTATGATGTATTGATGCAAGGTGGAGGGATGAGGTCCCAATATAGAAGGTAGGTGTGACGGTGAGGGTTTTAGTTGTGACAGAGGCATAGATTGGACTTGGGTTTTAGGGGCTCGAGTTTGTCTCGTAGGTGGATGGACGGCTTTACTTTTGGATAAATCTAACCATTTAGGTGGGTGTGTTAGACTGGGTATTGGTGAGGTCCCAAGCATAGGGGAAGGTTTGGTTAGGTCAATAGAGGTGGATGAGGTATTTGGTAGAGATGAGGGGGGTGAAGATGAGGACATAGGCATTTTAAGCTTTTGTAAACACTTCGGGTATATGGTAGAGGCGTCTGGATCGGTCATCTGCATTTGAGTAGAATATGGTGTACTCAAACGTTCCCATAGGACTCGTCTATCTTCTGAGGGGTGACAATCCTCACGTGTGAATAGGAACTTTTGTATGGAAGAAAGGTGGGTTGTGATTCCGGTCCACTGTGGGTGTGATACAGGGGGTAAATGAGGCACTATATCAATGGGCGTTAAGAGGTCAACCGGTCGCTGAAAATATTTAGGCGATGAAGAACTAATAGGTAGGAGGGCATGTTTGAGAGGATCCATCATGATTAAAGAATTTGGTGATGTCGGTTTGAGGGGTTTCTCATCTAAGGATGACGAAAAAAGTGGTGAATCTTCCTCTTGTACAGCAAGAGTGGTAGAAGGAGATGTTTGGGAAATAGATAAGCTAGATAACATCCGCTCACAGTCTTGCAGAGATGTGGTGTAAGAAGGCTCCTCTGTGAGAAGAGAACTCTGGGTGGTTAATTCCTTTATGGGTAAAGGAATGGCAAGGATTTCGTCTTGTCTTGATGGTGGTGAAGGGGGTTCGGGTCTTTGCGTTAGTGAAGAGGTTTGATTCAAAATTTTCTCGATAGAGGCTTTTGGCTGGGAGTCGAAGATCGCATGGATTTCATGAACACTCTCCTCGGCTAAGATATCTTGGTTTTATTCTTTATTTAGATGAGTGGTTCGGGAATGGTTTGTTGAAGATTTTCAAATTTTGGTTAGCAGGGGCGTTAGGATTATCGAGGGTTATATCCCCTGCATCAACCATTTCCTGCACTATGTTTTTCAACATCTTGCAGTTTTCATGACTGTGTCCCTTCACGCGGTGGAAGTTATAGAAGTCATTTTCTTTGTACCAAGAAGGTATAGCGCGAGTGGAATCAAACTCGGAGTGAGGTTTAATAGGAGGTAAGGTAATAGCTCCTGCCTTGAGCAATTTTTCCAATATCACACCATAAGTTTCTCCCAAGGGAGTATAATTGATGGGCTCGGCTTTATACTTATAGGTGGTTTTTGGCGGAGTATTAGATGGTGCTTGGGATTTGACCATCACCGCATGGACAACTCCTTTTGATTTCGAAGCAGTCGATGCATGAGAATTGGTGGTGTTAGGTTTTTGGTGGAGTCTTGGGTTCAGAAATTGGGATTTTGTTGCGCAACCACAATTTCTCTTCCTCTAAGGCTCGAATCTCTAGTTTTCGAGCCATAGTAAAGGCCTTGTCAAATGTGCGGAAATTTTGAATTTGGAGGGTAGGAGAAATGTGCTTAGCGCAGGCCCGTGTAAAGAGTTTGATAAGTTCGGCCTGAGGCAAGGCATAAGTAAGTTGGTTGATAAGGCCCCGCCATCGTCCAACGAAATCTGCGATAGATTCATCTTCAAATTGTCGGATGGCATAGAGGTTAGTGATAGATACTTTCTTAGCAATGTTAATGGAGAAATGATCCAAGAAAGATTGGGCTAATTGGTTAAAAGAGAAGATTGAGTGCTAGGTTAAAGCACTGTACCACTCCAAGGTGGGTCCTGATAAGGACATGGGAAAGGTGCGGAGTAGTAAGGCATCATCATGAGCAATCAGATAGCAGGCATGTCTAAATGATCGCAAATGTTGTTGAGGATCCTCCTTACTATTAAAACGAGTGAATTTTGGTAATTCCCATTGAGGAGGATATGAATGAAGGGGGACAGAAGGATGAATAGGCTCCCGACAAACTTGCTCGTATGTCAGGGTGCTACGGCTTCCTAAAACAGAAGCCTCCAGATTTTGCATTTTGTCCATCATTTGTTTGATTAAATCAGTGGTTGGATGAGATGATGGTGTGGTTGCCGTAAACGGAGGGGGATTGGGCCAAGGGCCACCACTAGACAACGGTGGGGTTAAATGTTGATAAGGTATTGAGGACGAATATGTTGAGGCGACCGAATAGGGATGTCCTATATAAGATGTTGAAGTCACCGGATACGTGTGTGGAAATGAAAAGGTGGGCGGAGCTTGAGAAGGAAAGCTTGTGTGAATAGGTGGCAGAGAGCAAGTTATGAAAGGAGCAGTCTGCGAGAGAGACGAGGTAGGAGCAGTTAGCGGTAATGATACGTGGGGCCCCAGATTAACAAAAGGAAAGCCAATCTATGCCGTAAGAACCTCTGAAGTTACTGAGTTGGGTGACGGGGCTAAGGATGAAGAAGGCAAGGCGGAATTATCAGGTGGAGAGGGAGCTAAATGAGCAGCTATACTAATAGGCATGCCAACAAGGAGTTGACCATCGGGTGTACGGTCAGGGGCATGAGACAAATAGTATTGTACAGTGCTAGGATTAGTGTCCAAAATTTTCGTAAATTCCTTATCTCCTACAGGGATTTTGGGAACCTCGCTGGTGTCCGTAGGATTCCCATAGGATGAGAAGGGGGTGATTCGGGAAAAGGCACAGAGCAGGCATGTGAAACCATGGCTGTAGCTTGTTTCCGAGTGATAACAACCATGGACAAGGGTACACAGCAGGATTTGATCTATCAGGAACAGAAGCAGCAACAAGGTGTTGGAATTGGTGGGTTGCTGGTTTCGGGAACTGTGAGAGAAAGTAACCGATATCGGTTAGGTAACCAATGTCGGTTAGACTATAGCCGACATCGGTAGGTTAACCGATGTTGGTAGAATAGGACTGGTGTAAGAATCTGTAGGAAGTTGCTGATTTGGGGTTAACAGTGCTTAGTATGCCTACCAAACTGTTGTGAAGTGATCACAGAAAACAGTGTATGACAGAGAAACAGAACCAAAAACAAGCAAGATGCACAAGCAAATTAACAGACTAACCCTAGGATTAGTTTTAATCACTTTGGGCTTATGCCTTAGACGCAAGATGATGTCAATCCTAAACAGAAGACTTAGGGGAAATGTCAAGTTTGTTTTGGCTTATAAGGTTACCTCAATTGGGCGGAGGAATACCGTGGAAAAGGGGGATGTTTGAGCTGTTGTGTTAATTATGATGTGATTCGGTATGTGTTGTGCGGTGAAAAGTAAGATTAATTTCTTGTTAATACCGTGGATTTCACCGCCACGTGTACGACACATTACTAAATCTACATTCACTAGAATTGAAAACAACAAGCAAGAACGTGATGCACGTGTTTTAAACCCAAATCAAAGATGATATTCGATGAAGCAAAGAAGATGACTTTCACTAATGCAAAGATGTGAAAGCAAGACAAATTCTTTTACCAAATAATAGAATATCTTGTGAATATTTTAGAAGAAGAAAAATAGCAAGTGTGCTCCCTATATGAAAGCAAGCAAGAAAGAAAGAAACCCAAAATGGGTCCCACCAGGTGTGCCAAAATGTTTCGCATGAAATGCTTCCGTTCCTGGAATAGAGTTGCTTCTATCCTTTCATTCCTTTGAGAAACAGATAAGGGTTAGGGCTAGGAGGAATACCTGTTGAATGTTGAGAGGGTGTGCGCATACCGTAGAGAGAGATTAGATCGATTGCAAAGAACTCTTTTTTGTCTGGGAAGGACTACCTGCAAGTAAGAATACAAGACCACTAGATTCTAATTAGACAATAAATGAGGGAACTACCTTGGGCCCAGGAAGTATTAAACTTCCTTTCGAAGGTGGTCAGTTCCCCTGCTAATATGAATTAACACAAATTCTAACAAAGAAGCTATTGCCAAATTACAATTTAATTTCCTTGTTAAAACAATAGAGGAAAGGGCTAGTTTTGGTTTTGAGTCACAGTGACCGATGCCGGTCACTATCACCGGTACCGGTTTCTGCTAACCGATATTGGTAGGGGCAGTGGTTTTAGGGGCTTTTAGTGAAGGTTGGAAATAAGGTGGCTATGGTGTTTATAAGGCTGGTAAATGATTGGGGATAGGTGATGGGGTGATGGAGAAGACTCGAGAGAGTATGGGGACCGTTTCTTGGGGGTAATGTAGGGGGGTAGAGGAATGGCGGTTAGATGGAGGGTGTTCTTGGGTAGTAGATCTAGGAATAGACTTGTAATTACTGTGATTCAGAAATCCAAGAAATGCTATTAAAAGAACGTGTAAGACACTACTTACTAGTTCCTGATGAAGATACAGGTTCAAGGACTGTGGTAACGAAGGCAGGGCTCAGGTAGGATGATTGGACAATCAAAGATGAGCTATCTTCTCTCCCAATGCTGAGATGAGTGTCACTAGGCTCTGGTTACTCAGTTGCAGTCTTGGGCTTGATGTCCTCCTCTGCAAACTCTTCTCTTTCCTTCACTTGTCTCTGCTCGGCCAAGTGAATTCCCGATCCTTCCAATCAATTCCCGGTTCGATCAATGAAAATCCAACCCTTTGTTTTTGGTTGGGGGAGGTCATTTACAGGGAACCGATGGTGGTTACGTAACCGACGGCGGTCGAGTAGGAACCGATATCGGTTCAGTCAAAGTGGGCTATTTTTAGTAAAATAGCCAACTTTCCCTCCTTTTCTCCCAAGGGATTAGTTGTGGGCTTGGTCAAGTCATTATGAGGTTGGTTTTGGGTGTGGGTGAGGAGTAATTAATCATGGGTGTGGATGTAGACCAAGTTATAGGTCTTTATTAGGTTAGTTTAGGGTTAGGACTAGGTCATGATGAGGTGGCGAAATGAGGTGGCAGGTTTGGAGATGTGGATTTATTAATTATAAGGTAATTAATAAATAATTGTGTAAGTTTTAGGTGATGAGGTTAGGTTGTGAAATGAGATGCGGGGCACGGGGGGTTGTAAGACACAAATTTGGTGTCTACAAGGAACATGACAAAAATACACACACACGGAGAATTACATGGAGTTTAAGATGTATTACAATGCTCTAGTCGTAAGTTCACTCTTTAGGTGACTGCCGAGGTTAGTTTGACTTCTAATTATGTATATTTTTAATTAGATTTGATGTGGTTTGTGGGCATATGAAGGTATTCATTTATTTTTCAAGTTACTGAAGTGTTATCGATGACCTATCAACAAAATCGAGTGACAATGAGTGAATAACAACGAAGGATCTTCGACCCGAGAAAAGACTAGTTTTTAGCATCGAGAAGACATATGCACCTAGATTATTCATTAGTGCCAATGGAGCTTCTCTCCTCTTGTGGGCTCTCCTGTCTATACATTCCTAGGTTTCTCAACCGTCGGCAAGCCATTTTGACACTGTTTCTAGCCTGTTCTAGTAGATACATAGTCTCGATCATTCCCAAGTTGCACAAAATCAACTAAGTCATCTTTCTCCCTTCATTTGCTTAGGGTGTTACATCTTTGAATGCTTATTGCTTGTACATTATTGTATTTAATCATTTAAATATCATTTGTTATAGTAAGTTACTCTGAAATAATATTTAATTCAAATTAGATTAAATCATGCTTCCACATATATTCCAAAGAAGAAAATTCTCGTAACTTCCATTTTGGTAAGGAGGATTGCCTCTAAATTTCACTCGGGAGACTCCAATTGAAAATTACTACACATTGCTTAAATTTTACCTCAAAATCATTTCCTTGAGAATTTAATTTCAATAAATATTATTATTTTCTAGTTTATTCTGCCATTTTGGGAAATGGGATTATAAAAGGATGAGAATGAGTGGGATTTCTATATATTTTCATCATGGAACACATTTCTCACCTTCATCTCCTTAGAAATTTTATTTTCTAGAGAGAGAGTGCTCAAATTCAACCATGGAATGATCACCGATGTTATGAGGACTATAAATTCTGCATCAAGCTCGATTTTTGTATAATTAGATTCAGAAAATGAAAAAAGAGTAAAGATAGATCTAATAGAAAAGCAACACAGATCTAACTTAAGAAATATCTAATGCACATAACACATCCATTGAGCACAAAGTCTTAATTTATGTATTAATATTTTCTATTACAAAAAAGTACAAAGCCTTTTCCTTCTCACTTCTATTTTTCATCTAAAAAATGTTCACCCTTTGAATACAACAAGTATCCAAGTATATATAGAAGGAGAAGGAGAAAGAAGGCAAAAAGGAACCAACAACTATTTACAAAATATCTAAAAGTCAACTGTTGACTTTGGGGCAATTTAGTGGATGACAACATCTCATGGTGCAACATGGATGATGTCATCATTTGTGCCAACATACTTTTAAATACTTTACAAAAATGGGAACAATCCTAGGAGGAAGGAGCCTATTCATCGTCATCCATGGCTGGAAAGGAGTATCCTGCTTCTGCTCAGGAGAGGAAATGTGAAATTGAGCACGATACTCCATGAATTTGCTAATCATCGGTTGAAGTTGATCCTGAGCGGGACCCTTGGTGTGATCGCTGATGACTTCACAAGTCTCCGTTCATCTCTGAGTCTCTCTGGGAGCTTGAAGTATTCATTACCTACCTCCATCAGGTATCCAACAAAATCACGGCAGGCCAGAAGGTTGTTGATAGATTCTGTGTCAAAAGTGGCTTCTGACCCTAAACCTTGCGTGACGTGATCTCCTTGAAGAGCCGAATAGTGTCATCTACCTTCCTCAAGGTGTATGATGGGGTGAGCAAGCCGGAGACATCCTTAGGATGATCTGCTCCATTTGATGCATTGCATCCAAGGCTTCCTCCTTGATTTTATCAATTTTCTCCAAGACAAATTCCATCTGGTCAACCCGATAGTCCAAAGCAGCAAGGACTTTGTTGGGTGCTCTTGGGTGATCGAAGACGCCAATTTTACTAAGTCATTGACCGGGTAGTCGAGCATCTTCTGGAATGTCTCATGTTGTAACCTGGCATGGTCCAACTCTTTGGAGATAGGTCCTACAATCACTTGGAGTTCCTTATTAGCTTGATCAATATTTTGATATAGCTCTGTGAACTTTACAATTACTTCCTCACTATCCTTGAGGATCTGGTCTCTCCAGGTGGATACTGCCATACCTTGCTCACCAATCTTGGCATACTCATTTATCTTTTCCTGACTAAGGGCCTCAGGAGTTTTGGTGGCAGCTACAGGAGGTGCACTACCCATTTTCTGTAGGGCTTGGAGAAGATGTTTGTTCTATTCTTTTAGTATCCTCTTCTCTTCCTTTGCTTCTGAAGCTTTTTGCAAAGGGCATCCACTACAGATAAGGCCTCTCCTTGTAGGATTTTTGAGGATGTTCCCATTGTGACCTGTGTCACTGTATAATCTTGTAGGAGACAGATCTTTTTATCCTTTGTGGGATCAGGGTATGCGATCTCCATAACCCTTTCACCTGAAGCGCTTTGAGAGAAGCGGGTTATTGGATTTTGCTTCTTAGCTCCTTTTGTTGGGATGATGGAGAAGTCCATAGGTGCAATGGGGACTTTCCTCTTGTGTTGGCTCAGGTGTTTGGAGATCCATTCTAGACTTAAGGGAGTGGGACCAGAGGGAGAAGAGGGAATGGAGGTGGAAGAAGGAGCAACCACATAGTGACATGGGGAAATGTGTCGAGACACTTGGTGGCGGCATTGAAAAAGAAGCCAACCCTCCAATGCTCACAGGGGTAGGAGTCACTGTAGGAGAGGAAACCATGGGGGTGGAAGGGATCTGAGAGATGAGAGAAGAAATGCTAGGGGAGACAGATCCATGAGGGAAGAGAAGATGGAGGAAGAGGAAGGGGAAGTAGAAGATGGGGAGAAGACACAACCAGAGGAGTGGTTGCTTGAGTGACGTGAGGAGGGGAAGGAGGAGTGGGAGATGGGATGGTGGGAACTTCAGTAGTTACAGTAGTGGCAACATCCTGAGTGGATGTGCCCATTGGAACACTTACCACCTCTTCTTTTTCTGGGGAGACCAGGCTTCTTACTACTCACTCTGGGGGCGGAAGGAGGACTCTCGGGAGTTTGCTCCTGAGAAGTGCTTGATTCTCCCTCTTTGTCTTTCCCTTTTCCCTTTGGTAAGTGCTTTGGCTTAGCAGGTGCATCACCCAAAGGAGACGTGGTGAAGTCTACCCCAAGGTAGATGAGACCATTTCTTCCTACACCAATGCTCTGTGCATGCAGAGTGCCTTTAACCCTTTCCTCAATAGTTTGAGGTGCCTTTGTTCTCAATCTCAATCTCCAAAATGGCCAATTGTCCCCATCCGTATCTAGATAGACCTGATCAACTTCTTGATCAGTCACTTGGAAACCTTTCGGGACAATGGCCACACCATATTGGATGATTTCTGCCAGGGCCAGGGGAGTGATCCTTTCTTCTGAGCTTGACCTCATGATACAGATCGATATAGATATCCTTGATCTTGTGGGATGTGGATTGGATCAAGCTTTTCCCTTGGAAGGAAATTGCGAGGATCGAAGGTTGGCCTTGCTAGGAAATTGTGTTTCAAGTTGAGCAACTCCAATTCCATAAACATTTCCCGGGATTTGGTATGAGAAGTGTAGGTGTACCTGCCCACTAGTGAGGGGAATGGAGTTCCACCCTTCTTTCTTTTTAGACACTTCTCATGGTATGTGATAAGCTATCTGGATAGCTCCAATAGGATCAACTTGGGTCCCACATACCTCGGTAACTTGGTGGGCTCCCCCAAGAAGTTGGCGGCTCTGAGATAAGTGAAAGTGGGGAATTGCGTAAATAACACCCCCACTTCTCTGTGGTAGTAACCACACTCTTGGTCATCTGACCATGAGTCATATTGGGCCTCGAGGTAGATGATGCCGTAGAAGAAGGCATCATTGATCTTGCTGAATTGTGTGATGTTGTTTTCCAGTCTCAACTCTGGATAATATTCATATATTCTTACTTGGGGCCACACCCCACATCGACTTAGTGTTGGGTAGTCTCTTTCGGAGGTAACAACATATACCACGTAGGAGTTCATGTAGAACCTCCCAGTTGTTGAGAGTTGTTGAAGCTACTCGGAGATAGTGCTTGCTTGATGATCTCTGCCCATTCAAAATGTTGATCGGGAACATTTTTGCTCATTGTTTCCAGATATCTGAGCATCCATTTGTGAAAGTAATGGGCATCAGGAAGCCCAAACACCCTACTCAGGAAGGTGATGGTGTCGCTCAGCTCTTCTGAGAAGTCACTGCGATGAATAACTTGCGGCCACCTGGTTATCACCTTCTTGTTCTTGATATACTTCATTCATAAGCTGCATGCATTTGTCTTCATTTTCATTCCATGCTTTTATGCAGTCTTCTTGGCTTATTGCCACAAAATGCCGGTGGTGGGGGATACCCAACATGATTTCAAAGTGTCGGGCAGTGAGGTTGATTATTACCTCACCCTTCTCATTCTCGACACATCTTGTGTCCTTATTATAACAACATGACCCACCACCATCATGAACTTCATTGTTTACTTGCGCTCACGAAATTCCTACAGTGAAATGTAAACCACTGCCGACCAATTTTTCCATCCATGGACTACCTGTGACCTTCTTGGTTCTGGCCCAGAAGTCCTCCATATCAATATGACCAAGTTCTGAATCCCTGATGTCCAAGTCACACTCTGCAAGGGACTCGGGCATCCTGACCCTTTGGTATTTGTACTTCATTTCTTCTTCTGTGAGTTTGGCCTTACCCTTAGACTTGGTTGGCTTCTTACTTGATGAAGACATGTGTGAATCTGAGTTCAGCTGCTGATCTGCAAGAAGAAGCAGGGAAGTCCATCGCAGAAGAGCCATGTTAGCTATTAAATCATCCATCAAAGCTTTACAGAATGAAAACTTATCAATTTACAAGCCTCTGGCGCAAGGCGCAATTCTATTGCAGGTTGCAGGGTCAAAAAAGCAAGGCACACTTTTGGAGAGTGTTGCATGGAAGAAAACAATGCAAAGGGGTGCAGGGCATAGAAAAATACACACAACATTTAGTGTTGGTGTCAATGTATGTGTGCCTGCGCCATATGAAGGGTTTTGAATAGGCATGAATATTATTTTGGTGTTGCAAGGCTTCAGGATGTGCCATTGGCACAGATATGGTACATGTTGCAAAACATTATGATGTGCGCCAAAGGGTTTAAATGGTGCATCATTGAGTTAAGGTGCGCCAAGTGTTTTAGCTTTTGGCGTGGCGTGGGAAGAGTCTGCATGACATTCAAATGTAGGTGTAGGTGGAGTTGCGCTTGCACTGTGTTTAGGTTTTAGGAATTTTATAAGGTGCGGGAAAGATGCATGTTGCAGTGGGGATAGTGTGCCCCTTTGGCGTGACTGTGTTTAGTGTAACAGCATGATGGCGTTTGCGCCAAAGAAAAACCATGGGTTTGATAACTTTTAGATTTTCCCTCTTTTGATAGGTTTGTGGCTTTTTGCCTCTTTTCACAGATTTTTAGTGAGGGGAACAGAGGAAAAGGGTTAGGGATTCATTTTTGAGACAAGGCCTTCCAGGTTAGCAGATCTGGAAGGAGGGTAAAACCGGTTTGGGTGGGTTGATTTGTAAAATGGGCGGGGTTGTATTACTTCTTAGGTTCATTTTCTTTGTTTTTAATAATAACCTCTCAAAAACAACAAAAAACCACAACAACAACACAAGAAGAGCAAGGACCACTTACCAGGAATATATAAGATGGAGGAAATGATGTGGGGTCCACGAATATGATGAAAAGTGACACACGGGGGTGACAGGAGCGCTGACAAATGCAGAGGAATTAACTTTTTCACATTTTTTCAATCGTGAAAATGACAGGTCGGATGCACCTATATATAGAAAAAGGTGTAATAAATGTGCCACCAAATTTTTGTAAGGTGCACCAAAACAGATGCCAACATGAAAATATTTGTGCCCTTGGCGTGGATTTGGACTGTCGACATTACTTTTTCAGCACTTTGGCACACCATTTAGGGGTGCAACATTTTGAATGTCGACAAGATGGCGCATGCACCTTGCGCGAGGCTTGAAAGGCGCATCATGGGAAGGTGCAACATTTGGAATGTCGACACTCCAAAGGATGCACCAAAGGAAAGAAGGGGGCACAAATTCATTTGATGTTGCATGAATAAAAACTGCACCCAACAAAAAAGACCAAATGACTAAGTTCGAAAAACTAGATTTTCGGAAAGGGATTTTATGCCATTCCGAATGCTAAGGGACCTCGATGGGGAACCAAAACAAAAATTTGGTATGGTTACCTGCAAAATTTCCCTCATCAATTTTACAGGATAACAACTGGCTCTTTCTGGGGACTATCTTTGAGCGAAGCTTAAGGGTAGAGAATCCCAGATCTACATGTGCCTATCCATTGGGTTACAGAGTCAAAAACAAGGGTGATGAAAAAAAAACACACAACAAAAAAACACACAACAAAAAAAACACACAACTAAAGCAAACTGTACAAAGAAGAGAGCAAGCTCTACTTCCTGAATATTTTGAGATGTTGCCCACTATAGGGAAGCGGGAGCTCGATTTCCATCTAGATATGAGAGATAGAAGCTATTCTCTCCATTGAGCTTCTTGATCTTGAAAGGCCCTCTCCATAGAGAATCAAATTTTCCATGCATGCCCTTTGGCTCTCTTCGCTTGTCCCATAAAAGGATGAGATCTCCCACCTGAAAATCCCTCTGCTTAGCCTTTTTATCGAATAGTCTCTTGACTTGATTCTGATGTTCGGTGATCTTGTCGACCACTCTTACTCTCTTTTCTTCAAGCTCTGTTAGATACATGACCCTCTTTTCAAGAGAATTTTGAAAGTCTCATCTTCGATCACTCGTGCCAAGCGCAGAGCAGGAAGTTCCATAGAAATGGGAAGCTCAGCGTCGATTCCATATAATACTTGAAAAGGTGACATACCGAGAGACCTCTTTGGAGTAATACGGTCTACCCACAAAGCATCATACAATGACTTGTGCCATGACCACTGATTCTCATCGACTAGCTTCCGTATGATGGTCACTAAGTTCTTATTACTGGATTCTACCTGACCATTTCCCTGGGGGTAATAATCTGAGGCATGGGCCAAGGTTATCCCGTATTCATAGCAAAAACCGATAACTTCCCGTGAGGAGAAGTTGGAAGCATTATCAGCAACGATCTTGTGTGGGATGCCAAACCTCACGATGATATTTTCTTTGATGAAGTTGCAAACAACTTCAGAGGTGGCATTCTTAACAGGTATGGCCTCCACCCATTTGGTGAAGTAATCTGTTGTTGTTAGGACATAACTATGTCTGACACTTGATTGGGGATGTAGTGCTCCGATAAAGTCAATTCCCCATTTCCTGAATGGTTCATCAATAATGACCGGCTTGAGGGGAAAAGCAGCCAATTTTGGTTTGCCAACAAACTGTTGGCAGAGCTCACATTTTGCTACCCAGGTGGTTGTATCCTGAAATAGCATTGGCCAATAGTACCTGGCCGGATGATCTTATGTGTTATCACGTGATGGATGAGGAAAGTGACCCACCGCGAGGTTGAGTCATGAAAACTTTCAAGCAATTTGATCTGTGCGGTTTGTCAACACATCGCAAGAAGATGCCATCAATACCACATTTGTATAAACCGTCATCCCATATGACATATCTGGCTGCCCTAAGCTTTACAATACACTTCTCCTTTGAAGTTAGATGAGTTGGACACTCACCAGTAAGTGAGAAAGAAAGTGATATCGAATACCACTCATCACTAGTCATAACAAATAGAACCATAGGTAGAGAATCAACTTTCTTTAGTTTACCTTGCATTCCATCGATGCAATCATCTTTTCTTTAGGGACCTCTGAATCTTTGTTTTCAGCCATAAGCTGACATAGGCCCTTGCCTCTTACCAGCTTGGTTGGTTTTATGTCTAGATCATACTCTTGGACCTTTGCGATCCAATTCCCTCGTAAGCTTCCTAACTCTTGTTGAGTTAAGATAGACTTGACTATCGTGTCAGGAACCAACACTACTGTATGAGAGTTTAGGATGTAATACTAGAAGTTCTTGACTGCTTTGACAATGGTGAATGGCATGCTTTTCTAACTGAGACATCTTCAATTCATGAGGCTTGAGAGGAGAGCTCATGAACGTGATTGGAGATTCAACATCCTCAGAGTTCTTTTGCATTAAGATGGCTGATACAGTATGCTCAGATGCATAACTGTACATGATAAAATCCTTGGAGAAGTCGGGACATACCAGGATGGGTGCATGGGTGAAAGAGGCTTTTATATCCTCGAATGACGTCTTTCCTTCTTCGCTCCACTCCAAAAATTTGTGACCCTTTCATCATATTTGATATGTGATGAGTCTTTTCAGCAAAGTCGGGAACAAAGCGTCTGAGAAAATTCACTTTTCCGAAGAAGGAGTGAACACCGGTCTTGCTTGTGGGTAAGGTAAGGCTCTGAATAGCCTTAACCCTTTTGACATCTATCTTTGTCCTTCCTTGCTTGACAACGTGTCCCAGCAACTTTCCTTCAGTGACCCCAAATAGACTTTTTTTGGATTTAGGGAGATCCGTGTTCTCGGCATCTAATCAATACTTGCTCCAAATGATCACAATGATCATTTCACTTTTTTTAGAGAACACAGTTAAGTCATCTAAATAAACTATGATGACCTTTCCCATCATACCTTTGAATGCGAAGTCCATTGCTCATTGAAAGGTGGCACCGGCGTTGGTCAAGCCAAAAGGCATCCTGCTTTATAGGTGAATGTGCCCCAGGGAGTAGTGAATGTTGTTTTGAATCGGTCTTCAGGTGAGACCTCAATCTGATTATAGCCTGAAAAACCATCAAGCATGGACAACATCTCTAACCGTTACTTCTTGCTAGAACTTGATCCATTATGGGCAGCGGGTAGTTGTCCTTCAAGGACACTTGATTCAGGTTGCGAAAATCTACGCATATGCGTATCTCACCATTCTTCTTTCATACTAGGGCATGATGTTTGTGACCCAGGTACTGTGATGGATAGGAAAATAATCCTTGCATCCAACATCTTTTGTATTTCCACCTGGATGGTACCTGAGATCTTGGGATTATAGTGCCTCTATTTCTGGCGAAAAGGTTTGACATCATCTTTTAACGGGATGTCATGTTGAATCCTTTGGCTTGAAAGACTTTAGATCGGCATAAGACCATGCCAATACGTCCATATATTTCTTCAGAATTTGACAAACTTCCACTTTTCTTGGTGTGCAACATTTCCCGATGTTCACAAACTACGGATGTTCCATAGTACCCAAGTTGACCGGTTCGGTTTCTGGAGAGGAGTTAGGGTCATCTTGTCATTTCTTCTTGAAAAAAATGATCATGTTTGTCAAACAATCATTCCAGAGAGACTAAACCTTTTGGAATTTTATTTCCCTTGAGCTGACATATGCCATCACCTTCTTTTGATTCATTTGCTTGATCAGTAATAGATTCACGGCATGCAGAAGTAGATCCTTCAAAATGAAGCTCACTTGAAATTTTCTACTTTCTCTAGAAAGGCAATAAGTTGATTGTCATCGTTGAATACCTGCCAGTGCTGAGAATTATGTCTAGCATGCTTGGGTGGAAGACTACCTCAATGGTATATGTGTCCATTTTCAACCCCAGGTGAGGGAGCATGAGAGATCTTTGAGGCGAGATGAATCGGCCATGTCATTCTGAGCTCTTGGAATGACTTTTATTGAGAAGAGCATCAAATTCCTCAATGTTGTCCCATACTTGCATTGCGGTAATGCTGAGCCTTTCATTCTTTACTTGGTATATTCTTTTCACTTGATTAACGATCAGCTCGGCATCACCTTGTACTTTTAGGTTCTTAATTCCCCTTTCTTTTGCAGCTTGCATGCCAAGTAGCAAAGATTCATATTCAGCAGTATTATTTGTATTGAAAAACTGCAACTTGAAAGAGAGAGGAAAAATCTCCTCTTCAGGAGATATTAGCACAGCTCCAACACCGCATCCGCTAGTTACACAACTGCCATCAAACTGCAGTGTCCATATCTTGTTAAGGTCCTCCTCTTGGATGAGAACATCCATTTTATCAGACTCAGTAGATAAGAAGTAGTTCCCCATCCTGATGATTCAAGAGAATTTGGGCTTTGGGGTCATCGGAATTGGTGACCAAGTACTTCTTTTGATTCAGGCTCCAATGCATTACACCCTTGATGGGGATTCTAGCTTTGGACCAGTCCATATGGATCTCTCCACCAACTTCTCTGCAAAAGCTTCTTCCTAGTAGAATTCCATATGCCAGCTTGGGATATCAGCAATGAGGATGGTCATCTTTACTCTTTTCTCTAGGAATGCTGCAAAGGATGTGAACTGTGCATCTTTGATCTGACCAATCAATGGAACTTGTTTGGTTTCCATGGAGTAACATCTGCCGAAAAGGCTTGGTAAGAGTGAGGCCCAAAGCATGGGTGACCTTTTTGGCATGACATTATCGGAAGCCCCAGAATCAATTATGCAATTTCTTAGCTTGTGACCATTGATTAGGAGGGAGAGATAAAAAGGTTCAATTTTTCCTGACACGGAAGTCGAGGCAACATTTATGCGAGATGCAGGAGGAGTGGAAAGGATTCCTTTTGGGGAGACATGAGAGGGTTACGGCAGCTTGGCTTTGGATATATTTGGTCAATCTTACAAGTTGCTCAGGGTTAGACTGAAGATATTCAGCTTCAGACATTTGAATCTTGGTCTTTTTAGCATGATCGATTATATCGAATGCGACCAAGGGTTGCGTTGATGAAGGAATGAGTCCCTCACTTCACGACGGGTAGGGTAGGATTACTTGGTCTTTATGGGAATAGAAGAAGGCTGATTTGGAGGAGAGATGGGAGGAAAATATTTTTTCGTAAAAGACTTAATAGGAGGTTGAGCAGGAAGAGGATTACCTCTTTTAGCAATGGTTGGAGGCGTGTTTGACACAACCTTCTCTTTTTGTATCTGGCAGCAACTTCTACTTCTTTTCCTTGAGGAGTGGGTGAAAACAACATATGATTGTCCACTTGCATACCCTTGGGTACCCTCTTCTTCATCAGATTCCTCATCTTCAAATTCCATATACCCGATTGTAGAGTCGCCAGTCGGTTCACCGACATCTTGATCATCTTCACCTTGGGGATGAAGGTTCTTCATAATTTTCTCCTCTTCTTGACCTCGACCAGGGCATTGACCAGAGGGCCTCAAGTGCCAACCGTGGAGTAGTTGCAGGAAAATGCGGCCTTTGTGGGGCATTGTTGGAAGTGAAATTTCTCCGTGGGATATCCCGGTATGAAGTGTTAGGAGAAGCTTGAGCTAATTGCTTCTTTAATGTGAGCAAGTCATTCACCATCTTCTAGAATGCGGATCTGATGAAGTGGCTTGAGAAGGAGTTGAAGCTTTAGGCTTGGATGGCTCTCATTTTAACTTCACCGATATAAGCAGGTTGTCCTCTATCCAAATGGCTGCAGCTTGAGCGAGAACCAGGGTGGTGATTTGTTCTTGTAAGAGTAAGAAACTTACTCTTGAGCTCATGGCATTCACAAAGAAACACTTCTGATTTTCTAGTGTTGGCAGCATGGCAGGTGGCACACGGTTAATTAGTGAATTG
Organism: Taxus wallichiana var. yunnanensis; assembly: GCA_018340775.1. Taxonomy (NCBI): domain Eukaryota; kingdom Viridiplantae; phylum Streptophyta; class Pinopsida; order Cupressales; family Taxaceae; genus Taxus; species Taxus wallichiana. The sequence continues at coordinate 981,802,348 of CM031242.1, read as the reverse complement.
AAATGAGTGATAAAATCATGCATGGTTTCATTGACTTCCTTCTTTAGGTGAGTGATCTTTGATAGTAACACAAATGTGTCTTCTGAAGGCTTATACCTATCTTCAAATGCAGTTCGTAATGTGGCCCAACTGGTGATAGATCCGGCCGGCAAATGTTGGAACCACTCTGTGCGGGTCCTTGCAAGGTCTCTAGAAAGAGGCGTACTGACACATCTTCATGGGTCACATCTAGGATGTTGCATGACATAATGAATGCAGATATATGTGAATCCATGCTTTGGTTTCCACTCCCATCAAATCTTGGGAAATTCTTGCGGTTTCCATGAGGGAGTGCATGAATAGGATGTGGCAATGCAAGAGGGCCCATAGCATTTCCCCATGGTACTGCCATTTGAAAAGCTGGAAAGAGGACATGAGAGCGGGAGCGTGGTTCCTTTGAGCAATAAAAAGCGCTGCGAAAGGGATGTGGAGGCTCCTTGAAAAATGGTTCTTTCGTGGAGGTGAGACACTTCTGGCTGACCGATCAATTTGAACTCGCGATGATGAAGCATGTCTTTGGTGTAATACTTGAAGTTGTGCCTTTGAAGTAGATCAAAAATAGGATCAACTTCTCCATGAGCTCTCTTGCTACGGGTAAATGGTTCACCCGCCAGTGTATCTTTCAGATCTGTAATGTTTTTAGAGCAGATTTAAAAACTCTTTTTGGTTGTACTTGCTGATTTTCTGATTTTTTGACAAAAATCAGCAGCATGTACTTTTCTAAATATTTAATTTTATCCCTCTTTTGAAAACCGATTGTGGTTTAATGACAAAGATCAACGAGGATAAAATGATGGTTAACTTAGTAAGCTGATTTTCGGATCTTAGAGTTGACTTTTTGCAAGGGTTTGAAATTATTTGTAAAACTGTCAAAATCTCAGATCTACGGAAATATATGGGTTTTTGTAAAAACTCAGTGAACTAAAGATCTCTAACTAGCCCAGATCTATGGATCTCTGAAGAAAATTTTCAGTTTGGATCACTTTTGCAAAAAAATTTGGATTTTAAGCAAAAAGTTAAGATTTGCAAACAGGTAGTGATTTTTATAGTTTTATCTATTTTCTTAGTTACCTTAGCAACCTTAAAAGTTGTTAGTGTCTTTTAACTGACACAACACTCACATAGATCTGGTTCGATCCCCAGTAGAGTCACCAAAAACTATTGGTCCAAAATCTGATCGGGAGGGCAGATCTATGGATAGATGAGCCAACAGTGTGCAGGGCATAGCCCCTCTTTGAGACAACAAAGTGAAACTAGTTTATTGCTATTCTACCAGCAGGAATCTGCACAAGTCCTACAGTATTCTACCTTCAGGGGTTTGGGATCTCATCCCAGTTGGGGTATTTCCGATTGTGAGCAGAAAGGAATGAAGGGAGGAGAGGAGATAGGATAGATCTGAAGGGAGAAAAGAAATGAATTCCAAAGCAGAAAGGTCAGAGGGTTTATGTTTTGGGTTGGTAGTAAATAGAGCCAAACCTACTTGCATAAATGAACAAAGCAATACTTGATGAGAACAATGATGAAAAAAGTAGAGATAGATCTAACAGAAAAGCAACATAGATCTAACTTAAGAAAGATCTAATGCACATAACACATCCATTGAGCACAAAGTCTTAATTTCTGTATTAATATTTTCTATTACAAAAAGTACAAAGCCTTTTCCTTCTCACTTCTATTTTTCATCTAAAAAATGTTCACCCTTGAATACAACAAGTATCCAAGTATATATAGAAGGAGAAGGAGAAAGAAGGCAAAAAGGAACCAACAACTATTTACAAAATATCTACAAAAATATCTAAAAGTCAACTGTTGACTTTGGGGCAATTTAGTGGATGACAACATCTCATGGTGCAACATGGATGATGTCATCATTTGTGCCAACATACTTTTAAATACTTTACAAAAATGGGAACAATCCCAGGAGGAAGGAGCCTATTCATCATCGTCCCATGGCTGGAAAGGAGTATCCTGCTTTTGCTCAGGAGAGGAAATGTGAAATTGAGCCCGATACTCCATGAACTTGCTAATCATCGGTTGAAGTTGATCCTGAGCGGGACCCTTGGTGTGATCACCGATGACCTCTGCAAGTCTCCCATTCATCTCTGAGTCTCTCTGGGAGCTTGAAGTATTCATTACCTACCTCCATCAGGTATCCAACAAAATCACGGTAGGCCAGAAGGTTGTTGATAGATTCTGCGTCAAAAGTGGCTTCTGACCCTAAACCTTGTGACGTGATCTCCTTGAAGAGCCGAATAGTGTCATCTACCTTCCTCAAGGCATATGATGGGGTGAGCAAGCCCGGAGACATCCTTAGGATGATCTGCTCCATTTGATGCATTGCATCCAAGGCTTCCTCCTTGATTTTATCAATTTTCTCCAAGACAAATTCCATCTTGGTCAACCCGATAGTCCAAAGCAGCAAGGACTTTGTTGGGTGCTCTTGGGTGATCGAAGACGCCAAATTTTACTAAGTCATCGACTGGGCAGTCGAGCATCTTCTGGAATGTCTCATGTTGTAACCTGGCATGGTCCAACTCTTCAGAGATAGGTCCTGCAATCACCTGGAGTTCCTTGTTAGCTTGATCAATATTTTGATATAGCTCTGTGAACTTTACAATTACTTCCTCACTATCCTTGAGGATCTGGTCTCTCCAGTGGATACTGCCATACCTTGCTCACCAATCTTGGCGTACTCATTTATCTTTTCCTGACTAAGGGCCTCAGGAGTTTCGGTGGCAGTTGTAGGAGGTGCACTGCCCATTTTCTGCAGGGCTTGGAGAAGATGTTTGTTTCATTTCTTTCAGTATCCTCTTCTCTTCCTTTGCTTCCTGAAGCTTTTTACAAAGGGCATCCACTTTGTAGATAAGGCCTCTCCTTGTAGGCTTTCCGAGGATGTTCCCATTGTGACTGTGTCACTATATAATCTGTAGGAGACAGATCTTTTTATCCTTTGTGGGATCAGGGTATGCGATCTCCATAACCCTTTCACCTGAAGCACTTTGAGAGAAGCGGGTTATTGGATTTTTCTTCTTAGCTCCTTTTGTTGGGATGAAGGAGAAGTCCATAGGTGCAATGGGGACTTTCCTCTTGTGTTGGCTCGGTGTTTGGAGATCCATTACGGACTTAAGGGAGTGGGACCGAGAGGAGAGAGGGAGGAAGGGTGGAAGAAGGAGCAGCCTACACAGTGAACATGGGGAAATGTGTCGAGACACTTGGTGGTGGCATTGATAAAGAAGCCAACTCTCCAACACTCACAGGGGTAGGAGTCACTGTAGGAGAGGAAACCATGGGGGTGGAAGGGATCTGAGAGATGAGAGAAGAAATGTTGGGGACAGATCCGCGAGGAGGAAGAGAAGATGGAGGAAGAGGAAGGGGGAATAGTAGAAGATGGGGGAGAAGACACAACCAAAGGAGTGGTTGCTTGAGTGACGTGAGGAGGGGAAGGAGGAGTGGGAGATGGGATGGTGGGAACTTCACTAGTTACAGTAGTGGCGACATCCTGAGTGGATGTGCCCATTGGAACACTTACCACCTCTTCTTCTTTTTTTAGGAGACCAGGGCTTACTACCTATTTTCTGGCGGTGGAAGGAGGACTCTCGGGAGCTTGCTCCTGAGTAGTGCTTGATTCTCCCTCTTTATCTTTCCCTTTTCCCTTTGGTAAGTGCTTTGGCTTAGCAGGTGCATCACCCAAAGGAGACGTGGTGAAGTCTACCCCAAGGTAGATGAGGCCATTTTTCCTGCACCAATGCTCTGTGTGCTATAGAGTGCCTTTAACCCTTTCCTCAATAGTTTGAGGTGCCTTTGTTCTATCAATCTCGAAAATGGCCAATTGTCCCCATCCGTATCTAGATAGACCTGATCAACTTCTTGATCAGTCACTTGGAAACCTTTCGGGACAATGGCCACACCATATTGGATGATTTCTACCAGGGCCAGGCGGGAGTGATCCTTTCTTCTGAGCTCGACCTCATGATACAGATCGATGTAGATATCCTCGATCTATGGGATGTGGATCGGATCAAGCTTTTCCCTTGGAAGGTAATTGAGATCGAAGGTTGGCCTTGCCGAGAAAATTGTGTTTCAAGTTGAGCAACTCCAGCTCTCTGAACATTTCTGGGCTTTGGTATGAGAAGTGCGGGTGTACCTACCCACTTGTGAGGGGAATGGAGTTCCACCCTTCTTTCTTTTTTAGACACTTCTCATGGTATGTGATAAGCTGTCTGGATAGCTCCATAGGATCAACTTGGGTCCCATACCTCGGTAACTTGGTGGGCTCCCCCAAGAAGTTGGCGGCTCGAGATAAGTGAAAGTGGGGATTACATAAATAATGCCCCCACTTCTTCTGTGGTAGTAACCACACTCTTGGTCATCGACCATGAGTCATATTGGGCCTCGAGGTAGATGATGCCATAGAAGAAGGCATCATTGATCTTGCTTGAATTGTGCGATGTTGTTTTCCAGTCTCAACTCTGATAATATTCATATATTTTTACTTGGGGCCACACCCAACATCGACTTAGTGTTGGGTAGTCTCTTTCGAGGTAGCGAACAATATACCACATAGGAGTTCATGTAGAACCTCCCGTTGTTGAGAGTTGTTGAAGCTTTGCTCGGAGATAGTGTTGTTGATGATCTCTGCCCATTCAAAACATTGATCAGGAACATTTTTGCTCATTGTTTCCAGATATCTGAGCATCCATTTGTGAAAGTAATGGGCATCAGGAAGCCCAAACACCCTACTCAGGAAGGTGATGGTGTCGCTCAGCTCTTCTGAGAAGTCACTGCGATGAATAACTTGCGGCCACCTGGTTATCACCTTCTTGTTCTTCAGATATACTTCATTCATAAGCTTGCATGCATTTGTCTTCATTTTCATTCCCATGCTTTTATGCAGTCTTCTTGGCTTATTGCCACAAAATGCCGGTGGTGGGGATACCCAACATGATTTCAAAGTGCCGGGTAGTGAGGTTGATTATTACCTCGCCCTTCTCATTCTCGACACATCTTGTGTCCTTATTATAACAATGGCCCACCACCATCATGAATTCATTGTTTACGTGCTCACGGGAATTCCCCCAGTGAAATGTAAACCACTGCCAACCAATTTGTCCATCCATGGACTACCTGTGACCTTCTTGGTTCTGGCCCAAAAGTCCTCCATATCAATATGACCAAGTTCTGAATCCCTGATGTCCAAGTCACACTCTGCAAGGGATTCGGGCATCCTGACCCTTTGGTATTTGTACTTCATTTCTTCTTCTGTGAGTTTGGCCTTACCCTTAGACTTGGTTGGCTTCTTACTTGATGAAGACATGTGTGAATCTAGTTCAGTTGCTGATCTATAAGAAGAAGCGAGGGAAAGTCCATCGCAGAAGAGCCATGTTAGTTGTTAAATCATCCATCAAAGCTTTACAGAATGAAAACTTATCAATTTACAAGCCTCTGGGTGCAAGGCACAATTCTATTGCAGGTTGCAGGGTCAGAAAAGCAAGGCGCACTTCTGGAGAGTGTTGCATGGAAGAAAACAACGCAAAGGGGCGCAGGGTAGAAATACTACACACAACATTCAGATGTTGGTGTCAAAGGATGTGCGCCTACGCCATATGAAGGGTTTTAAAAGGCGCATATTATTTTGGTGTTGCAAGGCTCAGGATGTGCCATTAGCACAGATATGGTACATGTTGCAAATCATTATGGTGTGCCAAGGGCGCAGGTTCAAATGGTGCATCATTGAGTTAAGGTGCGCCAGTGTTTTAGCTTTTGGCGCGGCGTAGGAAGAGTCTACATGACATTCAAATGTTGGGTGTAGGTGGAGTTGCGCTTGCACCTGTGTTAGGTTTTAGGAATTTTATAAGGCATGGGAAAGATGCATGTTGCAGTGGGGACAGTGCGCCCTTTGGCGCGACTGTGTTTTGTGTAATAACGATGATGGCGTTTTGCGCGAAAAGAAAAACCATGGTTTGATAATTTTTTTAGGATTTTCCCTCTTTTGATAGGTTTGTGGTTTTTTTGGCCTCTTTCAACATAGATTTTTTAGTGAGGGGAACAGAGGAAAGAGGGTCAGGGATTCATTTTTGAGACAAGGCCTTCCAGGTTAGTAGATCTAGAAGGAGGGTAAAAACCGGTTTGAAGGTGGGTTGATTTGCAAAAAGGGGCGGGGTTGTATTACTTCTTAGGTTCATTTTCTTTGTTTTTAATAATAACCTCCTCAAAAACAACACAAAAACCCCACAACAACAACACAAGAAGAGCAAGGGCCACTTACCAGGAATATATAAGATGGAAGAAATGATGTGGGGTCCACGAATGTGACGAAAAGTGACACGGGGTGACAGGAGCGACAGGTGCAGAGGAATTAACTTTTTCACATTTTTCAATCGTGAAAATGACAGGTCGGATGCGCCTATTTATAGCAAAAGGTGTAATAAATGTGCCACCAACTTTTTGTAAGGCGCACCAAAATAGATGCCAACATGAAAATATTTGCGCCATTGGCGCAGATTTGGGACTATCGACATTACCTTTTTAGCGCTTTGGCGCACATTCAAGCACAACATTTTAATGTCGAGATGGCGCATGCGCCGCACCATTTAGGGGCGCATCATGGGAAGGCAATTTTGAATGTCGACAAGATGGCATGCATGCCTTGGCACAGGCTTGAAAGGCGCATCATGGGAAGGCACAACATTTGGAATGTCGACACTCCAAAGGATGCGCCAAAGGAAAGAAGGGGCAAATTCATTTGATGTTGCATGAATAAAAACTGCGCCCAACCAAAAAAGGACCAAATGACTAAGTCATGTTGATAGGTGAATAAATTTATTTCAACACAAGATTATCTCTTCTCCACCAAAGTTCTATTTCTCCATTTTGAAATCACTTTTGTAAAAGTTACTTAAGTCACTTAGAGTTTTATTTCTTTGTTGGGATTGCACTTTAAGTTGTAAATTTTCCTAGAATATGAACATTCATTTATAAATGCCTATAAAAGGCTTGAGCTCAATTGTAAAATGGATTCTATTTTTCCTCTCTTAGCTATGAAGAGAGTTGCTGCAACTTTGTGTGTATAATGTATTTTCATACTTCATGAATAAAGGATATGAGTATTGGAAGAATAATTCATCTTATGGTGTGGATGTTTTCCAATCATGAAATCATGCTTAGTTATTTGTGATTGAATGTTGTCCACCTTTCCATTCATTTGTATTACAAGTGATGCTAGGATTTGCAGGATTTGTATTGCATATATGTGCGGTGTACTTTGTGACATACATTAGTAATCCATGAATGGTGAAGACTTTGTGCTTCTAGGTGTTTCTTGTTCTCTTTTCTACCCATTTTATTTTCCTCATGTGAGAAAGAGGGTTTCCCCTATTTTTTGATTATCCTTGAGTTGTCCCAACATCCCTATGTGTTTATCCTATTGTGGACTCATCCCTTCCATCTTATCACCTATCTATTTTCTCCATTCTTCTTTTTCCCATCTTTTGGGTAATTTATGGTGCTAAGTATTAAAAACCTAAAAAATGCTCACATAATATGAAGGAGATGCCCCTCTAAAATGCGAGATAAAGATCACACCGTCAATAGGCGACAGTGATCTCTCCATGGTTAGGGAATTTTATGTCACTTTCATGTGATGGGTCATTGAAATCAATAAAATAACAAAAGTGACATAAAATGTTGCTAACATTGTCATTAGATTTGCCTTTGATTATATATCTACTTGGATACTTGGCATTGGATGTAGTAGACATGCTAAAGAACATACTTAAGGTTATTAAGATGAAGTAACTTAGCTTCATTTTGTTTTAGTGTATGACATATATGATCAAATGAATGAAACTTATCACAAATAAGAAATTCATGAAAAATATTAAAAATATATTTTTGTAAAGAGATCTTGAATTTTTATATCATTTAGAATATTTTTCATTTTAGTGAGCATAATTTTTGTGGCATAAAAAAATAATCACTGATGTGATCATTAGAACATTTTCATAGTTTAGACATTTGAGCATAAGAAAATTTATCCCCAATATTGATATAAAACTGTGCAAGAAATTGATTTTCCAAATTACTAAAATATCACACAATTTTTAGGGAGATCATATAGTCATTATAAAGAAAATTCCTTTAGACTTCTAGGGAATAAATTTATAAGTAAGACATCAAATTAAATTCATAGTTAAAAAAATTGACATGAAACAATAAAATATATTATGTAGGGTCACCCATTCCTTCATAAATAGGAACCTTAGGAGAAATAGGAAGCTTAGGAGAAACAAAACTAAGATATAAAGGATGAGAATCCACTTTGGGTGAGAGTGGGTTATGAAGAAATTGAGTAGAATCCATAAGATGAGAAGAAATAGTTGCACCTTTTAGTAATTGAAAAATTGAGCTTGTAAAGTGTGAACAAGGGTTTCAAGAGCTTGTGTGATAGAAGAAAAATCATGTGAACTAATATGATTACATGTAGGAACAACTATAGTTGTATGAATGGATATATAGATATGATGTATTGCATTATCGGGTGCCACATGGATTTCATAACTATAGATGTACAAATAACATATGTGTGTATAGTAAAAGACGATTGAGACCTCCTAAAAAGGATTATTCATTAGATTTTTCATCACAAGAAAGTTTAGCAATGAGAAGAATCTTAATAATAGGATCAATGTGATGAGGATTTTCATGAAATTTTACATGAATGTTAGATATGATTTAAATTTGTTCTTGGTCCAAAATGTTGTCATCATCATGGTCATAATCATAAGAATGCTTATTATTTGTTTCAATTTCATGCAATGGTACCTAATGAGTGGGAGGATCAAGTAGATATGGAATATATGAGATGGGAAACAAAAAGGAGCATGATGAGACTATCTTTAGCGATTCAGGAGGAGAAAGATCAATATGCTTAGTGGATTGATTTTTAAATATGAAGGAAGCATATGAAAACTGAAATATACATGTAACACCAAGAGAGAAGATCAAAATAAATAAGGGAACCCTTGAGAAACTAGAGTTTAAGAAAAAGATTCGATTCGATGTCAATTTCACTAATTTTTACACCACTGATTAATTTATATGTCATATATATGTACACCAATAAGAAGGATGTAAGATTTTTATAGGGGTTATTATGAATAATTAGCTTCCAAAATTAATTATAAAATATCATAATAGTGCATTAATACTTGCAACTAGCAATGAAGATGTTTTATAAGATCTAAAACACAAGAGGAGAGATGAAATTAGTTGTACATAGTGCCATAGGAGAGATTTAGGTGGACATCAAATAAAATGGGAGTAATAAACTTGAAGATGCTTCATTGTTGAGGTTGACTAGAAAATACCTTGGTTAACAAATATACAACTCTTATAGGATAAATTATATGGTATTGGACCTTCTGTATGGTTTTGAATAGAGTGTTTCTTTGTAAATTCATGTGCCCTTCACTTTCCTAGAAATGAGTGTTGTTGTTAAACCTTAAGTGTCACACAATTACAAAACTTTTGAAATAATTTGAATCAAATTCAAACACTAACCATATTTTGAAGACCCTATAATAAGGTTAGTGTTTAGGTTGAATTGCAATCTATGCACCACCTACGTCAACACTAATCTAAAGAGGCCTCAAAACACATGTAGGTCTCCTCATAACATGTAATATCTATAAAGATGCAACTAGATTTGGGACCTGAACCTCTTAGATAATTATTCTCTTCTTGAGACATTGGATTATGATCTTTATATGTTTGGAAATGAGGGAAATTAAACTCCTTTTCCTTGTTGAGTAATTAAAAATTGTAGTAGTGAATTCCTAATAGATGTACACAAGATTTTGGAAGATTTAGGGAACTTTTAGATCCTTTTGTGTTAGTATTTGTAATGATAGCTCATAAGAGTGCTAGGTGAGTAAATGAAGTGATATTAACTTGATTATATAGGGTTTTAAAGGTAATTTGTTATGACAAGGAATACCTCAAAGGATAAAATAACCGAGAAAAGATAATAGAAATGAAATTAATGTCGAGGATTTGATGGTCCAAGAACTTATAGGTCTAGGACCAAATATTACATCCTGACCATATTGTATTGTTTTGGATAAGGTCACAATGTATGTATTATGAAAAATGCATCATGATAACAAGATGTAAAACTTTGATTTTACACAGTATATTAAAAATGTGACGACACATCATTGTATAGGGATAAACAAGTTGGGAGAGACATGGTAATATGTACTAAGTGGGGATAAAAATGTGGATATTTTTCTTAGCAAAGGAGCATTGTCACAACTATCAATGTTAAAAGGTAAATTGCCAAACTTGAGTGTTTATAAGAGGTGCACGGATCAAGAAAATGAGTTAACCATTGGGAAATTGAATAGTTTGAAACTAACATATAATGAGAAGATAAGGTTATTAGAACATGTAGCATACATATATTAGACACATGAATCACTAATTTGATAAAAAGTGAGATGCAAAGAAAGGATATACACATGATATATGTATAAATATTTGAAAAGGAAAAATATAACATCATATTAGGTAAGCAATGAAATGTTGATGAGAGATTAGATCCCAAGAATTTTAAAGGAATCCTAAAAAGAGTTAGATAAAAGGTGGAGAAGGAAAAAGAGAAGCCAATTTTCCTTGGATTTAGTTAGAAGTTGGGAGAAGAGAAGGAAGAAAGAGATGAAACCAAATCTCTATAGAGGAGGAGAGATTATCTCCATGGAGAACCATACGAAACTCAAAGAGAGAGGGGGGACCAAATAAAGGATAAATGTTGAGAGAACACCGTTGTAACACATATGATAATTAGGAGTAGGTAATCCAAAGGAAGAGGGCTCCATAATAAGTTGTAAACTAGATTAATTATTATTTCAATAAAGAAGAATGAAGCACTATTTTGTGCAAATCCATAATGTGACTTTGATGGCTATGTGGTTGGGATTCCCTTTAGTTAGACCCTTGGTTGGGACTACGTTAGATAACATATGACTAAATATTAGATGGAGAAGCTCAAAAACAAAGGAGACACCAAGAAATTTTAATTGCACACTTGGTTAAATCCACGCCATTGATATCTTTCCAACTATATAGGTTTGGTGGAGAGAGATTATCTATAGCGTTGAGTCTTTCTCCATCGAATAGAATAACACGAGACAAGGAAAAAACGTGAAGGCATTCCATGAAATTTTGACTAAATCTTATTATGCTAAAAGGGTAGAAAATTAATTATATACAAAATTCCTATTAATGAGTTGTTAATTAGATATGCCTTTCACTAAGCCTCAATAAGAGTAATTAGCAAGGAGGTTATTGAATCCTTTTGCAACAAGAACATATGGAGAGAGGGGCGATGAGAAACCTTTCCTAATTGACATGTACAACCTAAAATTGTGTGATTGCACTCTATTGATGGTAATATAAGGTCTTGTGTTTTAAAAACATATTAACATTATGCATAAATCTAGGGCCAAATCCAAGAGCTTGAAGAATTGAATGATGAAAGGTTACTCAATCATATCATAAGATTTTTCAAACTCAATCTTCACAAACATGACTCTTTAGTTAGAGATTGACCCATTTAATATTTTCCCAAACAACAATAACATTGTCCAAAATATACCTTTGTTGAATAAACCTGTTTGTTCACTTTTGATAATGAGAGAAAGAAGATGTCTTAATCTAAGGTCACATACTTTTGTAATGATTGTATTGGAGACTTTTAAAAGAGTGATAAACCTCGAATTAGCAATAAGCTCGGGATGTCCAACCTTTGTAATGAATTTGATATTACCTTAATTGATGTGGGTTTGCAGAGCTTTGGACAATGTAGCTTTATAATAGACTTTATGAAGATTTGAGTCAACAATATCCTAGAAAATTAGATAATTTCTTTGGTATTTATGCAATCAAGTGTTTATTATTAAAGCTTAGTATGGTATTAGTGTTATTCCGCCGAAGGTGTTCCCCCTATGGTAAAGGACCTCCGGACGTTTCTGTGACTATATTAAAGTTGACGGTTTGACGGCCGTCTGGACGTTTTCACATTTTTAACAGTTATTTTGACCTGCGTTCCTTCTTTAGACAGATTAGTGTTTTTGCCGCCGCCATAAATTCCCCCACTGCCGCCTTGAAAACAATAGTAGCACAAGCAATCATGTTCCTGTTCCTGAAAATAATGGTAGCACAACAAGAGACAAGTTTCTAGACATGCTTATCAAGTTTATACAGGGGAAATTAAATATCAGAGTGGTCACCAAGTTTTTACAGGTGATATTAGAGACGAGAGTGTTCACCAGGATTCAACAGACGAAATTAGATGTATCGCTGCCACAGATGGGAAGGATGGAGAATTTTTCTCCCACCTTTTTATCATCGGGGGAGGCCTGCCTCGATTTTTTCTTCCAAGTCATGCCAGGCACTCCTCCTCAATGAATTATTCAACTGCTGGAAGCCGCTTGGCAGGAAAACCCCCTTGCCGCTTTGAAGCTCATCTGCCAATTGAGAGGCGTTCGAGAGACTGGAAAATCTGATCGAGAGGGATTCTACGCCGCCGCCTGTTGGATGCATTCTCACCACCATAAAACCCTAGCTGCTAATGTCACCATCTTCACCAAATTCGGTTGCCTCAAAGATCTCCCAGAGATACTTCTCCGTCTCTTGCAGGACAGGAGGCTCACAAGGAGAAGATCCATCTTGCACAATTATTAAACCCTAAATTTAAACGGACAAAGCTCCCGACTCGATGCAAAAGATTTACAGTGCGTAAGCCTCTTGAGCATAACAGATCTAGCCCCACCCCCTATGCATGGATCCCAGCTTTGTGTTGCTTATCAAGGAGTCCCGGGGGACTACAATGAAGCAGCTGCAAGCAAAGCTTATCCATGCTGTGAGCCCATTCCATGTGACCAGTTTGAGGTTACATTTCAAGCTATGGAGCTCTAGATTGTAGACAAAGGCAGTTCTACCTATGGAAAACTCTCTTGGAGGGAGCATACACATGAATTATGATCTGCTTCTTAGGCACTCTCTACACATTGTTGGGGAGGTTCAATTTCAAGTACATCATTGTTTGCTTGCATTGCCCGGTGTAAAACTGGAAGGACTGAGGAGGGTGATGAGCCACCCACAAGCTTTGGCACAGTGTGAGAATACCCTGACCATGATGGGATTGAATGTTGCCAGAGAAGCCTTTGATGACACTGCTGGTGCAGCAGAGTATGTTGCTACCAACAATCTCGAGACACTACTACCATTCAAAGCATAAGGGCTGCTGAGATATATGGTATGAATATACTTGCAGATGGTATTGAAGATGACAGTGGCAACATGACCAGGTTTGTTATGCTGGTTAGGGAGCCTGTGATTCCTAGAACAGATAGGCCTTTTAAGACCAGCGTAGTTTTTGCTCATGAAGAAGGCACTGGTGTACTTTTCAAGGTCTTGTCAGCCTTTTCTTTCAGGAATATTAACCTGACTAAGATTGAGAGCAGGCCTCAGAGGAGAAAACTGTAAGGGTTGCAAATGACCTCAATGGAGGCACTGCCAAGCACTTCTTTGAGTACATTTTTATGTTGATTTTGAGGCCTCCATGGCAGATCCTAGAGCACAAAATGCTCTTCAAGAGGTTCAGAATTCACAACTTTTCTCGAGTTTTGGGTAGCTATCCCATGGATATGTCTCCTCTCAACAGGGGTGATAATTAGAATTATGTCTGGTTTACCAGAGTTTATAGATTGGTTATCTGTATAAATGGAAGTTGGGTTTCTACTGTATTGGTTAGGGAACATGGGATTGGAAATCAATAAAATGACAAGGTGTTTATATGATGTTTGTAATTGCAATGAGTAGTGAGGAATTTTAAGCAATTTCAGGATGTTCTGAACATGCACATCTCACTTGTAGTAAGCTGATTTGATTGAGGAAAACTTTAAATGTTAATATAGCCTAAAAAATGCAGTGTTTTGTTCATGAGAGCTTCTGTAATAGGTGTCAAGTGGATTATTTATCTTTATCAGAAATGACTTCTTACATACTAATTCATATAGTTTGGTTTGAAATTACACAATTTACAATACATACCAGTTAATTTTTGATTGTTTCTTTGTATGAAAAGTTTTAGAAAATCAATTAAAAGGAAAGGTGTTTAAATAGTATTTTGGATTTTAGAGTTAAAAGAAGCAATGGGCCCATTTTTTTCCCACAAGAATGAGTGTCAAATAAATTATTCATATTCATTGGTTAATGTGTAGGTATGGATGATGAAGCTGGAGTAACACTCGCTGATGGGCATGATAGAGAAGTTTTAGGATCTTTATGATAAAAAATAGATTATTCATATTCCTAAAAATTTACACAATTAAATCCAAATGTTCAATTTAAGTGTGTTTCCTTTCATGAAACTTCGGTACTTCTCATCTAATTTTATAAGTTTTCCTCAAGTTTGCTTATTTGACTAGACTTTCTTGGCTGACCAAACCCATAGAAAATTTGTGTCCATAATACAAGGTATGGTGGGTTTGTCATGAGGTCTTTATCATTTTATGTGTGCTAATTATACTGCTTCATATTATACAATCTTATGGGTTTTTTTATTTTAATTTATCTTGGCTACCCATTTTACTTGAAAAAAATTAAAAATATTTAAAATTACACAAAAATGTGTTAAGAGTGGAAAGAGGGTTGAATTCTAACTCTTAATATTCTTATTATATAATTTAAAAAAATTGAAAATATTTCTATTAATAATTAAAAATTAGTTAAAATCTTAAACAAGAATAGTTGGCAAATAATTTTTAAGAGATAATAATTTTTAATATTACCCTATATATATTACTCTATATTCATTTAACTATTGTAATATAATACATATAAATTTGTACAAAATATGATGATCATATTTTAAATATGTAATGTTATTTCAAGTATTTTACAATAAAAATCACAATGAATAATATGTAAATCGATATGGAATTAAATCCATATTTAAAAAATTAAAAGGGGATCTTACTCTAGAAGCTTCAGAATTAAATTCCCGCCCATTACTGCCCTTCTCTTTTTTTCTAAGCTTGGGAAGCCTTCTTTATGGCATTGCAACTTGGGGTCTCTATTAGGAACATATTTACTATCAAAAGCTTTAGCAATTCCTTGCTTTGATAGTGAGAGCTTGTTCCTTTGGCCTGAACTGTTACATTTCTAGACAGGATAGTGTTATTGCTTGGCAAAAGACATTTTAGATCATTCTCCTTAGTGGTTGCAAACACCTCTCTCTTCCGTAGCTTGCTTACTGGTTTGGATACATAAGAATATCTACAGGAGCTTTTTGAATACAATGCAGAGTTATCTCTATTAACATGAAAGTCTCCACTCGGATAAGGGGCTATCGTTGTCAACATCTTGGCTCAAAGTGCTACCAGTTCCTTGCAAATTACAAAGACAGAAAATGAGTTAATCCAAATCAAAATAAGATTCATATTGCATTGGCCAATTCATTAGTAAGATTTAGGAATATAAAACTTCAATGTAATGAAGGGTCCTCTTTTAGGTCGATAATACTAAAATAGAGTGCAATTCTAATCCAGAATTTCAGGAAAAAATAGTAAGCACCATTATTTCTATACACAGAAGACAATCACTCAGTGACTGTCAAAACATAATGCTTTTCCTTATAAATACTCCACTTACACAGTGGCCTTGTAGATGGCAGTTGTCCACTAGCCCAAGATGGGCATTGGGCCGAAAATCCTCCTAAAAAATCTAAGCAAGCACTGCAATCTTCAAGTTGTTCACAAGTATTATTCAAATATTTGTTTATTAACTTTGAGGTTGGAATTCTTGCAATGGCTTGGAATTTAGGGACATAGCGTGCACTATGTCGGGTTCATGCATGGACAGAGCGTATAGTATATTATTAATGGTCGAAGAGTACATTATGTTGGGAGTGGGTAATTACTCAACCTTTAGTTTTAAGAATTGCTTTCTTTCATTATTTCACGTGACGGTTTTATGAAGTAATTAAATTGTATTGCAAGCGGAAGGGCAAGAGAGTAAGTGTTTTTTTTTTTTGGGGTTTTATTTATTGTAAATTTTATCGTAGAAGATGTGAGTCAAAAAAGAATGATGGAATTTATGGAGAGTGGTGGTATGGACAATGAGGTTATAGGTTCAGACATGTGCAATTTTGGTTTTTGGGTGACTCAGTAAATGTACATGTTTACCAGAGAACTAGGGGGCAGTCACTGCAGACGATTGGAGATCTGGACCATTTCATGGTGGAGCACAAGGCCCGTGGAACACACATCTGCAATAGTGGTATTAGGAATAAGAGAAGCCTCTTGGATTGGACTAAAAATTCATAGAAAACGAATCAATTGTAGGAAGCAACACCCTAAAAGAAACGAATCAATTGTAGGAAGCCAATTTTTTTTTTGTAAAGTTAATGATTACCGCTGACCTGCTAAAAGAAATGCATGCAAAATTTGAATTTCACCAAGTAATGTATTGTCCGTAACTCGGTCCTTTCTCGCGTGTGAAAATTGCCGAAAACACTTTAGCAAAAATTATCGCCAAAAATTCTGTACTTTGAAATTATTGTGTAAGGTGAATTTAACAACTCTTTCACAAAATGTTAGGATTGTAAATATATGAGTTGAAATAAGGCCAAAGCTACTTGGTCTGTGTATTCCAGGCAATGCCATGGCCAAGTTGATGAGCAACACTAATACAATATCCCTGAAATCATTACAAACAACATCAACTACAAAAGAAAAAATTATCCCTCTAAATCAAATAACATTTACCATTCGGCGTTCACATTGCATTGTACACATGCGATTGCTAGTTGTATTAATCTATTTGAGTGTTTATTTATTATTTTATTGTATAAGAGTAATTAAATATTATAAAACTAATTTATTTATATTTTTATAGCATAAAGTTTTGATGTGATGGATCAACCATATAAATATAACAAATGTTGGATAAAAAGGTAAATAATTTTAAGAACATATATTGAATTGGAGAACTCTAAATATAGATATATTATGGGTGACTATTTTTAAAACCAAATTTTAATTTAATTTATTGTTTAAATATATTTATATCATAAAATTTTGATGTGATAGATTTAAAATATGAATAGAATAAATATTAGATAAAATAGGAAATAAATTTTATTTTTAAAAAAATCAATTTTTAATAATAATTTTAAAAATATAATTTTGTTATAAATAATGAGGGCGTCTTATTATTTTTGGTGTGCAGTTGGACACTCAAGTTAATCGACCCGAGATCAAATCCCGAGACTCGAGTTTTAATTTCATCGGTTGTCCGAAAGGCCGTAGAAAAGGGATACCAAAACCCTGTAATTTTTTCTGTTTTTGTTCAGGCAAGATTTCAATCCCCGATCATTTCATAGTGTTCGACATGGATTTAATTCCGAATGTTCCCGATGAAATAAGCAGAGAGTGTCTGACGAGGGTGGGATACGAATCGCATAACACTCTGAGAGCGGTTTCCAGAAGTTGGGATGCCTTGTTGAATAGCCCCTGTTTTTATGAAGACAGAGAAAGGTTTAAGCGGGCGGAGCAGCGTATATGTATGATTCAGGCTTTGTTTATGTCAAAATATCCGTGGTTTAATAGTATATCTTATAACAGGAGTGAAGCTCAAGCAATTTCGTAACTACTGAGTTTTCGAAACCCCATGGATGCAGTAAAGTGAAGATATATTTAACTCTGCCACCATCTAATTCAGTTGGCTTTGCTACACTATCTGATAATGTGCAAGGGTTTAAGTAGTCACAATATTTTCTCGTCTTCTTGTGGCTTGATCATGTGGAGCATGAACTTTCAAGCCAATCTAACCAATCATTTTTCTACACTGCTTTGCACTAATTGAAAACATATTGCTTGCGAGGTTACTAAGCTGACTTACTAGAGTGACGATGAACATCAAAAATTTTAAAACCTGCCACATCACAAATTACTTGATACAGTAGATAGAAATCATGTGGCAGAAAAAAAAAGCTTTGGGAAGTGTTTGCAATGGGTTAATAAACGTCGTGTCAAAAGTATTGGTATTTTAGCTACTGTGAGAACTTAAAAAAGTGTAAATGTACTTAATGCTAGAATGGACATGTTGGAAAGCTGCTAACTCCGGTTTTCATTAGAAATTTTAAGGTTGTGTCGACTGATAAATTACCGTTATGTAGTTCTTCGATCGGTGATGCAAGTTTAATTGAGTACTTCCATTGTTGGAGTCTTACTCACGAGTCCATTTAAGTAGATATGGATTTGTTTCTTTGTTCTTCATTTACTCCTTCGCTTTAGTTACTTTTCTCTCTATGCAGTGTTGAATTTAGTTTCCACTTACAGGTTTGTCCCAACTTTAGGAGTATCCTGTGAGGAGGTTCTCCAAGGCTATTTCAGCTTGGAAATTCAAATATCGGAAGTAGTTTCCGTTCGAAG
This sequence comes from Taxus wallichiana var. yunnanensis, assembly GCA_018340775.1. Taxonomy (NCBI): domain Eukaryota; kingdom Viridiplantae; phylum Streptophyta; class Pinopsida; order Cupressales; family Taxaceae; genus Taxus; species Taxus wallichiana. The sequence goes on along the minus strand of CM031242.1, from coordinate 981,783,812 downwards.
GTGAGAATAGTTTGTGATCAGCCATTAGAAGTGAAAGTAGGGTAAGGCTCTGCGTTACTCATAAGAAAGTACCAGGGAGACAGTTCTGGTTTTGCATTACTAATGTATTAGAGCACCACGGCTGAGAGAGTCATCCGATCAAATTGGGTAGGAAGAGGCATGATAAATGTTGAGAAAAGAAGAAATAGATGAAATACTTAGAAGATTAGAGACCCTTGAAATACTCGAAACATTATAGATGAAGTACTCAATAAATTATGGCACGAGGGCTCCATAGAGGAGTCTGAACTCCAGAGGGCTCAAGTTAGAGCCATAAATATGATGTAGAGACCTCCTGAAGCTATGTCCAAACAAAGAACGACAGTGAAAGTTGAATTCTAACTATAAAAGTGAATTGAACATAGCTCTATTTATATTGCCAATTGGAATGGTATTTTGATATGAAAAGTATCGATGAAGGTGACATTTAGAGAGGAGAAGTATGCAGTATTAAAGTTGAAAACACGTGATGCTTGTGGTGGGATAATATACAACAATTTAGGGGAAGGGAAAGGAAAGGCAAGAAAAGGGAAGGAGAAAATAAAATTGTGGCTTAAGATGTGAAAGTATATGAGGACAAAATTTTGTCCGTAGGATTATTGATTTAATAAAATATGAATATTAAATCTAAATTTTAGAGTTACTTATTATGATAATATGAAATAGAAATATAAATGCTAAATGTTTTAAAGATGTAACCGTGTAAATAAATAAGAGAGATATGACACTTATCTGATTTACGCTTATCCTGAAGCATATTTGAACTGGAGCAATTGATGAACAACCTAGCAGAGTGTCGGAAATGCTCGATATTAATTCTAGAGCCTGTGGATAGAGCTAGACATGTGCACTTGGGTTGGGGCGAGGGCACCTGGGTGCCACTGCACTTTCTCGGGCACTTGTGACTACGTAGAGGGTCGAAATCGATTTTTCTTGTGTCACTAGGGTTTCGCTATCACTTCCTGTTGATTGCCCGATATTTGCATTTGGATCACAAAGACAGACATGTAACCTCGTAATGAAACCCTAGCTACCTACGTAAGCTCACAAACACATCAAATTGGAATGAAAAATGTAACATGTGAAGTCGATCCGACCCCACATGGTCATCCGAAGGATGAACTTACGACCGAGCTGCATTACATTCTAGAATCCATGTAGTTTTGTGTGTTTGTGTGTGAAATAATTGATTTTGAATAGATTGATTTGTTCCTTTGTTTAAATAGCGTGAAAGAATTTTTTTGATAATGATGCATTAGGAGTATCAATTGATTGTATAGTAGCTTGAGAGGGATCGTAGGGTGATCCCAATCGTATGTCCCCTCTTTCGAATGCGAAGGGTGAGGGGTGGGAGATAACAAGCACTAATCTAAAAGTAAAGGTGAAACGACGTAATGGTGAATAAGATGTAGTATAGAAGATTTGGAAAGATTACATATATGTTGATTAGTATATGTGCCGAGTTAACTATAGTATGTTGTAATGTGGATAGTACTACGGTATGAAAAAGTCTAAGCCGAATGGCACAAACGAGAAAGAAAATGGAGCAACGAAGCTCAAGATATGAGTGAAACCGTGTTTTGTGTATGTAAATAGTAACTATGGTAAATGGAAGATTGGAAAAATGTTATATATAGTAATAGGAAAAGGTGAATAGTAAATTCATTTTTACCATGGTTGAGTGAGTGAGAATCGAGCTCTAAGCTTGTGACGAGGTTGACTAGGTTCGAGAGAGTAGTGGGCAACCTAAATTCACAGACGACCGATGAGCCGATTGTAATGATATTCTTGGAAAATGTGGTGAAATGGGATCGAATTTTTTTATTTTTACAAAATTTAAATTTTTGAATTTTTGTGCGTTTTTGACTCAGGCGGGAGTGTCCAAGGCGTTAACGTCCTTTGGGAGACCAGCACCTTGTTCCGAGCATTAGGGACCTCTTTCTAGGTGCCCGATCTACTCCTGGTGTTGACCCAGGAGGGGGCTTTGATAGTGCACTGTGAAATATTAGTATTTTGAGTAATTTTTTGACTATGATTAGTTGATATTGAACATGTATGAGGTACTAATGAAAAATTTATGTTGGTGTTTGTGTTACACATAGAGATATACACTCGAGAGCAGTTTCATGGGGGTCGACATTTGAGTACATTATTGACCTTGGGATTATGTGATGCTAAGTGGGACACACTAGACATGCGTGCTGACATGTGACACATAACAATATTGGGGAAGATTCCCCATAATATTTCTATAGTGATCGCATTGTGTGAGAGGTGGTGTGTTGATACCTATTGTTGATGTGTAATCACAACACCCTTGATTGTTTGCAACTCGATAGATTGAAACTATTAGTGTGATTGCATAACATGGAGATTTTCCCAAAGTGTGGGACTTTGTGATCGAGAAAGCTCTCCGGATGAAGGTTGGTTCTTATTCCTCTATTTTGATACACACACTCAAATTGTAGAGGATCTATCCTAAAATATACTCTAACTTGCCAAGGAGACAGGGTTGAAAAGATTACAAGAAATTAAACCTAATCTACAGGAGGTGATGCACCAAAAGGAATGTTGGAAACCTACTTTGCATGGAGATGAAAACCAATAAGTTTGAAGGGGATGAATACACACCACAAGTCAACCAATTCTTTATGAATTCATTCACCATTAAAAATACCATTAAATATGCAACACAATTTAACATGCACAACTAACCAAAATTGTAATGAGAGATTAAGAGAATACAATGAACACAAGAGAGGGTTGAAGTTCATCCACAAACATGTATTATTGCTCCAAAATTTGATATAGTACATTACAATGGCCAAGAGGCACATATTTTGCATTACAATGTTCAATAGGAAGGTTTGAACTCCAAAAATTAACTTACAGACAAGAGAAGAAGGGAGGGTGCAAAGAAAGATTATCCAACCTTTTGAAATGAGCCCCTCCTTATAATATATAGGAAGAATGAGAGAAAGAGAGAGAGAGGGAATTCAAAATCTTTCTTCAACCACCCTAAAATGCATTAAAATCACCTGCAACAATGATGGATGCCACTTTGCAAAAACCCATGCCTCCATGTACTTTGCCTTGTTGGAGAAGAAAGGAAGCCCATACCTCATCATTTTGGTAGGTGAGAAATCTTGAAACACCCTCTAAAATGGTGAACTGTATTTCTTCATTTTTAAATACTTAGTCTCACTAAAATTAAGAAAACTAGTCATAATTGTGTAGAGGACACTGAGGGATTTCCAAAAAGTCTAATTTTGTGCAAATCCAAGCTTCCAGTCAAAATTTATGGCCATTTGAAGATGAGGGTGCCATACTGCAATAAATGCAAGTGGTTATCTCTATTCTTCGGACTCCGAAATGCATCACAACCTCCGAAATCCAAAATTTCAGACTTTTGAAATTTAGAATTTGAGCTTTTCCATTTCGGAGGCCGGGTTATTGTTCATCCACTTGAGTTCATGAAACCTATGAAACTTTGAAACCCCGAAGTTTGAATTCAAACTTTGGGTTTTGGACTTCAAGTTATGACTTTTGTGAACTGGGGGTTCAGGGTTCCGAAATGCCAAAACCCCGAAGTCTAAAATTCAAACTTCGAGTTTCTGCACCTTTACATTTTGGGGGTTTGGGTTTTGGGGTTTCGGGGTTTCAGGACTTGATTATCCACTTGGCATATAAAACCTCCAAAATTCCAAAAGCCCGAAGTTTGAATTTCAAACTTCGGGTTTTGGAATTTGGGTTTGGGACCTTTCCCGCATGGCATTATTCATTGCTCGACCTGCTGACAACTCCAAATTCCCGAATGTCTGAAGTTTGAATTTTAGACTTTGGACTTGACTTTTGAATTCGCCATTTTAGAATTCTCTATCATGAAAATCCAAAGTTCCCGCATCATTTACCTCCGAATGGGAGTTGACCCGAAAACCCCTTGAGTGTTTTCGGACTTGAGACTTTCGTGATTTCGGGTTTTGGCTCATTTTTTTGTTTTGCACGGTGAGAAATTTGATTTTCTCAATCTTTGAAGTTTGAAAATTTCAAACTTTGGGCCTTTCTACTTTGCGAATTTCTTAGACCTTTCTACACTACCAAACACTCATGCCTTTGGCTCAACGAGTCATTATTGACTTGACCCCACCCCCGTGATCATTTCGTGTCATTATCTCACCGATCTAAGCCCTTTACTTGCCCATGTGATCTCCCATGGATGAATCGATCCTTCTATTTTCTCTACGTAAGGTCATGTTTGGCTAATTTACCGATGGGCAAAATTGGATAACACGTATAATTTTGGTTGCCTACTTTGGGAGATGAAAGAGACCTTAGAGGATGTATATCATATATCATGACTACTAGTTATGGGTGAGAGAGTAAAAGTGATCGCTATAATGGATTCTCAAAGGAAAATGAGGGCAGCTAGATGATACTTTACCTGGCACACAAGTACAGACAGAGACCCATATTAGTCTAGATTCCATAGTGAGATTAGTTGCTCTATGATTGTGAAAGTTCATTGCAATGGTTATTGCTTCATCGGTGGCGAGAGGGGTGTCGAGTGGGTATATTGTATAAGATGCATGTAATTTGTCAACACATAGAGAAGTATGGGATGATATTTAGATGGGCATGATGTGTTCTATCCCATTTGTATATGGATTTATATAGATTCACACAGTACCATGGGGGTGGGATAGGACTCACCACATTGTTACATGTATGGGCATATGAACATATTGCTATATTGAGGCCACTTAGTGGGCCACGTGCTGATTGGGTGAGACATGATATATTTGTTGCGAGGTGGGTAGGTTCTTGGAGAAGAAGACTAGACATGACCACCTATAGGTCGATGCTTGATTGAATAAGACCAAGGGCCATCATATGGAGGCCATATAGAGAGTACAAAGGGATCACTAGAGGATGCAATAGAGTGTAGTGCATTTGACACACAACGTGATTAGAGGACTAATTCCCGAGGGAGTGGGAGAGTTATTTCAGCAAGAGTAATTATTGAGGAAGTTTGGTATGGCTCAGGATGTTCCCGAGATCCATATGTATGGGTGAGAGCTAATACAATGCCGAGACGACCAAGAGCAAGGCTAGGTCTGACAAGGGCACAACTAGTGTACCTAGGTCCAAATGAGGTAGATGCGGCCATAGAGCCGATACAGTGGATGATGTTGGGTGTACCCAAGCCTATAGTGAGTAGTAGGGCAAAAAATTGATGGGTGATATTGTTTCCAGTTGTCGTAGATATAGTGGGTGGACCGCTGGTTGGATGAGTAGGGGGACACATGCCCCTTATGGAGATGGCTACACTAGCTAAGCGTAAGTATTGTTTGTTAGTATTTATTGATTGCTACTTAGCTATATGTGTGTAATAACTAATGCAGTATTGGATGGTTGTAGGTGATGCCTATTGGTCATTGATTTTTGATTCCTCGATCCGCATGCTCACGTAGAATGTACCTCCGATATACTCATAGGAGGTGGCATGTTAGAGCAATTGGATGCAATCGTAGGTGAGCATGCCCATTTTTTTAAGCTGGTGGCTATAACTGAAACCACATGCATTGTACTATTGAGCAAGTGTGATGAGGCTCACGCGGAGACCGAGTGAGCGAAAGAGGATATGGGAGGAGGAGCCCTAGCTTAGATATATTTGTGAAATATGTGGAGCTATAGGGCTGATTCGTAGAAATAGTTAGCCAAGGTGGCATTACTACAGAGGTAGGTGGAGAAAGATAGAGGCCATAACTAGCACATAGATTGAGCGAGCAAGCATCTAGTTCTATGGTTGTTGTGATTGTTTATAAATGATAGTGAGGATGATATATGATGTATATGGATGTAATGATGGATGGGGGCTTTCCCCTAGTGATTGTATTTTGAAACTATGATTTTTGATATATATATATAGATGGATTATTGGTATCATTGTGTTGTGTTGATGTGCATTGATGTATGATGTGATGATTTTGGCTTGCAATGTGCTTTGTGATATGTATGGCGTAAATGATGGTTTTGATGAAAAATGGATGATGATGTTAGATAGAAATAGATAAGTAATGATTGAAAATAGGATTATGTATTTAAATGAGCATGAAGCATAGAATATGTGATGAATAGTAATAGATGTATGTGATGTGTGTAATGAATAATAACAATGTGAATGAGATGATATGTAATAGTATAAGATTGATTCCTTGCTAGTTGTAGGATGAAAATGATGTATGTAATTGCATGTGAGTATGATGAAGAGGGGGAAGAATAGTGATGCCCCCTAGTGTATGTGTAGGAAAATGAGGTTCATTTATATAATACCCCTCAAAAATCAAGAATGAACCATAGAACAAGAGTGCATCATCGGAAATGGTTTGAAAGTGTAATGCTATAAAGATAGAACATGAAGCACATAACATGAAGAATGAGTGAGGTTTTTGTTGTAGATCCCTCAAAATTCATGTAATAACATGAATACGTCATTGGGTCAATGGGTAATGAGGTGATCATATAGAAATCACCTACCAAAGGTGGAGAGGCATACAAGGGATGGTGGCGGAAAACATGTGAAGCGGTGGAAAAATGAGTGTAAGATCCAAACTGAATGTCGATGAAATGGTGCCAATGATAGGAGATGTAGTGGTAGGAAGCACAAATGCCGACGGCTTAGGAAACCAATAGAAAGCAATAACATTGTGAGGTGGGTGAGATGATGCCACGAAAGATGAGATATGTGGAGGACGTGGATGGATAATGATCTTAGGAGGTGGAAAAATGATGACCTTAGAGGTAGGTAGAGAAGACAAGTGAACAAAAGTGGAAGCACACTTATGCGGAATGGAGAAAGAGAGCGCTCATGAGAGTGAGAGCCAAAGGAAATGATACCCTTATCTTCTAATTGTTGTAACTTGTCATGAAGGGCACAATAGTCATTGTCACGGTGGCCATTGATGTAGTGGAAATTGCAATAAGGGTGATCATGCTGGCAATGTAAGTGATGAGGAGGAGGATGTTGATTAGAAGGAAATCTAATTAAGTGCTTATAAAGTAAAGCACACAAAACATCATGAGCCTCAACAATGTGTGAGAAATGTAATGGATCCTAAATGGGAGATGGAGAAGACTTAGGTGGAGACTAATGTGGTGGAGGAGATGGATGATATTTATGTGGTGGATGGGATGGAACACACTTGCGAGGTGGCGGAGATGGAGAACTTGGAGGACACTTAATAGATGGAAGAGTAGAAGACGATGAAACAATAGAAGGAATAGAAGGGGTTCTATAACATGTGCAACAATTAAATCTTGTTCTAGATCAATGAATTTATAGCATAAAATCATAAATGATTCACATGTATCATATTGTAATATCTCTTTTAATGCAAGAATCAAGCCACGACAAAAGATAAAAAAATTTCAAGATCAACAAGATGAAATAATAATTGATGCATGTAAGAATTGAAACATAAAATGTAATCTAGAATGGGTTCTTTCTTTCCTTGATGCAAACTAGGTAAGCGATCATGTGTAACTCTAGGACCATTGTTAAGTATAAAGTGTCTAAGAAAAACATCTTCCATTTCACAATATGTACTAATAGATCCATAAGGAAAATGAGTATACCATTGAAGAGCATCATCAACAAGACTATGACAAAAATATTTTAGTAACAATCAATCATTAGAATAAGAAGCCATAGCTAAACGATAATGCTTAAGATGAAAATAAGGATTTCCAAAGTGCCATTAAAACATGAAAAGGTAGGCATGATAAAATCCTTAGGAAAATATGAATTGTGAATTTTCTTGGGAATAGGATTTCCATGAAGAGAGTTATTATCAATGGAAGCATAGTAGGCTTTGATTTCGAGAGTAAGAGATTGAAATTGAGATTACAAATGGCCAACAACATGCATGAGTGATAAAATATCATGTGAAGGAATTGTAGAAGAAGTGAGAGGAACATGAAGAGGTTGAATTTTTCCATTGTGAGTGATCATGGGAATGTGAGAAGAAGAAGCATAAGATGAAGGCTCTATGGGAATGCTAGATGTAGATGTAGAAGAAATAAGAGGAGGTGTAAGAGATGTGGAATAGGAGGAGAGGAACTTGGAATATTGATAGAAATGTTAGAATTAGAATTAGAAGAAATGATAAGAGGTTGTAGACACAAAATCGTGCACTTTGGGTAATTATTTAGTTCCGGTCTCATACTACTGTTCATATGGTTCTTAAGTGAAAAAGAGTACTAATAAGCCCATGTCTTTGACCATATTTCTTTGTTTTTTGTTGTTACTCTCGATCTTGCATACATATTTCCCAAATTGTACTATTATGTTGTGTTTTCCCTATTTCGACCGACTTGGGTGCCCTGATGCCCCGGTCCCCCGGGTGCCCTGATCCTCTTTACACTTTCCTCTCAAATTTTTAGGCACTTTCTAGCCATTTTATCTTCTTATATTTTTGGTTGTTGGCCTTTTCTAGGTTAATTACAAAATTAAAGCAAGAGAACCATATAAATATAAAGTTATATGACCATAATAAGATACCAAGCACTAAGCACTAGCTATCTCTACCTAAGGTTACATCCATCAAAGACATTTATAACTACATTTGCATCCATATAGCTCCATAAAAAAGCACACAAGGATTGTTTATCTGCATCACACTTCATGGGAGGGGAGTCTATTGTTTCCATGCACACATTTATTACATTCTACATCTAGTTATTTTCTCATTACTTCACAAAGTGTGATTGACATAAGAGTAACCTAGGGCACACTATTCACACACACACACACACACACACACACCTAGAACTACATTGGGTATGAGATGTAGTGCAATGATCAGTGATAAGTCCATCAATTTGGTATCTGAGGAAAGTCCAAACCCTTGCTATGCATTTTTATTTTTTAGGGTTTTGATGCATTGGTCTGAGGTTTTGTAGGTGATTCTTCATTATAGGTTTACTAGTGCTTCAACGATCATACAATGAATTCGCACGACAAGAAATGAACAAATGAGAATACTCAAGGAATCTCGAGGAGGTTTTCTGTCCATTTCCACAAACCAGGGTGCTCGGATCTCGCACAGTGGCTCCCACGGCGCCCTATCCCTCTCCAAGTGCTCCACCATTCAAATAGATCATATATGTAATTTCTCTTGTTTATGTGCAAAGGTTTCGTCCTTTTCTTCATTTTTATCCACCGTGACACAATCCCACGTAATCATCGAATCAACTAAGTCCTTCTTAACCCTCTTTGCATATTAGGGATTTCACATTTCATTGCTTAGATTGATTGGGTTGTATTTCAATATTTTATTGTTTTATTTATTCATCTATTTACTACTCCTATAACATTATATTACTCTATAATATTCACATTTTAGTTAATCATAGGTGAACTAGTAGGAGTGGTAGAATCATCATGAATTCCATTGGAAACAACCTCAGAAGTGGTAGAAAGAGGAGTGGAAAATTCACATTTAGCAGTCTTAAGAGAAGTAACATCCTCACTAACATGTTCATGATCAGAAATATAATCAACATCACTATCAGATATATTTTCACATGCAAGTAATTCATCAAGAGATTCATCAACATATAGAGAAGTAGTAGGATAAATATCATAAGATGTATCTTTGCAATCATTGGAAACATTTTCAGAAATAGAAGAAACATGAGATATAGCTTTACATTCATCTTGACTATTATTAGAAACATCATCATGCATATGTACATTTTCAACATTGGAAGTAACATTATTTACATCTATAGTGGCACAATCAAGACCAAGAATATAATCTATAATAGCATCATCATGTGCTATAATGGAGATAGAAGAAGGTGGAGAAACCTCATTGACTATAGAAGAACAAGGAAAACATGAAGTAAAGTTTTGGTCATGCAAAACTATACTCACGCTAGAGTTACAAAAACTAGTGGGAATAATGTTTCATGATTAAGAAGTTATCTTTTAACTTCATCATAAAATCGAGCATTGCGATAACGGGCATTAAGTTCAGCCTCAACAACATCATCAACGATAAGATTCACACTAACATGATGAATTTCTTTCCCGGGAGAGGAGGAAATATTTTTAGCGATGAGTGTTTTGGGGATCCTAGAAGGAGTTCTATGTCTTGTTTACCAAATGATTTAATAAAATCTGAATATTAAATCTAATTTCAGAGTCACTACTATGATAATATACAACAAAATACAAATGCTAAATTCTCTAAAGATGTAACCGTGTAAACAAATAGGAGAGATAAGGAACTTATCTGATTTACGCTTATCCTGAAGCATATCTAAACTAGAGCAACTTATGAACATGATGGGTAGAGTGTCATAAATACTTGATATTAATTCTGGAGCCTATAAAAAGAGCTAGAAATGGGCACTTGGGCTAGGGTGAGGGTGCTTGAGACCCCTTATGAGTGTCTGTGACTACGTAGAGGGTCGGAATCTGATTTTTCTTGCGTCGTTAGGGTTTTGCTATCACTTCCTGTTAATCACCTGATATTCACACTTGGATCACCGAGGTACTTGTAACCCGTAACAAAACCCTAGATACCTATGTAAGCTCACAAAAACATAAATTTGGAATGAAAAATGCAATATGTGAATTCGGATTGACCTCGGTAGTCATCCAAAGGATGAACTTATGACCGTGTGGTACACTACATTGCATAATCCATGTAGTTTTGTGTTCTTATGTGTGAAATAATGTCATTAGGTTTCCCTCGCACCAAATACGCCAAGATAGTGGGCTATATCTAGATAAAATTCAAATGTGTGGGATGGAATTTAGAACTTCCCCTTCCTATACAATGTATGCAGAGTAATCAACCCAAAAATGTAGTCTTGTTAATAGTATGTAGATGTGCTTTCCTTTAGAATTGCTGACCCATATAATGGTATGTATTATGTGTATATATAGGGATCTCTTGTTTGAATTTCGACACTAGTGACATGACATGTTGACTAAGACCTTGAGATAGGAATAAGAAAACTGAAAAGGATGACCAAAAATGTAAAAAATGTGAACAAGAACAAAGAGGACATAAGCGCCCATGGTGGAAAGGAGTGCATGGATGCTAGTGTTCAGACAAGGCACCGGTATCCCGTGATAACTAATGAAAAATCTGAGAAGAATGACAGACATGGATCCATGTGACTTGACTTAACCGGCACAAAAGTGACACATGTGAGAGATAAATACAATAGAAATAACCAAAGCAAGAAAATGGACTAGGGAGTGCGTCATTAGTGAATACTTTTTTTACTTAAGACCCATGCATATAACAACATATTTGGTGGTATAGTAAAATAGTAATATGTACATGATTTTGTGTCTACAATTACTAGTAGGAATTATTTAAATAATTCCATGACAATATAGGAGTATTCATAACAAAATTTGAGATTATAAATCATGATAAAACTATATGAAGATGAGGAGAAAAAAATTGAGGTTTTTAAATGGACTACGGTTTTAAATTGCAAGATGAACCAACTCTAAAAAGAAAATATACACTATAGATGAAGCATATAACAATGCTTTGAATGATGAGGAGAATATAAATTTAGGAAAGAGGTAGTTGGTGAGAAAAATGGATGACAATATTTTATTTAGAGGAAAGGAAAGCACTTATAAATCTACAAAAAGAAGAATTTGAGGAGGTTAAAGGAGTGAGACATAAATTGACAAAAAGGCTAGTTTACAGGAAGGGGAAGGGGGTAGTCAACATTTGATCATTGAGGTCACTAAAGTGATAAAATTGTGGGGACCTCACAAATCCAATGTTTTCCCTCAAATTTCCGTAACCAAAAATAGAGTAGTGATGGTACGAGGAGCCACAAACCAAGAAGTTGAAGTTGAAATGGAAGTAAAGTTGATGCTTCAAATAACCTTGGTAATATGGAGTAGAGAAGTAACTGATTGTTACTTAGAGAAGGAAGAGTTTCTTCAAGGCCAAATGTAGATTCCAGTTGGGTATGCAAATTTATAATTGATAGTGACTCTTCGATAATCTAGTAAGTATGAAAAAGGTTTAAAAACACATTTTACTTACACTCCCAAATCTAGACCTTACAAAATTTCATGGTAAACAAAGGGGCACAATGTGTTTGTTAAAAATCACGTGTAGTTACATTTAACATTAGACCATATGAGGACCAAGTAATGTGCAATGTAGTCCCTATGGTTGCTTTTCCTTTGTTGGTTGGAAGTCATTGTTAATATGGTAAGAATGTGCCCATAGTGGTAATGAAATATTTGAAGTAAAAAGGAAATGTGATATAACTTCCTTATCTATCTCGCACAATGGGTGGGAATTTTTTTTTAAAAAGAGGTTAATGGAAAAGTTTGTTTCTGTTATACCCATTGGAGGAAAATATGTTAGGAAAACAAGAAATTCATCTAATAATTTAAGATATGTTGGCGGAGTCTTCATATGTGAAACCAATAAATTACTAGTAGGATTACCTTATCAAGAGGCATTCCTCATCAAATTGAATTGGTTGTAGGAACTAAATTTCCTAACCAAGATGCTTATAAGTTGACTCCTTTACAAAATGAGGAAATGAGAAAAAAGTTACAAATTTGTTAGAGAAGGTAAGAAAAAGTATGACTTCATCTATGGTTTTCTTTTTGATAAATTGAGGTTGTGTAGATTTTAGGGATATAAATAAAATCATGACAAACTATAGGCACCAACTTCCTAGTGAGGATGACATATTAGATTCTTTGGAAGGTTCAAATATTTACTCCAAGATTTATCTTCGGAGTGGATACCACCAAATTCAGATTTGTGAAGGACTTGAGTGGAAGACTGTTGGACCTTTGTCATGATTCAAATATGTTGTCATTGATGTTGAGCAGAATCAGATGATGTCAAGTAACATTGATGGCAAAAGGAGTGAATTTAGTAAAGTGAGCAAGATGAAAAGATGAAGGTTGATTGGTAGTTTAGGCTCACTGAGGCTTCAGGAACATCAAGGATAAGTTCTAAGGGACTTAGTCTGTTTTTGGGAAATTCATGGAGATGAACGGAAATTCACCTAAAGTCTAGAGATCCACTATTGAATACTTGGAGCATCCACCAAAGTCGGTAGAAATCCATGGAGCACTAGAAGGAGCCGCAGAAGGAGAGTGAGTACCACAAATAATGGATGAAGTGCGAAGTGAAATGGAGACAAAGGACAAGTCACAAAGTGAAATTGGTGAAGCTATGAATGTGAAGGAAGGGTTATGAAAGTATGCATTGGCCTAAGGGTTAAACCGCGAAAGTAAATAAAAACAAAGGAGAAGCAGCGAAATTAAGGAAGTGGAAGGAAAAACATGCGATCAAAGGAAAAACAACAAAGAACTAGAGAAGCCACTAAAGATATATGATCACCACGCTAGACTACAAAATCCACATGAAGAAAAGATAGAATTGTGGACATGGAACAATGTCAGTGTGAAAGGTAAAGCAAGTAGGAACGTTGTGAGACATTATACAAGCCGTGTGAAACATAGAAGAGCGGCAAATAACTAAAAATCCACCAAAAGAAGGTGAAAAGCTGTCAAACAAAGAGAAGTGGCGCGATACAAATAAAAATTTAGAGGAGATGAGGATATCCACAAATTAATGAGATATGGACTGAAAGAGGTCGAAGGAAATCAAATTGTGTCAAGTAAAGATAAGTGAAATATTTTCTCCAAAATCAATGATGATTTGATTTTCGAATGATTTCAGCTAGATGCACGACTTGAACTCTATAAATCATGATGAAATTTACTATACCCAGCTTACCAACATTTAATGCTTGTTGACTTCATGTAAATCTAGTTACATTCTTCATGAGATCTTGAGTTTTAAGGTGAAATAAAATATGGATAAGGAAAGGACTCGCTCATTTGGTTCACTTCATAAATATGGAAAATCTATTTTTGGGAAATGATTAATAAATTTCTCTTGCAGAATGTGTTGAAGATAGTGTAATCAAGCCAATTATAGATGGAACTAAATATGGTATGAGCTAAATTCATTTAATGAGTTAAATTTCCAGTGACTAAGTAGGAAAGTGCATGACACACAATTTGAAGTGAGAAATTGGTTCGATAGTGTATATACAATTTTGAATGAGTCATAGAGTTGTAGCTCAAGGAAGAAAAGAGTGATTTGAGCTAAGTAAGAGTTGTAGAAGAGATAGATGATGAAATCAAGCTTAGAAAGAGCTACATGAGGAAAGAGAAGAGCATATCAATGATGCATTGACTTATCAGATGATAAGAGCATCCAGGCAACAAATTGTTTGAGAAAAGGGGATAGAATCATATTTTATGAGCAAAGAGTGTGAAAGAACACAAACCGAGCGAGGAAAGTGATCATAACTCATTGTAAAATTATTTTTTGTAACTATATGATCAAAATATGAATAAGAACCAAGTCTAAGTTGTAGCTTAGTAGATTTAGGAGTTGTAGCTTCCTTATAGGTGGGTGCCTATAGAAGAAATAAATCTCTTGTGATGTGTAATATTCATAGAGTCCTTTGTTGTGTGTAATATCAATAGAGATTCAAAGGTTGGTGTGCTCCTTATAGGTTCGGTGCCTTACTAAGAAAATCTTGCAAAATGTGCTATATTCTTATGAGTCTCATTTCTTTGTGTAATATAAACAACGATTGTTTGGTGGGTTTTCTCCCAAAAGGGTTTCCCATGGTAAATATTTGTGTCATTGTTATTTTGCATGATGTATGTTTGATTTTATGCTCATAATTCAAAACCATATACCATTAAAAGGTTTGAAATAAAAAAATTTAATCTACATTGATTCTCCCCCTCTCGATGTTTGTGATCTCCAATAATGGTATCAAATCAACATCCTTATAGTAGAAGCTTAACATCTTTAAGGATATCCTCCTATCATAAGCATGACAACAAACCAAGCACAAGGTCGGTTGTCCTTATCTAGATCACCTTCTTCAACTGGAAAAATTATACATTCTAGAGAATAAGGATGAAGACATATTTGATGTCATTTGGCTTTGATATATGGGAATGCATTGAAAGAGGATACACTCTTCCTGCCACACTAATCACTTCTTCCACGGATAAGGCAAAATATGAATGCAACTCAAGAGCAATGAATGACATTCTATGCGGCCTGATTGAAACAAAATTTTTAAAAGTGATGTACTACACAACAACAAATGAAATATGGACCAAATTGCATAATATCTATAAAGGAGATGAAAAAGTTAAGATGGAAAATTTAAGATGGAAAAGTTATAGAGCTCAGTTTGAGAATCTAAAAATGAAAGATGATGAGAGTATAACCTCCTACAAGCATAGAATAAATGAGGTGGTTAATATCATCATAGGCCTAGGCGAGACACTAGAAGAGTTAGTGTTAGTCCAAAATATCTTGAGATCCCTGACCAACAAGTATGATGTGAAGGTTTCATCCATTGAGGAAGCCAAAGATATGAATACTCTCACGATGGATGAACTTCAAAGCACCATATCAGCATACAAGATGAGGACCATTAGATCCAAGACTACTAAGAAAGAAGTGGCCTTCATGGTCAAGAAATAAACTCAGTCCACAAAGAAAAAGAAGAAGATTGGCTTTAGGAGATGGGTTGGATGATGAAAATATTGAAGCAATGTTTGTCAAAAATTTGAAAAGAGGCTTAGGTAAGTATAAAGGAAAACTTCCCTTTAAATGTTTTTCATGTGGGAAAGTAGGTCATTTTGCTAGAAAGTGTCTAAAAAGAACAAAGATAATCATCCGTCAAACAAAGAAGATAATCATAAATATAATAAGAAAGAGATTGGTCATTTAAAGAAAAATAACAAGAAGAGATTCTTCAAAAATAAAAGAAACTTTTACTCAAAGGAAGAATCAAGTGACTCCGAATCGATAGTCATGGTATTTATGAAAATGAGAATAATGAGGATCAATTAGAATGCTTGTTCATGGGCATGGATGAAAATGAATAAATTAACTCTTAAGGAAAGTATGTAATTGATGATGAAGACTTTGAGGAAGAAGAAGATGAGGTAAATATTGAAGTAGAACTAGTATGTGCTCTTGAAGAATTGAATCTATGCAGAATAAAGAATCAGAAATAGAGATGCATGCTAAAGGATTATGAAGAACAAATCCATGTCTTTGAACAAAGTCAAGTCTCAAAGATAAGAAGAAGAGGTTAATAAGCTTAAGGAACTTGAGACATAGTTGGAGAAGATTTCACAGTCTCACAAGTCCAAAGAAGAAGAATGCACAAAAATGAACTTTGAGATGGAACAACTAAAATCCCAGATGGAACAACTAACCAGCAAGCTAGAAATGCATGAAAAGCTAGAGAAGATCTCAAATGTGCTAACTGACATGCTCAATAGTCAAAGAGACACAACTGATAAATATGGAATTAGATTCAAATGAGAAAATAAAGAAAAGGAGCCAACAAAAAGTAAAAGAAACAAGTCCGTGGAAAATCCAAGTACCTCATTTGCTCCAAATGGAGGATTCAAAAATATGCAAGAAGAAGAAATAATGCACCCAGGATCACATATGCTACGAGGTAAACACATTATTTTTATGGTTACTATTTTTCATGTAATCAATTTGGACATAAAGTCGCCAAGTGTAAGAAATAATCTAGAGGCTATAGGAGAAGATTTGGCCCATCTTACACCAGATTGAGCTATAAAAATGTTAACTATCATTATCGAAGAAGATTCGTGTGGTTTCAACAAACAAACAAGAGTTGCATAAACAAAATAAGTGGATATATGTTCCAAAGAAAGATGAGAACAAGAGAAAAGAGTCATGTTCAATAGTGTAGACCACATTTCATGTAAAAAATGAGGATAAAATTTGGTACTTAGATAGTGGATGCTCAAGCCATATGTTAGGTGATAAAAGTAAGTTCATTACTTTATCAAAAATGCATAAAGTTCTGTAATATTTGGTGATAACAACTCAGCAAACATAGAAAAGGAACTTTGAATTTAGACAATGGAAAGACTATAACTGAAAATGTTTTATATGTTGAAGGTCTTAAACGTAATTTGTTAAGTGTGAGCCAAATGTGTAAAAGGGGATATAATGTGATATTCCATGTCAAATGTTGTGATATCATAAATTGCAAAACAAGAAAGAAAGTTGCAAAGGCCAAGCGGACAAAGAACAACATGTATGTTCTGAATGAGATAAATAAAGAAAAATGTTTCATTAGTAAGACTGATAATAGTTGGTTGTGGAAAAGGATATTGGGACATGTAAGTTTTGAAAATATGGTCAAATTGAGTGTAAAAGGGTGTGTAAGACATATGCCTGAAATTGTGAAACCCGCGGATACACTATGCAAGGCTTGTTTACATGGAAAACAAACTAGGAGGTCATTCAAATCAAAGGAGTACTCTATAACCAAACCACTGGAGTTGATTCATACAGACCTCTGCGGACCCACCAGAACTAAAGGTATAAATGGTGAGTCATAATTTATGTTTCTAATTGATGATTATACTAGGATGCCATGGGTGGCATGTTTGAAACAAAAATCAGAAGCCTTAGAAAAATTCAAGAAATTCAAGGCACTGGTGGAGAATGAGAAAAACAAGAAAATCAAATGCCTAAGATCAGATAAAGGTGGAGAATTTTGGTCAAATGAGTTTGATGAATTTTGTGAAGAAAATGGAACCATGAGACACTTTTAGCCACAAGAACACCTTAGCAAATGGGGTTGTTGAAAGAAAGAACATGACTATACAGGAGATGGAAAGGATAATGCTAAATGAATCAAAATTTCAGACATGTATTGAGTGAAGCTTTACACCATGGTCTATCTTTTAAATATATATCAACTAGAATAAACGCAAGTGACATGACTCCTTATGAATTGTGGAAGAAGATACCATCCAATGTGAAGCACATAAGAGTTTTTGGGAGCAAATGCTACATCAAAAGAGATGAAGACAACTTAGGAAAATGTTGACACCATGTGTGATGAAGGGATATTCCTTGGCTACTTAGCGATCAACACGGACTACAGGTGCTATAATAAACGGTGAAAAAATATTGTTGAAATCACGAATGTAAAGGTGGATGAGACTCAGCACGCCAAAACTAGCACTCAACACAATGGCAGCCATGAAGAACAAAAAGATGATGAATAATTAGACATTCCGTGAAGAAGCATATAAGGAAGAAGAAAGGCCAGACACTAAGGCACCCTCTAGGAAAGTTAGAAAGGACCATCCTACGAATCAATCATTGAAACAAGGATGGAGGCATTCTCACAAGAAGAAAGCTTAGAGAATGAAATAACCATGAAGATATAGTGCTCATGTCAATGATAGAACCCAAGAATGTTACAAAAGCAAGCAAGGATTAACATTGGGTAGACGTAATGAATGAAGAGTTGGATCAAATTAAAAATAATGAGACATGGGAATGGTACCTGCACCATAGGAAAAGAATTTAATTGGTACCAAATGGGTATTTAGGAATAATTTGAATGAGAAAGGAGAAGTGAAAAGGAACAAGGCTAGGCTAGTATGCAAATGTTACGTGTAAATGGAAGGAATTGACTTTGATGAGACATTTGCACATGTGGCAAGAATGGAAGCAATAAGACTATTCCTAGCTTACGTGACATACAAAAAAAGATCATAGTGTTCCATATGGATGTGAAATCAACATTCTTGAATGGTTTATTGAATGAAGAGGTATACATTGAACAACCTGATGGATTTTCACTAACTAAAGATAAAGACTATGTGTGTAGGTTGAAGAAAGCTTTATATGGATTAAAACAAGCTCCCATAGCTTGGTATAGTAGAATGAATTCATACCTCATTGAGCAAGGATTTAGAAAAGGTGTCACGAAAATAGCAATCTATCTACACTAAGGAAGAAGGTGAACATCTGCTCATTGTAATAGTGTATATAGATGACATAATATTTGGTGGAGATCATGAAAATATGACGTATGAGTTTGTTGACATGATGAAATAAGAATTTGAGATGTCAATGCTAGGTGATTTGTCATTTTTTCTAGGTTTGCAAATTAGTCAAATAGATCAAGGTATTTTTATATCCCAAACCAAGTATGTCAAGGAGATGCTAAAATATTCAAAATGGAAGAATGTAGACCAATTGGGACAACCAATGAAAGTAGGATGCAAGATGAGTAGATGATAAATCTTCAAAAGTAAACAAAACTCTTTATAGATCCATGATAGGCAGTTTGCCTTTACTCCACCCCATCAATACCATATAACATGCAAGTGGTAGGCCTTGTTGGAATATTTCATGAAGATCCAAGGGAAACACACCTCAAGGCGGTCAAGATAATTTTGAGATATCTCATGGGCATAATTGAGTATGGTATATGGTACCCCAAAAGCAGTGATTTCAAATCAAAGCATATACAAATGCAGATTAGGATGGAAGTGTTGATGACAGAAAGAGTACAAACGGAAGAGAATTCTTTGTTGGAAATTTCTTAGTATTTTGGATGAGTAAGAAACAATCATCAGTAGCTCAACAGTGAAGTGGAGTATATAGTTGCCACGATGTGTTGCATCAAGTTCTATGGATGAAGTAGACATTAGAGGACTACAAGGTATAATCTGAAGATCCAATTTATTTATTGTGTGACATTACAAGTGCAATAAGTGTCTCTAAAACTCCTTTGTTCCACTCAAAAACTAAGCATATACCAATAAGGTATCACTTCTTGAGGGGAATAGGTAAATGACAGAAGATCAGTTTGGAATATGTGATTACAAAGGAAGAAATTGCATGTATAATGATAAAACTACTACCAAGGGAAACATTTGAGCACTTAAGGAATTAATCAAATCATTCTTGATCCCGCCAACAACTAGAAGGCATGCAAAAATACAAGGGATCGATTATCGGAAACACAAAAAGGGGGAGGAATTAACGGGGTCATTCTTGATCCCGCCAACAACTAGAAGGCATGCAAAAATACAAGGGCAACATTATCGAGAATTTCCTACTTGCCAAGGAAAAAGGGGAGTTAGGAATTAATCGGGGTCATTCTTGATCCCGCCAACAACTAGAAGGCATGCAAAAAATACAAGGGAGCATTCTCAGGAAATATCATTTCCTAAAATAATGCCAACACAAAGGGGAGTTAATCCATTAGCTCAAACATATTAAAGTATGCATTAGCCTCGGGGAGCATTGCACATATACTCTAGAATAGATGAATAAGAAGCATATTCCTAGGGGGAGCTTCTTGAGCAAAGTAAAATAATCATAAAAGGAGGAGAGTATTCCCAAAATGGGAGAGAGAACATAGTTGTTCCTTTTTCATTATTGTCTAAGGGGAGAAAACCCGCATTCGAAATGAGTCTGCTATATTCAAGGAGGAGAAATGTTGTGATTTACAAGGAAGAATTACTAGGAACCAAGTGTGGAAATTTTTTTACCATCAAAAGTGTAGGTTTTGATGTAGGTGAGATAGGTGTTTCTATTAATGAAAAAGGGGGAGATTTTAGCACCTTTTTCATGAGTCAAATATGTTTTCATCGATGTCAAGAAGAATCAACTGATGTCAAGTAACATTGATGGAAAAAGGAGCAATTTAGTAAAGTGAGCAAATTGAAAAGATGAAGGTTGATTTGTAGTGTAAGCTCACAGAGGCTTCAAGAACATCAAGGATAAGTTCTAAGGGACTTAGTTTTTGGCAAGCCATGGAGATGAAGGAACATCCACCTAAGTCTAGAGAGATCCACTAAATACTTGGAGCATCCGCCAAAGTCGGTAATTCTATGGAAATCATGCGGAGCAAAGAAGTCATGGAAGAAGAGTGAGTACTGCGAATAACGGGATGAAGCCACGAAGTGAAAATGGAGACTAAAGGATAAGTCACAAAGTGAAATTGGTGAAGTTTGATTGTGAAGGAAGGGTTGTGCAAGTACTGAATGGTCTAAGGGCTAAACCACGAGAGTAAAGAAAATAAATGAGAAGTCACGAAATTAAGGAAGTGGAAGAAAAACTACGGAAAAAAGGAAAACGCGAGAAGAACTAGAGAAGCCACCAAAGACATATGATCACCATGCTAGACTACAAAAATCACATGAAGAAAAGATAGAATTGTGGACATGGGACAATTTCACGGAAAGGTAACAATCAAGAAAGAAACCGAGACACCTATAAAAGTTGTGTGAAACATAGAAGAGCCACGGATAACTACAAATCCGCCAAAAGAAGGTGAAAATACACCAAACAAAGAGAAGTGTCATGATACAAAAAAAGTCAAAGAGTTGAGGATATCCAAGAATTAATGAGATATGGAATAAAAGAGGTCGAAGGCAATAAATTGTGTCAAACAAAGACAAGTGAAAGATTGTTCTCCAAAATCAATGGTGATTTGATTGTCAGATGATTTTGGCTAGATGCACGACTTGAGGTCTACAAAGCACGATGAAATCTATTGTTCTAACTATCAACATTTAATTCTTGTTGACTTCATGCAAATGTAGTTACATTCTTCATGAGATCCTGAGTTTCAAGGTAAAATAAAATATATATACGGAAATAACTCGCTCATTTGGGTCACGTCGCAAATCTAGAAAATCTATTTTTGGGAAATGACTAATAAATTTCTCTTACAGAATGCATTGAAGTTAGTGTAATCAAGCCAATTATAGATGGAACTAAATTTGGTATGAGCTGCATTCATTTAATGAGTTGAATTTCTAAGTGACCAAGTAGGAAAGTGCAAGACACATAATTCGAAGTGAAAAATTAGTTCGGTTATGTATATAAAATTTTGAATGAGTCATAGAGTTGTGATTTGAGATAAGTAAGAGCTACAAAAGAGATAGACAATGAAATCAAGCTAAGAAAGAGCTACATGAGGAAAGAGAAGAGAAGATAAATGATGTATTGACTTATCGATGATAAGATCATCCAGACGGTATATTAGTCGAGTAAAGGGGATAGAATTGTTAGTTGGATATTTTGTCAAACCAAAAGATGAGGTTCAACCACGGTATATGAGATTAAATCCCTCCTCAAAGACGAGTGAGGCTGCACCGCTTATTACTAATCTAAAACACAATAAAATGATATATATAGTATTCACACTAATCTAACCATTGGGGTGGGATGGAATCCCGAAATCCACATTCACACGATTCAGGATATTTCTTTCGTAAATGGCTGGGTTAGAAATTATTCTGATGAAGAAGCACAATAGAAAGGAAATGAGAGAAACATATTTTATTTTGAGTAAACACAGAGCACGAAATAATCATACGAGCTTTAGATCATAGATATAATGTCCGAAATAATTAGAAACACTAAGATCTTTATCTGCAAAGAATAGCTTAAGATCATGAACATAAGAACAACATGTCTTAAGTAAGATATATTCCACAACACAAAGTCTGTAAAATAATATCGACTCTATTCTTCAAAATGATTGAATGAAAACACAAAGTTTTCTTCTTTCCATAGCCCCTAAATATTCAAAAAAATCTCGACCCTTTGGAATGCATAAGCATCCCTTATTTATAATAAAAGAAGTAGAGATAAAATAGGGCGAGATCTAAAAAATAGCATTTTAACAAGAGTTACTGCTTTGCTTGATTCTCACGCGGAGATCAAGTCAAAATATGATTCAAAAATGTGACGAAACAGAAATGAAAAAGACATGTCAATTTCAAGATTGAAATGACATGAAACATTGGGACTTAGTCTGAATCATCATCCTTTGCTCCTTCCTCTTTTTCTTCCTCCAGCTGAGACTGTTTGCTCTGAAATTCTGGAACTTCCGAATTATGCCTTGCATTTCATTCTCATCAGGCGCAGTGGAATGATCATTCCAAATTTCACAGGTCTCATGAATATCACTGGCATTGCCGGGAAGCTTTTTCAATCCTTTGCTGAGCTTTCTTAAGGCCTCCAAAGTATGTTCAACCCTTACAAACCGATCAATGATCTCAAGGCCAAATCCGTGTATTGGTTCATGCTGAACAGACTCTTGGATTTGTTTGAAGAGATCATCTGCTGATAGGATACCTGAGTTCCCAACTGACACCTTTGGACAAATCTTCAGCAATTCTTCTTCCAGATCACTTTTCCCATCAATCAATTTATCCCTTGATTCTCTCAACTTACTGCAGGCTTCATTGAGAATCTTTATTCTGAACCTGATGGCCTTGGTCAGCTAGAAATGCTTATCTCTATGTGGGAGAATACCTTCTTCCACCAAGAGATGTCTGGTATTTTCTTTAACACCTGGAGAGAGCTTCAAAAGTCAAATCAAGATGTCCAATTTCCTGAGAGAATTCTTCATCCATCTTCTCTCCATCCTTCTGAATGTCCCCCAAGGACTGATGAACTTTCACCACGTCTTGAATTACTTCCTTCCCCTGTTGGAGCAACCTTTGGATCCATTCATCAACCACCCTTCCTTTTTAGCAATCTTCTCAATCGTAGGTACTGATGAGAAATAGAATCCGATAGAAACAGAAGAAGGTGGTATGGATTCAAGGGGTTTTGAGAGTTTAATCAAAACCTCTGTCAACTGCTCCACTTTTCTCTTAAGCTCATCTCTGCTGTCCTTTGTTTCTTTCAACTTTTGGCACAACACGTTTATGGAATCCCGTGCATCTTGTTGCGCCCCTTCTGCTGTCACTTTCCCTAGAGCCACCCTGGTTACCTGATAATCAGAGGCTGTTATATCCTCTCTAGTTTTGTCAGTCGAGGGAGTGGCAATCTCTGCGAACTTATCTCCTGAAGCATCCACCAAAACCCTTGAAACTGTTTTGGGTTTCTTGGCTGATTTGATAGGAGCCTTGAGTGAGCTGAAATCAAAGGTGGTAGGGTACAATCACCTTCCTCTTCCTCGGAGTTTGCTCGAGTAGCCATTGTGGCGTACTCAGAGGAAGTTTCCCATGTTGTAGAAATTGGTATTCTACTCTCAAGAGGAGAAGATTCTACTATTGGAGGGGGAATAGTTGCCAATGTGGTAGTAGATTCAATAAAGAGAGGCACAGGAGGGGGCGTGTTGGTGATCACTTGGGTTCCAGCAGAGAGGGGTGAGAGTCCAGAGAAAATACCGGCCATGCTGGAAGAAGTGGATGGAGAATGAGGAGGTAGGAGTGGTTGTGAGGGGGAGGCACAGATTCAGACTCCAAAGCCTGGGATGCAAGAGACAAGGTCTCTTCAGTTTGATAATCAACAAATGATGAAGCCAGAAGCTGGCTTCCTCCTTCTTCCAAATTAATTTCTCCTATTTCTGGTGGTGTTGGTGATTCTGGCACATCCACCGTTTCAGCTGGAGAAATAATTGAAGAGATTTGTCTTTCTTTCCTCTTCTTGACAATCTTGACTTTTATAGGTGCCCTAGAAGATTTTCTGTCCTTTTCCTTTTTGGAGGGCCCCGCCTCTGAAGCAGCCAACTTTGAAAACTCATCATCTTTAAAATTCATTCCCCAAGAGGAGAGCCATGCTTTGGTGTGAGCAAGGATTAGAGCCGACCTATCTGTAATAGAGGCTTTTTCGCTGGCTGACCAATCAATAGGTGGGAAAACATATTGATCCTCATTTAGTCCATCATAGGAAAGATCCAAAACACTTTCATTGTCACCCGTACCTTACGGTAAATCAGCAAGATCCAGGTGTTTGAATCTCGGCAATAGTCAATCTGCTATTATCCTTTACTGACAAAAGCAACCTCATTACGTAGATCCACCCAAATATCCTCTATGTTTGGCACATGCGAGATCTTTGGGTTCCATATGCTCACGAGCACTCCTCGGATGTCAAAACCATCTCGAGGCTTCATATGCTTCTTCAATTTGTCACGAAGTTCGTGGACAACATTTTTGGCTTTCCTCTTGTTGAGCAAGTATATCTCCCATAGAAATTGGGAAGGATACAGCAGCCTTATGTTTGCTTTGTTGGAATTTATGGAAATCCAACAGCTGCCTAACCAACTCCATCAATATCAGTCTATCCCCTGGATATCGGGGTAGGTGAAAAGGATCTCCCGAGTACATGACCACCCGAAGATATGTAAACTTCTTGAATTGTAAGAAGATACATCCCCATTTAGAAACTTCAGCCCAAGCCTCATCTGAGACTCTTGTCTTCCTCAGCTCAGGGTTTATCCTGTAGATATTTTCATAGAAGAAGGCATCATTCACCCTCCTGAAATGGTCTTTGGACCCCTTCTTTGTCAATTGAGGGAAGTATTGATACACCTGGTTCGCCATTCTGCTTCCCTTGGTATCCAGCCCGGGATAGTTCCTCATCCCGGCTGCTGCGTATGTGACATATGAAGACATATAAAATTTCCCAGTTGACAAGACCGTTGTCATTTGGGAATCAATCTCATTGCTGATGAGAGTACCCCAGTCGATCCCTTGCTGATTCTTCTTGATGGTGATCATAAATTGATACATCCATCCTTGAAATACATTCGATTCGGGCAAACCAAAACCCGACTCAGCGGGGTGATGATGTCATTGATTTCTTGGATGAAATCACTCACGGGATAATCCTTGGAAATGCTGAGGCAATGGTTTGGCCTTGATCGGAACTTCTTGTTCACATGTTTGATGCGATCCTCACGATCGTTGTCCCAAGCTTTACGAAAGTGACTTGATGTCCAACTCTCCATACTCTTCAAAATTGGGTAGTTTTAGGAGATCATCAAAGTAACCTCCATCCAATTTGATCACTACTTCACACTGATTGACCTCTCATGAGCAGCGAGATGCCGAGCCATAATTGGATGCACAAGCCAAGATGAATTACGACACCGAACGGACATGGGAAAACCCGCTGCGAGAGGCAAGCCACTATCGGCTATAGTTTTCATCCATGGAGTTTGGGAGGAACTCCTCACCCTACTCCAGAAATATTCAATGTCTATATTTCCGAGTTCGAGTGTCTCGGATGTCGTAGTTGCAATCAATATATGATGGAGATTCCAGCTTTTTAAACTTGTATTTCATTCTTCCTGACTTCTCGGTCTTTTCCTGAGATGGACCAGGGTCCGACATGAAGGACGTCGAAGGAAGAAAGTTTCGAAGCTCAGGAGATGTTGCTCACTGTGAGAATCCCGACTGCTTGGATATGCTTAGGAAAGAAGCGGAAGAGTCCGACACACTTTGGCGAAGACGATGTCGGAAAATCCTAAAAACCTGATGCGGTGAGAATGTCGGAAACTCTGGAAAGTCCGGCACATTTGATAATGTCGAAACTTTGGGAAAGCCCGACACTACCGATGATGTCGGAAACGGAAGAAAGCCCGACACTTGTGTTGATGTCGGGAACTCTGGAAAGTCCGGCACGCCAAGCCTTCAATATACTTCGGGTCTTCGACACTGCACAATAACCTTCAAAACCCGAGAAGAGAAAAATAGGGTTTTTCATTGAATTTCAAACATGCAATCTCCTTTTAACCATTCATGTACCAGGCACATAATAAAACTTTGAGGAAATAGCACCAAGTGGTAATTTAGAAGAGATAGACCCTAAAACCTAAACCCCTTTTTTCAAAATAACTCCAGAAAGAAGAAGAATAAAAATCTTTCAAAACCCAATGAAAAAATGGGAAGAATTCACACAATCGATCCATAAAAACTAGGAACAAAGAGTGGAGAGAAAATACCTTGACCAAAGAAAGGGAAGATCGAAAAATGGGGATTGATCGGGCACAAAGGCGAGCTTTCGGGTTTCGAGGTTGGAAGAGCATGTATGAAAAATCCACGAGTTAAAAATACGTCCGGTAAAAATGACGTGGAAATCCACGTATTTATAAGAAAAATTGTAATTAATACACTTCAGCTCGGCACGTGCCAACTCACCGACAAACTCGGCATGAATGCCATGTCAGCATGTTAGAGAGGTCCGAAAACCCGACACAAGGGGCTTAGTGCGGTCGGGTTTGGGTTTGAAACACAAGACATAAAGCATGAGATGTTTAGATGCTTCACAGACTCAAAACCCGTCTGAAAAGGACTAAATCGGACTTCGGGTATCGGGGAACAGGTGACACAAAACATGTTTTGAATTAGGCATGTTCGATCTGTAGGAGAGTCCGAAAACCCGATTTTCTCAATATGAAGCGGGTTTCGGGTATCGAAAAAGCAGCAACACAAGGCATGTTAAAACTCATGTCAATTTATCGGAAAAACACAAAACCCAAATTTCTCTAAAAGAGGCCATAATGCAAAATCAACTTCAAAAATTTCGTAGGGGTTATCTAATCGTTTTGTCGTTTACTCTAAAAAACGGAGATAACAGCTGGCTCCAGCTGGGGACTTTCTTTGTAATACCAAAGGAAGAGAACTCAGAATCTCTGGTCTTTATTCATTGGGCTACGGAGAAAAGAAGAAAAACCAAAACAAAACAAAACGAAGAAAGAAAGAAAGAAAACCAAAAGCAAACACACTACAAAAAGTAAAATATGTACAATGCAAGAGAGCATCTTGCATTAATGGTGGAACAACTTTAGATGTTGTCCACTGAAAGGCAAAGGGAGTAACCCTCCATCCAGATATGATAGAAGAAAACTATTTTCACCATTCAGCTCGTGGATCTTGAAAGGTCCTCTCCATAAAGAATCAAACTTCCCGTGCATTCCTTTCTGTTCTCTCCTCTTATCCCAAAGCAACACCAGGTCTCCAATCTGGAAGTTACGCTGCTTTGATTTTTTGTCAAAAATTTTCTTCACTCTGCTCTGATGATCTGCGATGCGATCAACCACCTTGATTCGTTCCTCTTCTAGCCTGGCTAGGTACATAACCCTCTTCTCGATAGAATTCTGAAAAGCCGCATCTTCAACCGCTTTTGCCAAGCTGCGAAGGCCGGGCAATTCTCTTTGAGATAGGAATTTCAGCATCAATCCCGTATAGCAATTGGAAAGGAGACATCCCTATGGCTCACTTTGGAGTGATCCGATCAGCCCACAACGCATCATACAATGCTTTGTGCCATGTCCTCTGATTTTCATCTACTAGTTTCCTAATTATGGTAACCAGATTCTTATTGCTGGACTCAACTTGCCCATTACCCTGGGGATAATAATCGATGAGTGAGCGAGTGATGCCAAATCCATAGCAAATTTACTGTCAACTCATGTGATGAGAAATTAGAGGCATTATCAGCTCTGATCTTATGAGGCACACCGAATCTGACAATTATATTTTCTTTAAGGAACTTGCAAAAAGCTTCAGAAGTTACTTGCTTGATTGGTGCGGCTTCTACCCACTTGGTAAAATAGTCATGTAGCGGCCGACGTAGTTATGTGCAGCCTTGGCGAGGATTCAATGTTAGATGAAATCAATCCCCATTGGCGAAAAGGTTCTTCAATCACTACGAGGATTGAGAGGAAGAGGCTTAGCTTGGGCGACCAACGAAATGTTGACAAGCTTCACATTTGGACACCCATTCTGCTGAATCCCGGAAGAGAGTAGGCCAATAGTACCTAGCCCATAGGATCTTATACGCTGTTACAGAGGATGAAAAATGTCCTCCGCATGCTAGGCTATGAAAGGATTCTAATAACTTTTCCTGTTGTGATTTATCAACACAACGCAAGAAAACACCATCAATACCTTTCTTGTATATTGCATTATTCCACAAAAGGTATTTTGCAGATCTCAACTTGACTGTCCTCTTCTCCTTTTGATTTAAATGCGGGGGCATTCACCATAAGTTAGGAAGAAAGCAATGTCCGTGTACCATTCATCGGTCGTACTCACGAAAAGCACCATGGGCAGCTCTGAAGAAGTGTCTTGAGTCTTTTCATACTCTGCTTCGGCATGATTTTCTGCAATTAATTGGCACAGGCCCCTTCCTCGTACCAACTTGGTAGGCTTGATGTCTAAATCATACTCCTGAACCTTAGCTATCCAAGTACCTCGTTGACTTCCCAGCTCTTGTTGAGTCAGAATGGATTTAACAGCAGTATCAGGAACGAGAACGAGAGTATGGGAATTC
Organism: Taxus wallichiana var. yunnanensis; assembly: GCA_018340775.1. Lineage (NCBI taxonomy): Eukaryota > Viridiplantae > Streptophyta > Pinopsida > Cupressales > Taxaceae > Taxus > Taxus wallichiana. Next base: position 981,754,761 of record CM031242.1, on the reverse strand, counting down.
AGCACATAGTACCTGAAATGTTTTACTGCTCGTACCACTGCGTAAGCATGCTTTTCAATCTGTGACATCTTCAATTCATGTTCTTTCAACGGACAGCTCATGAATGCGATGGGAGCTTTGATGCCTTCCCCATTTTCCTGCATTAGGATGGGCGACCTTTGTGTGGGCGGCGTAGGCTGTGTACATGATGAAATTTTTCTTGAAGTCTGGACATACTAAGATAGGAGCGCAAGCAACTGCCCTTTTGATTTCTTCGAATGCAAGCTTCCCTTCTGTACTCCATCGAAATGGAACTTTGCCTTTCATCATTCCAAGGACATCCTTGGTTTTGTCAGTGAAATCAGGTACAAATCTTCTCAAGAAATTAACCTTTCCGAAGAAAGAATGAACTCCGGTTTTACTTGTGGGTAAGGTAAGGCTCTGAATAGCCTTTACCCTTTCTGGGTCAATTTTGGTTCCTTCTTTAGTCACAATATGACCCAGCAATTTTCCTTCGGTCACCCCGAACATGGACTTCTTGGGATTCAATGAAATCCCGTGACGCCTGCATCTCAAAAGTACTTGTTCTAAATGATCATAATGATCACTCCGTTTTTTAGAGAAAATGGTCAAGTCATCCAAATACACAACTATGACCTTGCCCATCAAATCTCTGAATGCCAAGTCCATAGCTCTCTGAAAAGTGGCTCCGGCGTTGATCAAGCCGAAAGGCATCCTCCTGTAAGCAAAGGTACCCCATGGGGTCGTGAAGGCCGTCTTGTGTTGATCCTCTGGCATTACCTCGACTTGGTTATATCCTCGAAAATCCATCGAGCATGGAAAGCATTTCTGATCCGATGTGATTTGTAATACCCGATCCATGATAGGCGAGGATAGTTTTCCTTCGGTGAGGACTGATTCAAGTTCCGAGAAGTCAACACAGATCCGGTTTCGCCATTCTTCTTCCTGACAGGAACAATGTTAGCAATCCAAGTGGAGTGATGGATTGGGAAAATAATTCTAGCATCTAACATCTTGAATTTCTGCCGAGGATAGTTCCTACAAGATCTTGGGATTGTAATGTCTTTGCTTTTATGCATGCGGCTTCACATCAGGCTTCAAAGGGATACTGTGCTGTACATCTTTGGGCTTGAAGGATTTTAAATCTGCATAAGACCAGGCCAACACATCGATGTATTTCTTCAAAAGCGAAGTGAATCTCACCTTCTCTTCGGAGAACAACATTTCCCGATATTCACCATCCGAGGTTGATCAGACGAACCTAGATTGATTTGATCTACTTCAGAGGAAGAAACTCCTTCGACTTGCCTTTTGTTTTGAATAAAACGATCATGCTTATCAAACAAGCCCTCCAAAGAAACCAAACCTTTTGGTATCTTGTTGCCTTTCAGCTGAATAAATTCACCATCAACCTCTTGATATGGATCCGAGATAGTTTCACGGAAGGCTGATTCTGAACCTTCAAAATATAACTCACTGAAATTGTCAGCCTTTTCTAGAAAAGCCAACACCTGTTGATCATCATTGAACACTTGCCAATGAGTTGCATTATCGGGATCTTTGGGACGATACACAATCTCGATAGAGTATGTATCTTGCTTGAGCGAGGATGAGGAAGAAGAAGGGATGCAGATACGGCCAAAGAATCAGCCTTGTCATTATAATCTCTCAAAAGCGCCTAATAGAAAATGCATCAAAGCATTCTATACTATCCCAAACTTTATTCCGTAATGTTTCAACCGATCATTTTCACGATATATACCCGACTGATTGACAATCAGCTCCATCTCCACTGAACCTTGAGATTTGGATTCCCTTATATGTCAGCCATTTCTAATCCTAATAACAGGGCTTCATATTCAGCCGTGTTGTTAGTATTATCAAATTGCAACTTGTAAGCTGATGGGAAAATCTCGGAGCTAGGAGATATAAGGACAACACCAGCGCCTGATCCAGAGGTTGAGCAGCTACCATCAAATTCGAGCATCCAAATAGCATTGGGATCTTCTTCTTCAACATCTACAATGGGTATCTCTGAAGTCATGAAATAATTCCCAAAGCTAGCATCTTCGAAAAGAATCTGAGCTTTTGGATCATCTAATTTGGTCACCAAATACTTTGCCTGTGGTTCAGGATGAAGAACCTGATGAACCCCATTGACCGGGATCTTAGCTTTGGTCCAATCCATATTAATCTCTCCTCCGATGTCTTTACAAAATCCTCTACCCAAGAGGATATCGTAAGTACGGGAATGTCGGCAACTTGAATAATCATTTTCACTCTCTTCTCGGGAAGGCAACAAATGCAAACTGTGCGTCCTTGATTTGACCAATCAAAGGACTTGTTTAGTTTCCATGGAGTAGCACCGTCCATATGACTTAGTCAAATTAATTCCAAGGGCATGGGCCACTTTTGCGGGCATAACATTATCAGAGGCTCTGAGTCGATGATGCGATTCTTGCATTTAAACCCATTTATAAGTAGAGACAAATAAAATGGTTCAATCTTTCTTGAAGAAGAAGCGAGAGGTCAGATTGTTACGTGGTGGGAGTTGAGTAGGATTTGGAAGGAGACCTTTGAAGGTGATGGAATAGCCACTTTACTTACGATGAACTTGGCGACTTTTCAAAGCTGTTCGAGATTTGGTGAAGGTATTCTGCCTCTGACATTTGAATTTTGGTTCTCTTTGCATGATCAACAATGTCAAAAGCAGTATAAGAAGGAATGATGGTAGGCTCAGTCCTAATTACATGAGCTTGTGCTGAGGCACTGATCTTAGGAGAAGGAGAATAAGGAGTAGCTGCCTTTTTGGTAACCTCTCTTTCAGTTTGCGCTGAAATAGGGGTACCCCTCTTAACTATGGATATGGGAGGTTCCTTATTCTTCTCCTTAGTGTTTTCAAGAGGTTTTCTGGGATTCTGAGATTGGGACCGAGTGAAGACAGCAAATGACTGACCATCTGGCGCACATTCATCTTCATCGTATTCCAAATACCCAATGCTGGAGTCACCAGCTGACTCGTCATAAGACTCATCAGCATATCCTGAAGCTTCGAAAGCCTCACGGGAATCTTGTTCTTCTCCTTCATCGTCTTCTTCAATTATTTCTCTTTGCTTTGCATTGGGGAGGAGCTTCAATTGCTAGTCTCGGTTGAGCAGGAGTTAACCGTGGCCTATCTCTGGTAGGTGCACCATTGTTGTTATTGAAATTCCGTCTAGGGATATCCCGATACGGAACATTGCTCACCTGCTGGGACATTTGCTTTTTTAAAGCAATCAAATCGTTAGCCATTTTTTGAAACATAGGATCAGTGTTACCTTGAGAAGAACCTTGATTTTTGAGTTTAGGTACGTCTTTCTTGATCCTTCCCACCAAGATGAGATCATCCTCTATTTCAGTAGCTGTTGACTGAGCAGTAGCCAAATCTGGGATAACCGACCTTCTTAATAAAAAGCTTATATCAGGAGGTTGAGCATTGATGAAGAAGCATTTTTGGTTTTCCGGAGTAGGTACAGCTATTTCTGGAATCTTCCGGATCAGCTTGTTGAACTTTGCCATGAATTCCCACATAGGTTCATGCGATTCCTTCTTCATATGCGTGAGCTGAGCTAACAAAGCATGGGAATCTTCGGCTGGTTTGAAACGTGCTTCGAACTTAGTCCGCATGGTAGCCCAGTTTGTGATGCATGCATTCGGGAGGTGATAAAACCATTGTTGCTGCACCCTGCAACGTTTCAACGAAGAGTCGGACGGAGACATCTTCATGGGCTACTCAAAATGACACACCGCATACAACAAAGAAAGATGCAATGTGCTCGTCAGGATGCTGCTTCCCATCCCCATTGAACTTGGGAATGTTTTTACGTGATCCACGTGGTAACTCGTGCAATGGAGGAGTCAAAGAAAGAGGACCAATAACTGCGCCCCAAGGCACAGGTTGAACCGCCATCCTCCTGAAAAGAGTGCGTACAGGGATCCGAGTATCAGACAAGAGTAGTGCACGACAAGTTGTAGATGCTTCCCGTTCCACAGGGATCTGGTTTCTCCGAACAGGCGAAGAACTTCTGGTTCGGTTAGAGACAATGCTGTTGGGAGAAAGACTGAAATTGTGCTGTTGCAGTAACTCAAAGAGTGGATCAATTTCACCTTGAGCTCGGCGAGACCGAGTGAAGATCTTCTGGCTAGACAGGCTGAAAGGAGATCTTGTTGAAAATAAGGCAAATACGGAGTCGCCAGACACCGAGAGGATAAGCTTTATACTATTGATCCGTAATTCCCCAGCGGAGTCACCAAAAACTGTTGGTTGGATATTTTGTCAAACCAAAATATGAGGTTCAACCACAGTATATGAGATTAAATCCCTCCTCAAAGACAGGTGAGGCTGCCTGCTTATTACTAATCTAAAACACAGTAAAAACGATATATACAGTATTCACACTAATCTAACCATTGGGGGTGGGATGGAATCCCGAAATCCACATTCACATGATTCAAGGATATTTCTTTCGTAAATGAACTGGGTTAGAAATTGTTACAATGAAAGAAGCACAGTAGAAAGGAAATGAGAGAAACGTATTTTCTTTCGAGTAAACACAGAGCACGAAATAATCATATGAGCTTTAGATCACAGATATAATGTCTGAAATAATTAGAAACACTAAGATGCTATGCAAAGAATAGCTTAAGATCATGAACATAAGAACACTGTCTTAAGTAAGATATATTCCACAACACAAAGTCTGTAAAATAATATCGACTCCTATTCTTCAAAATGATTGAATAAAAACACAAAGTTTTTCTTCTTTCTAATAGCCCCTAAATATTCCAAAAAATCTCGACCCTTTGGAATGCATAAGCATCCCTTATTTATAATAAAAGAAGTAGAGATAAAATAGGGCAGATCTAAAAATAGCATTTTAACAAGAGTTCTGTTTTTCTTGATTCTCACGCAGGAGATCAAGTCAAAATATGATTCAAAAATGTGACGAAACAGAAATGAAAAAGACATGTCAATTTCAAGATTGAAATGACATGAAACATTAGGACTTAATCTGAATCATCATCCTTTGCTCCTTCCTCTTTTTCTTCCTCCAGCTGAGACTGTTTGCTCTGAAATTCCTAGAACTTCCGAATTATGCCTTGCATTTCGTTCTCATCAGGCGCAGTGGAATGATCATTCCAAATTTCGCAGGTCTCATGAATATCGCTGGCATTGCAGGAAGATTTTTCAATCCTTTGCTGAGCTTTCTTAAGGCCTCCAAAGTATGTTCAACCCTTACAAACCGATCAATGATCTCAAGGCCAAATCCGTGTATTGGTTCATGCTGAACAGACTCTTGGATTTGTTTGAAGAGATCATCTCGATAGATAGATACTGAGTTCCCAAGCCAAACCTTTGGACAAATCTTGCAATTCTTCTTCCGAGATCACTTTTCCCATCAATAATTTTATCCCTTGATTCTCTCAACTTACCGGCGAGGCTTCATTGAGAATCTTTATTCTGAACCTGATGGCCTTGGTCAGCTGGAAATGCTTATCTGTATGTGGGAGAATACCTTCTTCCACCAAGAGATGTCTGGTATTTTCTTTAACACACTGGAGAGCTTCAAAAGTCAAATCAAGATGTCCAATTTCCTGAGAGAATTCTTCATCCATCTTCTCTCCATCCTTCTGAATGTCCCCCAGGACTTATGAACTTTCACCACGTCTTGAATTACTTCCTTCCCCTATTGGAGCAACCTTTGGATCCATTCATCAACCACCCTTCCTTTTTTAGCAATCTTCTCAATCGTAGGTACTGATGAGAAATCGAATCCGGCAGAAATAGAAGAAGGTGGTATGGATTCAAGGGTTTTGAGAGTTTAATCAAAACCTCTGTCAACTGCTCCACTTTTCCTTAAGCTCATCTCTGCTGTCCTTTGTTTCTTTCAACTTTTGGCACAGCATGTTTATGGAATCCCGTGCATCTTGTTGTGCCCCTTCTGGTTGTCACTTTCCTACAGCCAACTTGGTTACACGATAATCGGAGGCTGTTATATCCTCTCTAGTTTTGTCAGCCGAGGGAGTGGCAATCTCTGCGAACTTATCTCCTGAAGCATCCACCAAAACCCTTGAAACTGTTTTGGGTTTCTTGGCTGATTTCGCAGTAGGAGCCTTGAGTGAGCTGAAATCAAAGGCTGGTAGGGGTACAATCACCTTCCTCTTCCTTGGAGTTTTCTCGAGTAGCCATTGTGGCGTACCAGAGGAAGTTTCCCATGTTGTAGAAATTGGTATTCTACTCTCAAGATGAGAAGATTCTACTATTGGAGGGGGAATAGTTGCCAATGTGGTAGTAGATTCAATAAAGAGAGGCACGGGAGGGCGTGTTGGTGATCACTTGGGTTCCAACGGAGAGAGGGTGAGAGTCAGAGAAAATACGCCATCTTGGAAGAAGTGGATGGAGAATGAGGAGGTAGGAGTGGTTGTTGAGGGGGAGGCACAGATTCAGATTCCAAAGCCTGAGATGTAAGAGACAAGGTCTCTTCGGTTTGATAATCAACAAATGATGAAACCAGAAGTTGGCTTCCTCCTTCTTCCAAATTAATTTCTCCTATTTCTGGTGGTGTTGGTGATTCTGGCACATCCACCGTTTCAGCTGGAGAAATAATTGAAGAGATTTGTCTTTCTTTCCTCTTCTTGACAATCTTGACTTTTATAGGCGCCCTAGAAGATCTCTTGTCCTTTTCCTTTTTGGAGGGCCCCGCCTCAGAAGCAGCCAACTTTGAAAACTCATCATCTTTAAAATTCATTCCCCAAGAGGAGAGCCATGCTTTGGTGTGAGCAAGGATTAGAGCCGACCTATCTGTAATAGAGGCTTTTTCGCTGGCTGACCAATCAATAGGTGGGAAAACATATTGATCCTCATTTAGTCCATCATAGGAAAGATCCAAAACACTTTCATTGTCACCCGTACCTTCTGGTAAATCAGCAAGCTCCAGTGTTTGAATCTCAGCAATAGTCAATCTGCTATTATCCTTTCTGCAAACAACAACCTCATTACGCAGATCCACCCAAATATCCTCTATGTTTGGCACGTGCGAGATCTTGGGTTCCATATGCTCGAGCACTCCTCGGATGTCAAAACCGTCTCGAGGCTTCATATGCTTCTTCAATTTGTCTGAAGTTCATGGACAACATTTTTGGCTTTCCTCTTGTTGAGCAAGTATATCTCCCAATAGAAATTGGGAAGGATACAATGAACCTTATGTTTGCTTTGTTGGAATTTATGGAAATCCAACGGCTCCTAACCAACTCCATCAATATCGAGTCTATCCCCTGGATATCGGGCGGGCGAAAAGGATCTCCCAGTACATGACCACCCGAATATATGTAAACTTCTTGAATTGTAAGAAGATACATCCCCATTTAGAAACTTCAGCCCAAGTCTCATCTGAGACTTTTGTCTTCCTCGGCTGGGGTTTATCCTGTAGATATTTTCATAGAAGAAGGCATCATTCACCCTTCTGAAATGGTCTTTGGATCCCTTCTTTGTCAATTGAGGGAAGTATTGATACACCTGGTTCACCGTTCTGCTTCCGTTGGTATCCAGGCCCGGATAGTTCCTCATCACATTTTTGCTGCGTATGTGACATATGAAGACATATAAAATTTTCCGATTGACAAGACCGTTGTCATTTGGGAATCAATCTCATTGCTTTGATGAGAGTACCCCGATCGATCCCTGCTGATTCTTCTTGATGGTGATCATAAATTGATACATCCATCCTTGAAATACATTCGATTGGGCAAACCAAAACCCGACTCGGCGGGGTGATGATGTCATTGATTTCTTGGATGAAATCACTCCGAGGATAATCCTTGGAAATCTGAGAGGCAGTGGTTTGGCCTTGATCAGAACTTCTTGTTCACATGTTTGATGCGAGTCTTCTGATCGATGTCCCGAGCTTTGGTGACTTGATGTCCAACTCTCCATACTCTTCAAAATTGGGTAGTTTTAGGAGATCATCAAAGTAACCTCCATCCAATTTGATCACTACTTCACTGATTGACGTCTCACGAATGAGGCGAGCGCCGAGCCATAGCTTGGATGCACAAGCCAAGATGAATTACGGACACTTTGAGCGGACATGGGAAAACCCATTGCTGCGAGAGGCAAACCACTATTGGCTATAGTTTTCATCCATGGAGTTTGGGAGGAACTCCTCACCCTACTCGAAATCTTGATGTCTATATTTTCCGAGTTCGGTGTCTCGGATGTCGTAGTTGCAATCAATATACGATGGAGATTCCAGCTTTTTAAACTTGTATTTCATTCCGCACGACTTCTCGGTCTTTTCACGAGATGAACCGGTCCGACATGAAGGGCGTCGAAGGAAGAAAGTTTGAAGCTCGGGAGATGTTGCTCACTTTGTGAGAATCCCGACTGCTTTGGATATCTGGGAAGAACGGAAGAGTCCGAAACTTTGGCGAAGATGATGTCGGAAAATCCTAAAAACCGATGCGTGACCCGAGAATGTCGTGAAACTCTGGAAAGTCCGCACGTTTGATAATGTCGAAACTTTGGGAAAGCCTCACACGCTTGGATGATGTCGAAAGCGGAAGAAAGCCCGACACTTGTGTTGATGTCGGGAACTCTGGAAAGTCCGCGACACGCCAAGCCTTCAATATACTTGGGTCTTGACACTTTGCTGCAACAACAGACCTTCAAAACCCGAGAAGAGAAAAACAGGGTTTTTCATTGAATTTCAAACATGCAATCTCCTTTTAACCATTCATGTACCAGGCACATAATAAAACTTTGAGGAAATAGCACCAAGTGGTAATTTAGAAGAGATAGACCCTAAAACCTAAACCCCTTTTTCAAAACAACTCCAGAAAGAAGAAGAATAAAAATCTTTCAAAACCCAGCAAGAAAATGGGAAGAATTCACGCGCAATCAATCCATAAAAACTAGGAACAAAGAGTGGAGAGAAAATACCTTGACGAGAGAAAGGAAGATCGAAAAATGGCGATTGATCGAGTACGGTGAGCTTTCGGGTTTCGAGGTTGGAAGAGCATGTACGAAAAATCCACGAGTGAAAAATACGTCCGGTAAAAATGACGTGGAAATCCACGTATTTATAAGAAAAATTTTAATTAATACACTTCAGCTCGGCACATGCCAACTCACCGACAACTCGGCATGAATGCCATGTCGGCATGTTAGAGAGGTCGAAAACCCGACACAAGGGGCTTAGTGCAATCGGGTTTCGGGTTTGAAACACAAGACATAAACCATGAGATGTTTAGATGCTTCATAGCTCCGAAAACCCGATACAAAGGACTAAATCGGACTTCGGGTATCGGGGAACAGGTGACACAAAACATGTTTTGAATTAGGCATGTTCTGATGCGCCGGAGGTCCGAAAACCCGATTTTCTCAATATGAAGCGGGTTTCGGTTATGGAAAAACACAAGGCATGTTTTGAATAGGTCATGAGCAACACAAGGCATGTTAAAACTCATGTCGAGCTGTCGGAAAAACCCGAAAACCTGAATTTCTCTAAAAGAGGCCATAATGCAAAATCAACTTCAAAAATTTCGTAGGGGTTATCTAATCGTTTTGTCATTTCTCTAAAAAATGGAGATAACAAGAATCGATTGTATGACTAGAAGTGTGTGAAAGAACACAAACCAATCCAGGAAAGTGATCATAACTCATTGTAAAAGCATTTGCTATAACTATATGATCAAAATATGAATAAGAACCAAGTCGAAGTTGTATCTTAGAAAATTCAAGGAGTTGTAGCTTCCTTGTAGGTAGGTACCTACAGAAGAAATCTCTTGTGATGTGTAATATTCACTAGAGTCCTTTTTGTGCGTAATATCAATAGAGGTTTAGGGGTTCTTTGCTCCTTGTAGGGTCGGTACCTTACTAAGCAAATCTTGTAAGATGTGTTATATTACTATGAGTCATTTCTTTGTGCAATATAAGCAATGATTGTTTGGTGGGTTTTTCTCTGAAAGGGTTTCCCACGGTAAATCTTTGTGTTCATTATTAGTGTGCATGATGTATATTTGATTTTTTTCTCATAATTCAAAACTGTATACCATTAAAGTGTTTAAAATAAAAAATTTTAATCTGCACTAATTCACTACCCCTCTCAATGTTTATGATCTCTAAAAAAGACAACCGTCGAGACCAAATATTATATGTGTGAGTGGTTGGTTCTCCCATTTGAGCTATCAAATGTTCTAGTCATCTTCATGTAGAGTATGAACTAGGTATTCAAACGATTCATTGGAAAATTTGTAAATTGTCTATTTTTATATTTAGGAAGAATATGGAAGAGCATCTAGAGCATATGAAAGTGGTATTTGGAAAACTAAGTGTAAAGAGATTGTTTTCCATTCTTGAAAAAATGTTTTTTTAATCTTAGATAAGCTCATGTTTTACTGAAATATAATTTATACTAAAGTTCTAAGCATGGATCTAGTAAAGATAAAAGTTATACTAGCTTGGCCTACTCTACAAATCATAATAGATGATATACACCATGGAGTATAAGACCATGTGTGGAGGGAAATCTGTGGTAACTTGAACAACAAGGATTATAAGAGTGCATGTGGGTTATTGAATACAATGAACCAAACACATAATAATATAGTGAAATAATTATTTTTAGGAAGTGCAACTTATATTCATTAGTGGTGAATACATAAATACAAATTCATATTAAATAATTAGTAAGACTAAAATAAAAGGCTCTTGTATTATAAGGGAATACGGCCTACAAATTTTCTAAAATATTGTGCATGATTACCAACGAGATGGGTTGAATGCTAGCTCATAGAACTAAAGAAATAACTATTTGGTGTCTTGAGTAAGTGCAAGATTAAATATCTAGTGAATGTGCATTCAAGGTATTTGTGTTCCTCCGTAGTGGTTACTTATACATATGTAAAACTTACAATGATAGAAATTACATTAACGAAAATTGTTGGAGAAATAGTTATAGGCATTCCAACTTCTCGTAGTTAAGGCGGTTGGGATCTGTGGCTTCAAACTTTAGGCACTTTGAAAACTTGCACTTCCTTTATTTCACGGCTATCCAAAATTCTCCCTTGTGCATCATGATTCACCAAATCCAAAATACACTTAAGTCCTTTCCATTGATCCCATTTTTTCATAGATTTGGAGAGTCCGGACACTAACTCTTCCTTTGATCGTGGGCTTGGAGAACCCGCCGAACACTAAGTTCCTTGAACACTAACTTCTAGTGTTTGAAAAATTAAAAAAACTTTCCACATGTATTTAAGACCATGCTAGAATGAAAGTCTATACATAAATACACAAACTTACCGCATGAAGCTATCGATCACGCCAAATTTACATCTCATGCTCATATGAGTCATCGGGAGCTCCTAGAGTACGAATGGGGGTACGAAGACGATGAGATGGAGGATTCCATGCCCTCAAATTCAAAATGGAGGGGGTTGAAGTTCCCTACATACACATAAGATCAAAAAATCTAACATCAGAATTAGTGAAAAATAGAACTAAGTACATGTATGTGTAATGACAATATTTTAACTAATTTTATCAATATAGAACTATTGTTTTTACCCCGCCACACCTGTGAATCAAATGAATAGGGTTGTTACATGTCGCAGGTAACTCCTGCATATACACAATGAAGGACATTATTAACATAATTTAATAATTCTACAATGAAAGACATTACTAACATGTAATTTAACATAATATGAATTACATGAGAAATTTAAAAAAATTTACATGTTGTTTGAATACCTTAGTGAGTTGTTGCACAGATGAAATCGTAGCGACAACACCTTTCTCTACTTGTCATAGAGATGGTGGGGTGTTTAGTGAAGTCAACATCTTTATCAAACATGTATCACGTGAGTTAGATGAACATACAAGAACATACATATATTTGACTTCAAAACTAATATATATATATATATATATATATATATATATATATATATATATATATATGCATGTATGTGAAAATTTTACACAATTAACATTCTAAATTACCTTTGTGAATGTATGTGTATGCATGGTGCTCGCTGTATGGTAGGAATGAAGATGTGCCTCCCACGCAATGATACTATCAATGCATGTACATGTACAAATACAATTATTTCAAAATTTAACATATATAAGTAAATCAAGTACTTCAAACTTTTTGTAACACACATAATAAAACATAACAAATACCTGCAAAGGTTACACCGATGACTGTAATCCAAATGTATCACTCAAAAATGCATTTGACATAGTGAAATTCTCATGTGCACCTCTAGCACCAAATCCACCAAAATTAGTACGCATGAAAGTATCATCCTCCTCGGGATCCAAACATATGCTACCACATGACGAGCAAAGATGTGGCCTCATGTTATTACTCCCTAAGGGAATAATCTGTGTACCTCCACAAGCATCTAGCTCAAAAATCTCCCTTGTATGTCAAACAAGGGTCATAGATAGCCCCTCACGAAGTGCGTGGAGTGTATCAATCTCTATTGTCTCCTTCACTACTAGAGGGATAGTCTCAGGGTGAGGGGATTTTGTGCGGGGACTCTATCCTGTTGAATAGGTGCACATTGTGCACCTAGTCAATCCTATGTAGATCCTTTTCCCCACCTTGGAAATCTCAAAAATCAAAATAATTTAGTATCTCGTTGAGGATAAACTCGTAGTAGAGTTTCCTCGAGAAAGTATAGTGGCACCTCGATGTTATTACAGGTGGAAAATCAAACATCATCCACCATCGGTCCCAAAAATTATTTTTAATCAAATTATTATTGCACCAATGGATGGGAAACTGTTTGCATGACAATGGAATAAGAAAATTAGTGCGGGGGTCCATGAATAAGGCACATATGAGGTATTTTGTAATTTATTTTTCTTTACATCCACATATGAATTTTTTTGGAATAATAAACCCTACAAACCTCTTTATAAGTTGTCCAACAATTAATTTACTCCATTGCCGCGTCAACTTGAGAAAGTAATTCCTCCAATGTGTTTGCAAGAGAGGTGCAGTGGGGGTTTGTAGATTGTGAATCCCTCATTCTTTTGATTAAATCCTCAATTTCAATTTTGTTTTCAACTATGTGGGCTGCTAAATATTCTTGACTACCCAGGGGATGTTGAGCAATTATGGGAGGGTTGGGAGGGATGACAGGAATAACAGGGTTTGGTTGTGGTTGATTCCCTCGACCTTGAATTGTAACAATAAAAAAATGTATTCAATTCAAATTCTACTCTATAATTATCATATTTCAATGCAATTTTGAGAAAAGAATTGCGCATATCTCGTCTTCGTGGCACCATCGTCGATTCGAGATCTTCCTAGCAATCCGAAATGATCCTTTGAGCTTGAGATCTAGCTGAATAAAAAACACAAGGGCACGAGTTAAGCTCTGAAACTCACATTTGAGGGAGATAAAATGATAGAGGCTTAGGCCTCTTTTTTTATTTATAGCAGACATAATGCGTACGTGTTATAACATGTACACGTTATGGTTTGGTAATCCCAAACCTAAGAATTTAAAATGTAATCAAGTTATAATAGAATGTGTTGGTGTGTAGGATCCTATATGTCCTCCACACACACATATGGAGGGTCATCTCACATGGGTTAGGTTTAGGGTTTCTTATGTGTCATGCACTAGGGTTACTCGGCACCTATATGTATCCCTTCATTTGACATTTATGAGTGTGCTAAGACACTCTGCTATCTTTTCTCTATATGGAAGATTTGTTACATTATGCAAACTCTTCCATTAATTGATTGATTCCTCCTTGTGATTAATCTAGAGCTATTACGTTTCCTTCAGAGTGAAACTTTATCGTGGTGCATAGTTTTTGATACGATTCTCGCCAACTCTTTCATGGTATCAGAGTTGCATGACTTACCATCACACCAAAAGCTTGAACTGATGGTGGAGAGGGATCTCATCATGTTAAACAACTGCTATGCCAACACCCTCCTACACAATGGAGCCGGGTATACACCCAATCAAGCCCAACAACATTAGAAGGCAGTGACACCGGGAATTTCCCAGGAGGTCACCCATCCTAGTACTACTCTAGGATTGACGCACTTAACTTCGCTGGATCGATACCATGTACGATTTACCATCACACCAAAAACTCAAACTGATGGTGGAGAGGGATCTCATTATGTTAAACAGCTGCTATGCCAACATATGTATGATTTTCCATCACACTAAAAGCTTGAACTCATGGTGGAGAGAGATCTCATCGTGTTAAATAACTGTTACGCCAACACCCTCCCGTATGATGGAGCTGGGTATACACCCAATCATGCCCAACAACATTAGGAGCGGTGATATTGGGAATTTACCGAGGTCACCCATGTCGATCTTACTCCAAGTTTGGCGCGCTTAACTTCTTGCTCGATACCATGTACGATTTTCCATCACACGAAAAGTTTGAGCTTTTGGTGTGACGACAAATCATGCGGCTCGATACCAGCGATTAAGCGTGCTGCCCCAGTAGTGCTAGGATGGGAGGCCTCTCAAGAAATTCTTGGTGTCACTACCTCCTAATATTGAGTGGGCGATTGAGTGTATACGACTCCATCATGCGGAAGGAATGTTGGTATAGTAGAATGTTTAACACAATGAGATACCTCTCCACCATCGATTTGATCTTTTGGTGTGGCGCTTAAATCATACATATGTTGGCGTAGCTGCTTGTTTAACATGATGAGATCCTCTCCACCATCAGTTTGAGCTTTTGGTGTGACGGAAAATGGTACATGGTATCGAGCTAGGTAGTTAATCGCGCCAAGAAGGTTCTAAATCGATAAGAAGAAAGGAAAGGCCCTTATAGCCAAATTTTCTCCTTCATTCACATGGATTATAGATTACGGTGCCTCGCACCACATGGCTTCTTTGCATGTTGAGTTCTCCAACATCAATCCTTGTGGTATGTCCCAAATCATGATGGGTAATAACATGACAATGTCGGTTTTTGTAGTGGATCGGTAGAGATGGATAGGGAACATTCAACCAAGTGTTGAGTGTTCTGATCTCTCTACTAACCTCCTATCGGTTTACAAATTACTCACCTTGGTGAAGGAATGTGAGTGGAATTTGGTCCTAACTCGGTGATTATTTGTGAGCTTCTGCATGACTTTGCGGTGGGTGAGGAAAGATGGATCACCATTCATGGTTGTATACCTTTTCCTACTTTACTTTTGATTCTACGCCCATTGCCTTGCTCACTCATGCAAATGAGGTTAGTAATATATGGCATGAGCATTTGAGACATCTAAATTATCGCTACCTTGAACAATTGAGCCAAAATGAAATGGTCAACGAGGTTACCTGCGTCAAGTTTTCTAAGGGTCTTTGTGAGGTTGTACCCTTGGAAAGCATCACGAAAAGAAATTTGACAAAGGAAAATCTGGAGAGCTACTTGTCCTTTAGATATTGTTCATAATGATATTTTGGTCCATTTCTGTCTCCTTCTTTTACTAGAGCTCTTTATGTGCTGAACTTCATTGATGACTATTCGCGATATACTTGGGTATATTTTATTAAGCTTAAGTCTAAAGTATGTGAACATTTTCTGGACTTTAAGGCTCTTCTTTGAGAAAGCAGTGGAATGGTCTATTAAGGTTCTTCAAACTGATAATGGAGGTGAATATGTAAATAATAGGTTCACATATTTATGTACGTCTGAAGGGATCTCCTTATAGCATACTGATTGCATCTGACCCTTCGCGAGAATGGAGTAGTAGAAAGAAAGAATTGTACTCTTAAAGAGATGGCCACTTGTATGATTCACTCAAAGTCTCTTCCTCTGCAGTATTGGGCTGAAGTAGTGAATTGTGCTAATTACATTTAGAACCATGTTCCACGCAAGGCAGTAAGAGGATGACACCCTTTGAAGCCTAGTTTTGACGCCTTGAAGCTTGATGTTGAGCACTTTCAAGTCTTGAGACCAAGGCTATGGCTCAGATTCCCAAGAAGAAATGTAAGGCATTGAAACCACAATCCAAACCTTATATATTTGTAGGGTATCTTGATGACGTGAAGGGATATCGATTGTTGAATCCTACTTCTCATGAGCTTTATATTGAGAGAAGTGTTAAGTTCGATGAGTCTTCTTTGACTTCTACTTCTCTACCTATTGAGGTTCTTGACTTGCTTTGATTCAAATTCCGACTCATCAAATGATGAGTTTGTTGAGTGTGCTCCTCTTCACGATCCTCGACCATTAGACCCTTGAGTCTTCCAATTTTTATAGTAGTGATGAAGAGGACTATGTCCCTTCTCACTTGAGTGACGAATCTTCGAATCGGAGGCTGACCCTCTTGGTCCTCTTGTGGCTAGGAAAACTTTGCAAAGTGCTTTAGAGATTTAGTTGGAGATACTTGGATATGAGACGTACTCACTCAGTTGTGATGGACCCCACTCTTTCTTCACCTCTACCTCTAATCCACAATCTTTCACAGGATGCTTCTAGTATTCTGAGTGGGATTCTACCATGGATGAGGAGTATTCCTCTCTCATGAAGAATGATACTTGGGATCTCACCCTCTTCCAAAAGGAAGAAAAATCGTTTGGTGTAAGTGGGTGTTCCAAAAAAGTATGGAGTAGATGTAGATTTTGAAAAGTTTAAAGCATGATGAGTAGCTAACAGTTTCTCCTAGATAGCTAGGGTTGATTATATTGAAACCTTTTCTCTGGTTGCGAAGATGACTTCTATTCGAATGACCCTTTCCATTTCTACAACAAGCAGATGGAAATTCCATCAAATTGATGTTAAGAATTCCTTCCTTCATGGTGACCTAGAGGAAGAAATCTACATGGAATAACATTTGCATTATGTCCATGATCCCTCCCTTGTTTGTAAGTTAAAGAAGTCTTTTTATGGCCTTGAACAAGCCCCTTGGGCTTGGTATGCCAAGATGGACTCCTTTTAATCACATCAAGGTTTACTAGGTGTCACTCTGATCCAAATGTTTATATTCTATGGCAAGATGACTCCATACTCATTCTTGTTCTCTATGTTGATGACTTTTTGATCATAGGCAACTCTTCCTCTATCATTGATTATGTGAAGATCTGCCTTGGCCAATAGGTTTTCCATGATTGACTTAGGTCTACTTCATTACTTTCTTGGGATCCATATTTCACAATTTGACTTAGGAATTTTGATTTCACAACCTAAGTATGCTCTTGACTTGCTTTCTCATTTTTAGATGTTCGATTGCAAGTCTTCTCCTACTCCTTTTCTTTAGAGGTTAAGTTGGTTTCTGATTTCTCTACTCCCTTGGTTGATGGTACCCTTTTTTCGATACGGCTGAGTTGGTGGGAGATTGATTTACTTGAATCACACTTGAGTGGATTTATCTTATGCTATTGGGATCATGTCTAGATTCATGCAGGAGCCACATGAGTTGCATTAGAAAGTAGCTAAGTGGATCCTTCATTATGTTCATGGCACCTATACTAATGGCATTCACTATTTTGGAGGGGTGGATATTGACTTGATTGGGTTCCACGATTCGACCCATTTGGGCAGGTGACTTAGATCATCAAAAATATACCTTTGGCTATTGTTTCTCTCTTGGTTTGGGTCCTATAAGTTGGTATAGCAAGAAGTAGAATGCAATTACGATATCTTCTACAAAGATAGAGTACAAAGGAGCGATTAATCTTTCACGAGAGGATGTTTGTCTATAGGGTGTTACGACGAGTTTGGCATCCACTTTCGGTGGCCTACCATTATCTATTATGACAACATGAGCACTATCTCAATTTGTAGAAATATAGTTCAACATCGATTGGACGAAGCACATTGATATCTATATACACTTCATACAAGAACTTATTCATGATGGTATCATCGACATTCAGTACATCCAGAAAGTTGATTAGATTACAGATATATTCACCAAGACCTTCATTGAGGTGAAGTTTCTTCACTCGTGGTCTCTTCTTGGGGTGAGGTCTTATGCATTGCTCATCTTCTTCAAGCTATATAGTCCTTCTCTTCTTCTTCTTCTAGGAATATGTTTTTTGTACATGGGCACCTTATCGGGCCTTTAGTTGCTAGGCCCTATTAACACATCTTTCTTAGTTGTTTAGGAGTGTATTCCTTTTCTCGACTCATCATAGTCATTACCCTAACTTTGATGAAGGGGGTGTTGGTGTGTGGGATCCTATATGTCCTCCACACATATATGGAGGGTCATCTCACATGGGTTAGGTTTAGGGTTTCTTATGTGTCACGTTACGTAACACCCTATTTGTATCCCTTCATTTGACATTTATGAGTAAGCCAAGACACTCTGCTATCTTTCTCTATGTGCAAGCTTTGTTCTGTTATGCAAAATCTTCCATTGATTGATCGATTCCTCCTTGTGATTACACTAGAGCTATTACGTTTCCTTTAGAGTGTAACTTTATTATGGTGCATAGTTTTCGATATGATTCAAGCTAAATCTTTCAGAACACGTATCCATTTTTTTTTTTCAAGTTTTGTCCACTTTTTTTCCCCCTAACTTTGTGCACTTACCCTAACTCCAAGAAATGAAAATGCAAGTTTCCAAAATAGCTTGGGGGTTATTTTGGACAACATTTTTTTGCAAACCTTAAGAGGTGTAATATATAAAGTTGCATTGTCCTCCATTGGATTGAATTTATACTGGAAAGAACATTGCCGTCAGATCTAGATATATTTTTTTATTGGATCCATCCAAGTGAATATGGGTGAGGATGCATAGGAGCGGGAAGTGAAAGGCGTGAAGTTGTTTCATGAGATATGATGTTATTTTGACTCTTGCTATTGGTGATGACATGTAGAAGAGGTTATTTGACCCAAAACTTTGTGTGGAAGAGGCCCTCTCATTCCTTATAAGTATCAATAATGGTGTTGGTTCTCGAACAATAAATATATATATCGGTGTCATTTTTTTATAGGGGAATGCGATGTAGATTGCACAAGTAGTCATTGTTGTGCTTGACATTAATAATCATCATGGGTGTGTGATCCTTATTGATGATCATACTCATCACTTCTCTTCTTCTTGAATTTTTTTAGTTGGAAGGTGTATGAACCTTTTGGTTTTGTTGTGAAAAATTCTTAGAAGCCTCACTTATGTGCGAAGCATTTTTTCTTATTCTTCATTGCGACTTGATATGGTGTGTTGTGTGTAAATTGACTCTTGCACTCATTATTGGATGAAGATGTAAAAAAAATATTCAGCTTGGCCATGGCTTCAATCTTTGCAACATTGTGGTATGATTCACCCAAAAATTCAAAAGTCAAGAAATCCTTCTTGGCGTGTACATAAGGTGAGAGTCCACTTTTGTACTTGATACTTTATGTTATTCTAAGAGGTCCTCGTGTATGTATGAAATGTAGTGGAAATTATTGGCGTATTATTCACCCAATGAATCCTTACATTGTTGTAACTATGGGAAATTCTTATATCCATCCTCATAATGTTCGAGAGGGTAGTACTCCATTTGCGAAGATTGACAAATGCATCCCAAGTTTGAATAGACTAGAAATTTTTTCGTGTTTGGTACTAAATGTTTCCCTCCTATGGGAAACTAAAATGAACATATTAAATGCTAAAAGGTGATATTATTATCATTAGTGAAGTTTTTATTAATAAGTAGGCCTCGATTTGGTGTCTGACTAGTTATCGATATTGTGGCATCAATATTGCCTTGATATTTGGATTTTAATAACCATATTTATTTTATTACATGTTTACTAGTTCATGGTTTTAACTAGGTAGCGTCTCATATTGAACATTGAAAACATGTCGGACCCATCAAAACATCCCATAGAAATAACCCAAGATCCCCTAAAATTTCGTGAACATTTAGTTAAAAAATCATAAATTCTCGATCCATCCATTCCATAGTTATTTAATAGTGGTGACCCAATATTTGAAGAACTCCTAGACACCAAACCCAGTCACTCTTAAGCAGCTACCTTGCTTCATGAGGAGCCATCTACCTCCCTCATTATAGTCTAGAATATCACCTTCCTATTACTACTATCACCTTCTATCATTCTCGGTTCATCGACCCATCATATGAGCCTTACATGAAAATGCCACCTCTAATGGCCAACCATGTATTTCTCTTTTCACCTCTAAAATTTTGCACCACATTTAAAGCATTGTAAAAGATATTTTTATGATCTTAGTAAACTTATCACTCTAAGTTTACTATGTAGTCTAGTAATTTAGCATCATGTTGTAAAGGAGGTCCTTACTTTATAAAGGCTCCTAGAGATGTTGGTATATATTTTCCACGAGAAACAGTGAAATGTAGTCTCATAAATCATGCTTAGCCTAAATCATCACTTCTGATTTATGGATTCCAAATCCTTTTGTACAAAAGGTAAGTTTAGCATGATGAAGGTGTATAAATCCTTCAAATGTGATATGCTAGCCTAAACCCTCATTGTGGTTTAAGGATTGTAAATCTTGTTGTACAAATAGGTAATGTTGGCATATAAACCCCACTTAATATTAAGGGGAGTGTTAGAACATTAATCTTAAGTAGGGTTTAACCCCTCTTAAGTGTTTTTGAGATATAAACCTTAGTTTATAATTAATTAAATAAAAATATATAATATTTTTATTTATTTAATATAAAATTCGGGTAATAAGGGTAATTGATTATGAACTCAATTTAAATAACACGGTGGGTTGCTTCATAAGAAGACACACATGTAAAAATATTTAAATAAGACTTGTGGGGTCGGGTGAAATTGAATTCATGGTAAAAACATAAAAAAATGTATGGAGAGAAGTGGGTGAAGAAGTTACTGGACTGTAAAAAGTTTCTCACTATATGGAAATCTATTTCTACCATTTTTACCCTTTGGGGTTTTCCACGTAAATTTTATGTCCTGTGTTTGTTATATTTATTTATTATTGTTGTTTAATTTAATATACAATATTCAAAATTTTGTGTAATGTACAACATGAAAAAACATTCAAAAATATTTTAATGACCTTCTATTCATCATATATCATGCAACCTCACCATTTTCTCATGCTAGGTCTAGAACTAGTCGTAGAATGGCCTTTTCCAACACATGACTTACCCAAGAAACTAACCATAAAAACATCTTGCGAGACACTCTTACAAACTTGACACATCATATTAAACATTATTAACACCATACCATATTTTTTCAACACTTGTATCCCACACCATGACCATTATATCTTGACGCATGCCTTAAACCATACAAATTCACCATGACAACATCCCTAAAACTTCGTCATGACACCTCATACATCATCACACACTTATCTGGACCACTAGGACATCCTTTTACATTAGTGCAACACTTGAAATCAATGACAACAAATAAATCACTACCTCCACATTCTTGCACTTTAATTGTTGATATTATATCATCTATCGAGCAACCACACTTGCTTTGATGAAGCATTGTTTATCGACGTAAAAATAATAATAATAAACTATTTACCTTGAATCAAAATTTACTGACAAAGTAAAGTGTAACATGTCGTATTTTATATATATAAAAGAAATTTTAAGGGACATAAACAAAAAATATAAAATAAAAAATGTAATTTCACCCCAGGTGTAAGGGCACATTGAATTTGAGGATCTTGGAAAAATGGAATGAAATTAATGGTTGTGGTAATGTTACTAAGATAATCTTATTTCTATTGATCTTAATGCTTCATATAAGAAAGTGACATATGTAACATGCTTATTGATAAATTGACAGACCAATGTTATAAAAACTCAATGTTTGGAAATAAGAGCGATGAAGGATGACATACCTTTGATATGAATAGAGTGGTGTATATATGGCTTGCTTGAGGAGACCGTTAGGATGTCATAAAAGTATGAATCGAAAAAGTATTTTCTACATTATTTTTGTTATAACCCCATTTTAAGCATGTTTTTGTGGAAATTTTTATGACATAAGGACAAGAAAGTTTTGAAAATGAGTTTTTGTGGAGATGTTCCTTTTGATAATTATATTTTTAGTTACGTTTTACCCTACCAAATATTAAATAAGAAAGATAAAAGATAATCGGAGAGAAAAATTTTAAGATAAAAAAATTAAAATCTTTTACTCTTTGTAGTGTTATATTGATTTTCCATTCAAAAACCTTATAGACCATACATATACATAGAAACAATAAAATATAGTTGGGGAACTATCGCTTGATTTGGGAATACGATCTACTTGGTGGTACATTATGTTTATACCCTAATTACATCTATGTTATGGAAATACACAATAATAAAGAGGATGTAAAGGTTTGTAATAAGTAGACTATTATGATCTAATTAACTTCCAATATCAATTATACACAATTAAAATAATTCATTCAAACTTGAAATGATTTATAAATGATAATTACTTTCTCAAATACTCAATATGAGAGATAAAATTAGTTGTTTAGGGTAGGATAGAGAGGATATGAATATGCGGGGAAGTGAAATATGATTATATGGAAGTGTAGATTTTATAATTGAAGTTTTGGAACTTGAAATTGAGTAGGGGCATGACCATACAACTATGGTATAGTCTAGGATGGAAATATACGACCTTTACCTAGAGCTATATAGTTTAAGACCTTTTCACAACCTAGATTTGTATCTTTTGGTGTGCTTCACTTGTCATAAGTGATCTTCATTATATGTCACTCTTTCTCGCACAAATTTGGGATGAATTTTAATAACCTCAACAAGTTTAGAAACCCTAGAAACCTTCTGAAACTTTCATTAAAGCATTAGTAAACCAAAAGGAGAAAACATGTGTGTGGTGAAGCTATAATACCCTTGGGTGTTAGATTCCTAGTTGTAGAACCAATCCAAGTGTTGTGTTACATGCCCTCATCATGGGATCAAACCTCATTTAGTTCTCCTATTTTTTTGTGTGAGTGTGAATAGATAACCAACCTCTAAGGTTGCCCTCATGTCTCTTAACACCAAGATAGCATGATAGATGTATACTATAGATATAACCAACACATTAATATTGATATGTGGTGTGCCTTATCTATGTGACCTAATCCTTTGTTGATTGAAACACTTGTGCAATGCTTGGAGTAACTTTTCTCTTACTATGACATGGCTCTATGATCTTTTAAGGATTATAAATGAATGAAGCTAGACTTATTAACCTAGTTGAGTACTTCACAATTGTAGTAAAGACTACTCTAGATGATGTGTAGGTGATTTAAGATCTTTCTGGTAATTTTGGAGATATATTTGCAATAGTATCTTATGAGAATTCCAAGTGAGTTATAAAGTGATAATGATTTGCTTATATAGCCTTTAATATGTTGAATATTCTAATAAGGCTAACCTAGGAAAATGAAACGACCCAAATAATGAATTGAAATTGAAATTAGAGTTAGTGATAGGAAATGTACGAGACTATAAAGGTCAAGCAAGACTGGACCCTAAATCCCAACCCTTTCATACTTTTTGGATTAGAGAGAGATGTACCAAAAATAAAATTTGTGTCATAAATTATTAATGTTTCATGTTTCATTGATTAAATAATATTCTCATAATTGATGAAAGAGTAGAGTGTAAAGATAATAAAGTTGTAGAAGAGCTAGAGAGATGAGGATATTGGATTCCAAATGTGATAATTTGTATTAGCAAGGGAACATGGTCAAACATGGCATTGCATAAGGACAAGTTACCAAATTTTAGTGTTTACACATTATTACATGAATTAAAAACTAATTATCATAAAACTTACCATAAATTATTATAAAGAACATTACTAGTAAAATTTCTAATTTGTGATAGATTTATTGTCGAATGTTGGTGGGTTACCCTCTTAATTTCATAATCATATCTATTGAATGTAAATATAAATGAAAATAAGGTGGTATTAGAGTGTACATAACATGCACTAACAAGATAATATTCTAAATATTCAATATCCACTATGAGGCCCTCTTGATACTAAGACTTGCATTAGCTAGTAGAAGTAGATTTCCACACACCTAGTGAATAATCTCCTCATAAATATGTTGTGGAGGAATGTAATTGATTCAAGCTGAATTGGTTAAGATCTCTATGGGGTAGTACGCATGGTAGAGTATCCTAATCAATTAGTATCCAAGGTAATTGTAGTAATATCAAGAATAACCATTAAGGAATGATAAAAAATGATGAATATTGATAGATAATGAAACAAAGAACTAAATAGGAGAGAAGAAAAAATAGTTGAACTTTTGCTCACGAGTGATGATATGAGTTGATCTAGTGACTAAAATAGGTTGGAAATGACCTGACATATCCTTGTTGTTAAAGGTGTATCCCAAATTGCAGAGCCAAAGCAAAGAGACAACACATGATAAATTGTATGTCATTATGACCCTTTCCATATGTTATTGTCCCTTTAAATTATCTTCTCTTGATACTTTATGATTCCATGCATTGTCTTCTAATATATTATTTCCTAAAATGTGGATCTCTAAAATTGTAAGATTCTTGTTGTAAAACTAAATGATCCTTCAAAACCATAGATAAAAAGAATTCATGTGAAAAAACATTAGGTGGGTTTTGGGCACCCCTTGTGTACCACCAACGTCGTCAATACTCTAAAGAGGGCCCAAATCTCACATCATTCTCACATAACATGTGATATCTAAAATGTATGAAACTAAATAGATAACCACGATCTTGCAACAATGAGATTGTACTTACACCTTTTCCCTAGCTTGACTTGGAATGATGATATGTTCCTTATACATATGAGTGGATGAATTCCCTAGAAAGTGTATGCAGAGTATATGGAGATCAAGGGATTCTTGGAATGGATTTTATTTTGATTTTTATTAGTGTATTCTCATTAGGATCTTTGGGTTTCAATCCTCCATCCTTTCCTCTTTGATAGTGGATGGGTAAATAGATTATATGTTCATTCCTCATTTGGAAACCTCTAAAAATGTCAACTAGGAATGTACTAATGGGATTCAAATTAGAGAAAGTTTCATTAGAGGAGGAGGGACCAAAGTGGTCGAGGTTGGTACATAATGTATGAGTCTTTATGGCCCTCCTTACCCGATATAGTATCAGTGCATGTGTAGATGATTTGAGAGTTAGGATTGTGATATGTGAGGGTATAGCCTAATTTAATGGATTAATATGACCATTATGCAAATATATAGGTTGTGTGTGCACAAAACAATGAGTGGGATATAACTAGTGATGGCATAATTGACTAAGTTTGACAAGTGTGGACTATTACAAAGGTATTGTACACTTTTTGTTATTAAAAGACATGAATTACTAAAATGAGTGTCTACATTGCCCCCCTATAAGTTGATAATTGAAAATTGTGTGCTTAAAGGAAAAGTCACTTTAAGTGTGCAGACACATTTTGTGCTAGCTCAAAGTGCCTATTGCTTGTGCTAGGAATTTGTATTTTTTCCAGTTATGTTTATTTTTCCATGATGTGTACATGTAGAGAACAAAGTGTGGTCAATGTTCATAATATAGGAAATCAAACTTTAACTTGAAACTTTGAACTTAGTATGAAAAAATGTGTAAAGTAGAACATTAAAAAAATGAAAAAGTACACACACGATTGTTTTGCGAGAGAGGGGGAGAGAGTACTCTCACTTCCATTTTCATGGATTTTTGTTGGAGATAGTTGGAAGGAATTGGGGTGAAAAGTCACCAAGTGGAATGTGCCGAAGAGAATAGAAAGAAGTAAAAATTCACCCCATATGGTGGAGATTATGAGAGAGAGAGAGAGAGAGAGAGAGCACGAGGATCAATGAAATGTGTACACATCAATGTAGTTGTACTCGAATGGAAACACAAAAAGATCCAAGTAATCAACAAGAAATTAATCACAAAGAAATTAAGCATGAAAGAAAAGGGTTTACTCATCTTCATAGATAAAAAAAGATAAGTACATATATGAGTGATGTGTAACTCCCATACATGAATTTTTCATATCCCGAAATAGAAGATCGAGTTATAATCTAAGAATGGAATATAATTCCAATATGGCATATGACACATAAACACATATGAGATATTTTATGACGAAGCTGTCATACATCATATAAATCCTAATGACTCACGTAAAGACATATGACTCGCTTAGTGAGATGACTCACCATAGGTGAGGTAAATTTACCTAATAAAATAATAATAAGTGCATAATACCCGCTCACACCAACAACCCCCATTAACATAAATTAGGATGAGGCATGGGAAGAAGAAGAAAGAGAAATGGATTCAGTTATGCTTGATGAGGTACCCATGTACAAACAACAATATTTTTAGACAGAGAAGAAGAGAGAAGAGGACCATCCATCTCCCCCTGGAAGATACAACTACCTAAAGCCACCATGTATCTTGGAAATAAGCCTCATGGATTTACAAGGTGTGGTTGTTATCTAAGTAACTACGCTCCTTATGCAAGGTAGGAGTTACTGACTATTCTAGGAAGGGATGGTGAATTCGAAGAAGAAAAAAAAGAAGGAACGTGGAGTGTCTGTAATTGTATAGAAGACTTCACGATGTCTAATAAGTCCCAAACAGAAGTGCATGCTCCCTTAAATGTGTTTGGTAGACTATAAGTAGGCGGATCAAGAAGAAACTCCTCAATAAATGGAAGGTGACAAACGGTTGTTGGAGGTGGGTCCCTATCACTACTATTCATTTGTGATAGAAGAGAAATTCTCATCATCATAAATGTTTTCAAGATCAAAAGTGTCATTAAGTATAGGTGAATTGGATGAAGAATTTGAAGGAGAGACAAAGTGGTAAAATGAATATAGTTCAGTATGATGATTAACTAAACCCACTACAATGATATTTTCATTGTGCAACTCCTTGACGGATAATGAATCTAGAGTGATGACAACTTTGTATGCCCTAACCAAGATGAGTAATTTGATATATTGATAGGAGATTGATTGATAGTGATGGAATACTTAGAACATTGTTAAATGTTCCACCACTCACTTCAACATACACTCTCCCAAAACTTGATTAGAATTATCATCACCTAGTCGAATAGAATACATGTCACATGGTTCTAAATGAGTGAAATCCACATGTGAAGAGGCCATATGATGTGAGGCACCAATTTTATTAAATTATATAGGATTTGGTGGTACAACTAAAAATAGATCTCTTCCCTTTTTTAATCATTTCTTAATTCTTTATCTTTCCCTTTTACATTGTCATTTTCCTCGGAGCATTCGTGGGTTAATGAAGATTTTTTGATAGACTCGGGTATACCTATGTTGTTCTTCTCAAAAATACTAGTGAGGAGGTCAATCTACTTCTTCAAACATTTAATTTCATCATGCCTACCCGTGAAATACCCACATTTGGTTTACTCTTTCTTAGGATCAACACGAGAAAAGAAAGTGGTGGAATTTGGTTTGGTGGTGGGTTGTTCCTTCTTGTTATCATGATCCTTTTTGTTTTGTTTATTCTTTTATGAATCCTTCTATTTGTCATGTCCTACAAGTAGAGCATGTGATTTAATGGATTTTAGTGCACCCATTTGAATTAGTTTATCTTGTTCTTGAGTTAAGTCAACAATAAACTCATCAAAGGAGGGCATTTTCCATTGTGCTCCAAGTTTCCTTTGGTTGCATGGAAGGTAGAGACAAAAACAGAATAGTCATGACCTAGTTTGGCGAGCACATAAATAATAAGATGTGATTCATTTTTTTCAATTCCACATTATTTTAATTTCATTCTCACATATTTGAACTTGGTGAAGTAGTCTGAAGTGTGTGAAAACTACTAGGGCTAAGACTAATCATTTATTTTCCAATTCGTGCCCTCTCATTTCATCATGTTTCTCAAAAAATTTGTTCTAAGGTTTCCCATACATCCTTGGGTGTTTTGGTAGAAGTTATATGAAATAATAGATCTAGTGAAAAAACATACACAAGAAACCATAAGATTCATCACATTTGTCAAACTATTTCTCTTTCTCTCGTAGCATGTGTTGGGTTTAATTTGCAAACCCATACTTATCATATAAATCTTCTTGTTCACAAGGTGAGTGAAAAAAGTCTTCCCTTGTGATAGTTGAAGGGAATAATTAAAAAAACTAAATTTGGATCCATTTATAGATTTAGAGTGTGCTTGAGAAGAAAATAATGAAGGCGAAAAGAAGGAATCAAAGAGTTTTACACCCCTTGTTTGTGAAACTTTATAATTAGTTTGTTGATTACTGATCTTATGTTTTCGTATGACATGAAATATTTGGCCACTCACCTTGTAATTGGTAGAATCCATGCACATGTGGGGACTAGAATAAGTTTCAATCATGCATAAATAAAACAACACCCTAACTAGCACAAACACAAAGTCATAAACAAGAAAAAGGGAAAAACAAGGTCTCGTGTGAGAAAAGTTTCCCATGTCGCAGTTGGGCTCCCTTGCTACAAGGTTGTGGTGGACGCACACAATAACTTGCAAGCAATAGTAAGAACTCAAAAAGGTTACAAAATGACCTCTTGAATGCAAAAACCTCCCAAAACATGAAAAAAACCTCCAAAATCCCTATTCCTTCATAATATCATCTAAAAAGAGATTAGAAAAAGCGTCCAATTACCCTTAATTTAGAGTTTTCTTGGTTACCATAATTAGTATAATCTGATTTAAAAATTTTAACTAGGTCCTTAAAAACACTAGTTTCCAAAAAATGTTATTAATTAATTAATAATTAAAATCTAAGTGAGGAGACTAGATAGATTTTAAAAGACTAAATTAACTAAATTTTAAATCATAAAAGATTATGGAAAAGGAATCGAAAAAAACCTAAAAATAACTAAGGATAATAATTCAAGGAGGAGGAAGGGCTCATGATTAGGCGTAGGTGTAGGAGAATGAGATAAGGACCGAGATCGTATGTGTGTTGTAGGGAGATATGAGTTGCATCAAATTAGATGGATGTCATGGGCTCAAGACGGGTTTTTTTGAGATGGTTGAGTAGGGATGGGAGTGTGACGGATGGAGATTGAGCTTGACCCACTTTATGAATGTTATATGGGGACATAACTAAGAGTGGAAGGGTTTAGATCTCATGGGGGCTCGAATGAAGAGCTAAGGGAGGGCTCAAATGAACTGAAGGAAGGTGAGAAAGGGGTGAGCTTAAGGTGGCTTGGTTGTTAGAGCTAGGGAGAGTAGGGGCTGACCCCAAGGTGGCTTAGTCTTTAGAGACGGGGAGATAAGGGGTCAATTCAGGGTGTATTATTCAAAACTTGTAGAGGTCGAAGGGGAGCTCATCTCATAGGACCAAGTTGGGCCAAAAGGGATCTCGGTAGGAGCTTATTAAGGACCTTATAATAGAGGGTGCAGAGAAAGAACATAAGTTGAAGGTGGTTTATAGGTCAAAGAGAGGAGTAGAATAAGAAAGAGATCTAATAGGAGGAGACCCACCAAAATACCTCCAAAAAAGGAACCTTCACTATCTTTAGCCGTAGCTAGATAAACTTGGTGAAGAAAATATTGAATCCTAAAAATGAACCCTGTATAACACTACATTAAAAAACACAAACCAAATTCCAAAAATATGAGATTAGCCTAGATTATTGTTAATAATGCACAAAATAAATATAGATTAAAAAATTGCACAAAGAGCTAAAGAAATCACGAATGCGGGAGTAATTAAAAACTCAATGTGAGTGAAACAATTACAAACGTCACTCTAGTATAATATGAGAGAGAGAGAGAGAGCACGAGGATCGATAGAGTGCATGCACATAACTGTAGTTACACTCTAATGTGAACACAAAAAATCTCCAAGAAATCAACAAGAAATTAATCACTAATAAATTGAGCATGCAAGAAAAAGGTTTACTCATCCTCATATATCAAAATGAGATGTACATATAGGAGTGTTGTGTAACTCCCATGCCTAGAATTTTCATACCCCCAAAATAGGAGAGGGGAGTTACAATCCAAGAATGGAATGTAACTCCCATATGACATATTTTATGAAAGAATATGTTATATGTCATATAACTCCTAATGACTCACCTAAAGACCTATGAATCACCTAAGTGAGATGACTCACCATGGGTGAGGGAAATTCACCTAATAAATAAATAATAAGTGAATAATACCCCCTCATACCAACAAATACAACAATTTGGGGAGAATTATATTTTCTCGGCATCCCTCCACAAAAATATGAGCAATGAGAAGTCAAGCCTATAAGGATAATAGTCACCTCAACACTTCCCAAGACCCACGGATAAGTGTCACTATATATGAACACGAACCCAATTGATTTGAAAATGATGACATAATGTACCGAGGTAATGTTATCTTGCACATACCCTTAGTGCCACCATGATTTGACTTTTACCATGAATTCTACAATTAAACTTGAGTAAAAATCTTATATATGTTACTTAGAAACTTTTGGACCTCAAAATTAAGCCCTTCTCGGAATCATGGTAGACCCAGAATTTTGAGGCAACATGGGAATGTCTCCAAGTGTGGGACTCGCTTTGCTTGAGAAAAAAATCTAGAGAAGGATGGTTCCTATACCATTCTAACCTAGTTCTAACTCTACTCATAAGCTAACCTACTTTAACACATCCAAGGGACCAAGGAGAGAGAGGGAAAGATAAATGCAAAATGGAAAAACCTAAGATAAATGAGGAGGTGATACCACTAGAAAGAAGGGGTGATCACTCTATACAAGGAAGAAAGAGAAGAAAAATGTGCCACATACCCAAAAGTTCAAAAACTAACCCTTCCCATGTATTAAAAACACACAAAATGGAAACCTTATAATTAGAAAACACACACTGACATACGAGAGA
Source organism: Taxus wallichiana var. yunnanensis (assembly GCA_018340775.1). NCBI lineage: Eukaryota > Viridiplantae > Streptophyta > Pinopsida > Cupressales > Taxaceae > Taxus > Taxus wallichiana. The sequence continues at coordinate 981,723,904 of CM031242.1, read as the reverse complement.
ATGAAATGGAGAGGTAAGGAGTGATAAAACATGAATGCATGATATAAATAAGCACAAATACCTTATTTTATTTCTTAAAAAGATTCACAGATCATTACATCAATGGTATAAGGTGAAAATACATTACAAAGACCAAATTTGAGGTCTGAAACTCTTAAGAAGTCGACCACCATTTTGGCATAGTCTTATTCTGACAAAATAGGGATCCCTTATAACATGGAATGTGTTCCATATTTATATAGAAATTGAGAAGGAGAAAGAGAGAAAGATATAGAGGTTCCATAGGTGATATTCAACCGAAAGAACCAATCACCATACTATTTGTAGAAACGTGTAGGTGCGTGACATGGATCAAATAGCACACCATCAAATTTTATAAGAGAAGAAACTAGACCCATACTTCATTACATTTTTGTTGGTGAAATGGTTGAACATTTGATTTCAAGTTAGACCACGACTTGTGTGTTCCCATGGGCTTCGAGATGATTCTCATGGTTTCCTTGGATTTCTTCATTCTCATCCGAGGAGTTTCTTTGTAATGTGGCTTTAACAACATTTCACAACCTTCTCCTCCATTCAACATAATTCGAATGATGCTTTGTTTATTCCATGACCTTCTAACTCCCAAGGGTTTCTTTAAATGTTTTACATATTTCACCACAGATATTGAATTCGAATGTGTCTGTAGATTGATAATTTTTTGATAAAATAGGTCTTCCACACCCGCGAAACTCATAGATTTCTCCTCCACATTCCATGGAGGCCTAATTATTTTCATGCAACATTCTAATGTTTCTTCTCTTCCATGGAACCTCACATCTTTTTGAATTGGTTACCATTTTCTTTTTTTACGCATATTTGGAGAGTCTAAAAAACATTAATCCTTAAAAATTCCATGGAACAATGATTTAGTGTGCTGCACTTTCAAACTTGACCACACTTAAACTTTTTTATCCTTGCCACAAAAAGACTTATTTTTCGTCTCACAGATTTCACATGTAAAATTCGTGAAACACTATCCTTACAACCGGTCTTCTACACTTTTTGTTTTAGCCAATTTTTCAACTTAGACCCAAGCTTGATATCCTTTGTTATATAGAATCTGGAGAGTTCATAGAACATTACATTCACACACTCTATGGAACATTGAGTTCCTTTGTTACACAGATTTCTGATCTTGAAAATCCACCTAAGTCGCAAAATGACTTCCTTTGTTCTAAAGAATCTTGAAAGTCCGTGGAACACTATATTCTTAATAAACCCAAAAACACTAGGATAGTATTTTGCGACTTCACACATTGGCCACACCAATCTTAACATTTTGGGATCTTTACGAAATATGACTCTCACCATCCTTGCATCACAATATCTACGGAGAAAAACCCATGTTTCACATTCATATGGAAGTCTTGTTTTTAGTGAAGATCTACCTAAGTATTCTTTTCACCAATTTTTATTCCGTGGACTTGGAGATTTTTGGAACACTACGTTCCTAAAATTTGTGGTACACTTTAGAAGGCAATGTTCCATGTATTTTTCCACAAAAATATTTCTAAGTCAAAAATTAATGAGTTTTTCAAAATTACATGGGGGTGTAATTTTGGATAACGATTTTAGTAACCTCTAGGGATATTTTTTTGGTAGATGATGAAGACTAGTAGCCTTGAAGCATCCATTGGGCATGGAGTCAAGCCCAAAACTTTGAAAACTAATCAAAAACTTAAAGTTTTTATCCCTAAATCAACATGGAGCAACTGCATAGACTTAGCATTAATCTTGCACTTCCTTGTAATTATCTTGAAGCTAATTTCTTGGGAGTTACAGATATGCCTTGTGAATTTCCCCCAAAAAATTATTTTCTACCAAGGAAGGAGCATGGAGAAGTCTATTTTACATGTGATCTTGTGGATAAATGAATGTACATTGATAACTCCCCCACATATTTGATTTTTCCATGGAACTTACTCCAAAATGGACCGTGTAACAACAACATGGTCTATAAAAATTATGTACAAAGATGAAAAAGCATACATGCTCAAAGAGGAAACAGATCGGACTATACAATGCACTTGTTTTGAAATAATCAAACCTAAACTATCCTAGTCTAACTAAAATCAAAGGGAGGTAAAAACCAATAAGCTGGTTGGGAGAAATATTTTCCCTTACTTACAAAAATCATTCATGTGATTAATTTGGTAAATAAATCACATGGTGGAACTACTAACATTTCATTCACTTCTTTTTTTCACAAATTATCAACAAAATACAAAGTGTATACCTCCTCAAGTTTCTCTACATTTATTTTGAGGTGTTAAAGTTGGCATTTAATGTCTTGATGTTCTTCCTCATGCTTTGAAGTGAACATGACTATTTGAAAATATATTTTTGGCTCTAAACTATCCAAGTATTTTATTGTACACACAACCCTTTTAGTTGATGGACTAATCCTTGTGATTTTCCCATCTCTTTCAATCTCATCCCCATGAATGGGGTCATCATGCGACTTTCCTCATGGTGGAGCTTGCAATTTGATTTCAAATTTGTTTTTCTTCTTACACAAACGACTATACACTTTATGGATTCACATCCTATGATTCTAATTGAGCTCTCCTTAAATGAAATGGAAAGTACAAAAATACAGACAAAATGAAAGTAGAATGGAGCAATTTCTATTGAATATTGGAGGGAATTTTATACAATTGTTTTCTCCTATAATCATGGAGTCAAGTCTCATCACCTTATCCCCATATCTCTCCTCTAATCCCTAGTCATACTCCCACACCCCTATCCATGAGTTGTGCATGACAACTAATTGTGCACACTCACATATTATTTAAATATTAAATAATACAAATATTCAAACCATATGTTCACACTATGAACAAATATTTCCTAACATTCACCCCCTTAGTGTGAACATGGGTGAGTTATGTCTAGTACCTACTCATGTTCTACAATCCGATGGTTTTCAAAGAGTACCATCAACTCCAATAGGTTTTCTAGTGGAACCATTAACCACTTTATATGTGATTTTGTAGAAGATTCACAAACTCTCAAATTAGTTTTCTAGTGGACCACCAACCACTTTTATAGCAGCGTATGTGTTTCCTCATCCACAATTTACAAAGAGAAACAAAATATAGGAAAATATGTTCCTAACTATGAACAAGAATTATCCATATGTTCTTTAGTTATTACCACACATGCTGAAATTAAACACACCAAACACAACTGAAAAAATGTGGCCACCAAAGCAATATTGCGGCCTCATCGATGGTGCTGACGATAGATTGCTTAAATTTATCCTTCCTTCATTTCCTCTAGCCTTCATTGTGATATTGCTAACTCAACCGAATTTGTCCTTGAGTCTCATTATAAAAATTATATTGGGTGTCGGTTTCAACCGATAATGCACCCCCACTATGGACATTGCGCCTGCGAAAATACGTTTGATTTTTTTACTTGTGGGGCAATTTATTTTTATAATATAATTTTACTGATGACTCACAAATCTACAATGATTTGACACTTTCGGTGATTGACTATGACACAAAAAAAGTTGAAAATTTTAATGGATTGAGATGAATTTTCAAAAAGGAATGTGAATTTAATTATGGAATTTAAGAGATTCGTATGCAAGTTTGATCAACACCGTAGATGCGTAAAAACTTCAAAATGATGCGAGAATATTGTGGCTAAGGTAGATTCAACTGGAATGTAAGAATATAATTTGATTATTCACGGATTGTTCAACAAATGATAATATATCAAGCAAACCCCCAATGTATGATTAGACCAAACTCACACCATATCTAATTGCCATTCCAAACAGATGCAGAAACAAACTTTGACAAAAAAATTTTTTTAATCATATACAAATTCCATAATTTCTTCAGACGCCAGAATCTATTTCATGTTTTCTCTTAAACCAGAAACTGGGTTATTCTGAAATTTGAACTATAGAGCGATAAAATATGTATCTTCAAACCAAAAAAATTTAGAAGATTCGAATCTAGGTTTTGAGAAAACACAATTTACTAGTTTTTTTTTTAAAGATCAGAATCCAAAAAATGGCGACGAAAGCTTAAAAACTCTCAGATCTACATCCTATAGGCCATGGTTTTGTCTTGCAACGACTCTCATAACTTTTCCTAGCTTGCTCTAATACCAAATGATGCTAAATCTCTAGATTTTCATAAATAAATTCAACAACAATAAATCAAATTAACTCATGAAATGGAAAGTACATAAAATACAGACAAAATGAAAGTAGAATGGAGCAATTTCTATTGAATATTGGAGGGTGTTTTATACAATTTCTTTCTCCTATAATCATGGAGTCAATTCTCACCACTTTATCCTCATATATCTCCTCTAATCCCTAGTCATACTCCCACACCCCTATCCATGAGTTATGTATGACAACTAATTGTGCACACTCACATATTATTTAAATATTAAATAATACAAATATTCAAACCATATGTTCACACTATGAACAAATATTTCCTATCAATTTTCCCATCTCTTTCAATCTCATCTCCATGAATGGGGTCATCATGCAAACTTTCCTCATGGTGGCGACTTCTTGCAATCTGATTTCAAATTTGTTTTGCTTCTTACACAATCAACTATGCCTCCATGTGGATTCACATCCTCTGAGTCTAGCCGATCTCTCCTCAAATCAGATTTCCCCCTTTGAAAATTTTCTACAATCTCATCATCCCAATTAGAATCATACTAATATTCAATTGGTCTATAATTGTCATCCTTGGTGAAATTGGTTGGAGATTAGACATAAGAAAGGGGTTGTTGATTAATTGCATTGTTAGAAAAAGATGATTTGGAAGGTGAGGGAAGAAAGGGAGAAATGGGGATGGGTTTCCTTTGGCTATCCTAAATGAGACTCTTCTCATCTTGTATGGAAATGTCAAAATTCTGAGGAAGAGTGTTTCCTCCTAGAACTTGGATCAATACAACTAAATTAACATCTAAGGACCTCAAATAATACAAGAATGCCATACCTTATGAGGCTCTAAATTCTGAGGGATTCTGAGCCATGTCCTTGAGAATATGATGTTGAAAACTAATATATACTCTATTGAATCCTGTTGTAATTTTACGAGGTGTTCATGAGAAAAATCAAATTTACATCCTCCTTGAAGGCTGGTTGTGAAGTTTCTCTCCCGATTGATCCCAAGTGGAAATGGATTGAGGAGAAAAATTGTTATACCACCCTCTTGCTTTACCTCTTAATGATGAAACAATAAGTTTGAGGAAAATATTTGCTTCTCTGATGTTGTGAATGACATAATGGTTAGCTATGTCTTGAATGTGATCAATAGGATATTGATCTCCATTTATGTGGAAAAGAGGCAAGTTTATCGAGGTTTTGGGGGATATCATCCCACTACTACAAATGAAGGGGGAACTGAAATGAGTGAATGGAAGAGATATTTGGAGATCCATGAATGAGATGAAACATGAAAATGAATGGAAAGGAAGAAAGGAAAAGGTGTGTAAATGAGGTAAATGGGATTTTTGGACTAGTGGAGCAACCAAATGTGTTATTGTTCATATGAAGTTTTAAATCTCTTCATTTTTGTCCCACTAGGTGTGCCAAGCTGTTCGATTGAAGGTACCAAGGTTGTTATAATTTCTACAACGAAACACTTGAAAAATAAGAATAAAAGTTAAAAAAAAAGCATCCCATTGGGCATGCCAAAATTGTTGGAGCTAAAAATTCCACCCTTCTCTAAATCATGGTAGGCGAGAATTTTGTGGCAACATGGGACTATCTCCAAGTGTAGGACTTGTGGCTTGAGACAAATCAATAGAGAAGGTTGGTTCCTCTACCTATCTAACCTAATGCTAACACTACTCTTAAGCTAACCTACTCTAACACATCCAAAAAAAGGGAGAGAGAGAGAGAGAGAAAAGAGAAATGTAAAAGGGAAAAACCTAATTTAAAGGGGGTGGAGATAACACCATAGAAGAAGGGGTGATCACTCTCTAAAAGGGAAGAAGGTGAAGAAAACACAAGGAGAGAGGGTAGAAAAATGCGCCATAGACCTAAAACTACACAAAATAACCCTTCCCACATTACATGACACATAAAAAAGAAACCTTACAAGTAGAAAACACACACAACATACCAGAGAATAAAATGGAGAGGTAAGGAGTGATACAACATGAATACAAGATAGAAAGATCCATACATAGAAAATTTTATTGCTTAAAAAGATAAATAGATCATTACATCAATGGCCGAAGGTGAAAATACATTTTAGAGACCGAATATGAGGTTTGAAAAGTGCGGGAAGTTGGGAACCATTTTGGAATGGTGTCATTACAATAAAAGAGGTATCCATTGTAGCATGGAATGCATTCTAGATTTATAGAAAACTTGAGAAGGAGAAAGTGATAAGGAAAGAGAGGCACCAACAGGGATAGATTCAACCACCAAGGAACAATTGCCATAATGTTTATAGAAAGTGTGGGTTCTGACATGGATTAAATCACATGCCATTAGATTTTGTATGAGAAAAAAAACACGCACACTTCATTAAGTTTTGGTTGGTAGAGTAGTTGAATGTTTGATTTAAAATTAGATGCGAGTCCTATGTTTCCTATGGCATTTAGGTGATTCTCATGGTTTCACATGGATTTCTTTATTCTCATCCACGAAGTTTCTTTGTAATGCAACTTTGACAAAATTTTGAGGCCTTCTCCTTCATTCCGTGGCTTTCTAAATGATAATTTTTTTATTCCATGACCTTTTGAATCCCGCATGTTTCTTTAAATGGTCCACAGATTTCACCATGGATTTTAAACTTGAACATGTCTACAGATTGAGAAACCCATGAGACAATAGATCCTTTGCACCCGTGAAACACATATCTTTCTTCTCCACATGTCGCGAGAGGCCTAATTCTTTGTTTCATGACATTCTAATGCTTATTCCCTTCCACGGACCCTCATTTCTTTTGAATTGGTGATTATTTTCCTTTGTTTCGTGGAATTAAAGAGTCCACGGAACACTAATCCTTAAAATTATTGTGGAACTCGAATTATCATTCTTTAGATTTTGAACTTGACCACACTTAAATTTTTTTCTCCTTTCCACGAGAAGACTATTTCCTTTGTCCCATATATTTCACATGAAAAATCCACAAAACACTATCCTTACATGACCAGTCTTCCATGGATTTCTACCTTACCCACTTTTTTACCTCGGACTCAAGATCGATCTCCTTTATTTTGTGGACTCTAGAGAGTCATGGAATACTATGTTCATGAAATTTGTGGAACATTGAGTTCCTTTTTTATGTGGCTTTCTTGAGTTGAAAATACACCTAAGTCTCAAAATGAACTCCTTTGTTCCACAAACTCATGAAAGTCTACATAACAACTTGTATTCTTAAGAAAACCATAGAACACTAGGATAGTGTTCCGCATGACTTCACTGACTTGGCCACCCCAAACTTAACATTTTGGGATACGATGGCATCTGAATCTCACCATCCTTTTATCATGACATCTAAGGAGTAAAATTCATGTTTGACATTTTTGTTGAATTCTTGTTTTCATTGGATATTCTGAGTCTCCTTTTCACCATTCTTTTGTTCCAAAGATTTGGAGAGCTTGCAGAACACTACATTCTAGAAATATGTGGTGCAAATAGAAGGAAGTGATCCATGGATTTTCCCACAAAAATCCTTATAAGTCCAAAAATTGACAAGTTGTTCAAAATTACACACAACATAAAATGTACCATCTAATAATTTTATTTAATCTTCCCCCTAGGATAGAAGCATATGGAATGGGCCATAGTGTCCATGTGTTATGATCCTTGTATATTTCCTAACCCAATTTTATTTTGATACTATTACCTATCGATTTTGTACCTGTTATTCTTTATGTGGATTTTAAGCTACTATGAGGATGAAATATTAGCCGATGGTTTCCCCCTTGTTTGGGGCATATGAGATAGAGAAATGTGAATGCAACCCAAACAAGAAAACCTATAGTTGATGTGCACATGTGTTGTAGGATTCTGTAGGGGAAAATGGGAGTGCACATGGTGTATACCATGGCACATACACACTAGCATAATAAAAAATCCTGCAAGTTTTTAGTGACAAGCAATAGAAAAATAACACAATAGATGTAAGAAAAAGCATGTAAGGGCACACAAGTAGAATAGTCATGGAAAATAATATGCCACATACATGAGACACTACTTAGGATGTCATAAGACACTCGAGGAAAGTAAGTAGAAATCAAGTAACATAGGGCATTTCCTGCAAACAAGTGAAAACATAGAAAAAATATTTAAAGCAATAAACAAATAATAGGATGAAGATGAGCTTATCTTGGAAGTGACCTCAAAGTAGATACTACACATAAAGCACCAATTAACATGTTGGAGTAATAAAAATGATGACATGGTCTATGTATTGAGTAAATGAGGTAAGAGGAAGTAAAGTAGTAAATATTTGAAAGGTAGTACCTATGTGTAAAAAAGTGTAAATTGGATTCCCCCATATAGCACAAAAAAACTAGTAAAGAGTAGTGCCAATAATCTTGCATCATGTAACAATTTGTGTGTATCCTGCATTCAAATCAATGTACCACGCGAATGCACATGTGTATAGAAAAAGGATATATCATGTACTATGTATCAATCTAACATGATAAGTAAAGTGTAACATGAAAAGTATAAGCATGCAATAGAAACAACCAAAGAAGAGCAATGCAACTACTTTTGAATCTTTAGCATATTTGAATGTTTTTAGAGTTTTAGCATGTTTGAATGTTTTTGGATGTTTAGGATGTTTGAATGTTTTATGATTTTTAGTCCCCTTAAGGGCATAGATGAAAACCTATTCTCCAAAGATAAGGAAGGCACATAAGATCGAGTGCTCATCACAAAACCTTGCAAGGGTACTAGGTCCCTCTTTTATGGCAGCTTTGTCAAGGAGTTAGCATGATAAACACACATATAAACCAGATCCATAATATCCATTCAAAAGTAAAGCATAAACAGATCTAGAACTTAGCCATATGCAAGAATAAATAAACAAGAACCAAGATCAAATCTACCATGTAAAACCCAGTAACAAAGGTATTAATAACAAGAATCCATCTATAGAAATCCATTATATTAATCATGATAAAACACGAAGTTGAATACATACATAAGAGTCTCATCATAGGTCATGTGTGCTCATAAACCAATTGCATAACTCTACTACAAATCTCGTCTCTATTCAAACCATGAAAATCAACACATATTTATAGGTAGTGGGGCTTGCCCTTCACTACTCATGTATTTTCCAAAAATAGCCCACATGCTAGAAATATCCACGCGTGCTTTACAATCCATCTATAAGAGCATTCAAGCTCACTAATAATATATTATATTCTATTATAAACTGTAGATATAATCCTATTAATAGCCTAAGCCCTACATGAAATTTTAACTTCCTTCACATGAGATCTATCTCAAAATAGACTTTTCTTAAACTGCAAGTCTTCATGTTCTATTCTTATCTCTAAAACCTTGTTTGGTCGCTACTCTCAACCCTTTATTCTTCCAATATTTCTCGTGGTTCGAGTGCAACTAAGTATGGAACACAAGCTATTAGGGTGTGAGCCCTTTACATGTTGTCTATCTTACTCCCGCGCATGCCTTCACGCCCAAATCTCGCACGTTAAAACACCTCGCACCACTTATATCGGTATATTCCGAGGCCCAACATTACCCCACACTAGATAGATTTCCGTAACCGACAATTCTCATTTCGCCAAGTATAAAACTGTTGTGAATCCAAAAATGAACATCATATCAAAAACCCTCAAGGTACTTGGAGGAGCTCGGGGGAACTTTGCATCCACTTCATCCATCATCTTCTTCCACTCTTCCAACTCCTTGATGCCTTCTCTAGTTCTTCTTCTAAAATATCCAGGTACTTGGTCTAGTGTTATCTCTTTAACTATTTTCCTTAGCACTTATATAACCGCCACTAGCTACATGCAAGATCCCTCAACAACATCCATGTGTTCCAGTATGGAATTTTGGAACTCACAAATCTTGAACTCAATCTTCTCACAGATTAGTCTTAATTTTGTCCTTACGTGCGGTGGTTTCAAAAATCAACCGATTTCTTTATCAAGTTTGTTTTCAGGGACCTTATTTTGTATTGCTTTCAAAACTACATCCTCATCCATCATTCTAGCCTTAATAAATGGCTCACACTTTTTGCATCAATAGAATCCCATATCCACCAATGTATTTTATTCCATGAGTTGGGTGAGAAATTATTCCACTCGGTAATCTAGGCTTCAACTTTGCTATCTTGTTTTTTTCCTTTTCCTTATGAAGCTCTTCATCGGATGGTCGTACGCCCTTTTGAATGTTAACCAATAACAATCCCACCAAGTCCTCAAGATACTCCATCTCATCACCATAATATGTTTTCACTTAACTAACTAAGGATGGACATTTTGCCAAAATCTTATTAACTTTCGCATCGACCATGTCATATGCTTCCTTCATCTGGTCCATTCTCCTTTCGAGTCCCTTACATAGTCTGTCTATTTATTTTTCCTGCTCTTTTTTATCTACTACAAGAGTGTAAATAGTGGTTCTGAGTCAAAATTTCTCCTTACCAATTCAAAGGACAACTTGTGCAATGTATTGCATGCTTACTCATCATTCGGTGGTTAGGGTCAATCATTTTGTATGTCGCTCTTTGTTTACTCTTAAAGTAAATAATATTAATTGCATGAACATTTACCTCAAAATCGACTCCTAAGAGTAACTGTTCGGGTTCCGGATCAACATCTTCTTTGTTTTAGATACCCCCATCTTGATCTAGTATCTCCCACACATGTATATTTTTAGTGGCTACTATGCTCTAGAAACATGTGCAAAGAACCTTTGAAAGATCATCAATATAGTCCATATGTGGGGACCATGGGGTCCACTTTGCTTCCTTTGCACCTTCCTCTTTGTTCTCTGTTTCTTCGAGGTAGTAGTGTTGGTACCTTCTCCAAGCCCCTTATCTTCCTCGATCATGAAATTATCACCATTTCCCTCCTCCCCATGCTCTCAGTAGGATGTATAGGATAGGAGTACTCTCCCTCATCGGGCTCTTATATTTATCTTCATTCATGGGTTCTTTATTCTTCTCATGTGCCGCAACCTCTACTTTTTCCTTAGCCCTCTTGTCCTACTCTTCAAATTATTGCTTTAACTCCTCACGTAAGGAAGCACCCACCTTTTCCAAATATTATTCTTCTCGGTCTCTATCACGGGTGGAGACCACTTATGCCTTAGCAGACTTATTTTTGAGAGGTCCAAAGACTCCCCACCGTTATTCCCGTGAGTATAGAATTTTCTTTTACGAGAAGTGTCAAGATTCCCCTCTTCTTCCTATTGTGCCTATTCCCCCTTAACTACTTGTTAGCATATGGATTTTCATGCATGTAAATGACATGCAACAGTGTGGGAACGAAGTCCCTCCTCAATGAAGGTGAGGCTGCCTTTATTGAAAACCAAAACTATATTTACATCTATACATTCAAAATTGTATGTGGGGGTTTGGAACATCAATGGAAAGAAAATTGAATGAGGGAGATGGAATGGAATGAAGGAAAGGAGTGAGGTAAAATAGAGCCTAATATTGCATGAGGAAGAAAGATGAATAACTAACAAAAATAAAATGGAATGAACATGCAAGAGTTAGGTAAAATAGAGCCTAATATTGCACGATGAAAAAGATGAATAACTAACACAAATAAAATGGAGTTTGAGTTAGCCAAACAAGAACGTGTAAAAGGGAACACACATGAGCAAGTAGATAATCAGAGCTTGATCACTGTGAACTAGAACAATCGATTAATAATGTTGACAATAATATCAAAGATAATATTTACATGCAAGATTCAAACATCTAACGTCTAATGAAAATAAGAGCATCAAATGTTACAAGAGACAATGAATGAGACACAAAGTTTGTGTATCATTAACTCCAAAATGTTTTCACAAAAGAACACAAAGTTTCTTCCTAAAAAAAGCTTGCACACAAAAGTATTTCTTCTCCTCTCTCAAAGCCACCCTTTACAAATGAGCCCCTCACTTCCTTTTATAACCCAAAAGTTGGTTACAAAGTAGTTAGGGTTTTACATGATCATTAAATAAGGCACTTAAGTGACCTTTGAATTTTTCAACCAAATTTATTAAAGACAACCCAAAAATAGAAATTACTTAAAATATCCATAGTTTCTTGAAAAAAATAACAACACCTTTTAAAATATACAATAATAACCAGTGCCTTATCCATTGAAATGGGGTCCGCCTATCTCAAGCATATGAGAAATGGACTCTCCCACTTCATTAGATACCAAGAAAATTAACTCCCTGAACCACCGGTGAAATTAGGATCTGCCGCTTTTGCCAGTTGAAAGGATCTAAACCTTCCCAAAGTTTCAAACATCTTTTCTTCTTCTGGAGGTTCATTTGGTTGAAGAATAGCCTCACAAAATACCTGCAATTCAAGAATCCTACTTGGCATATCATTTAAATTAACAATTTTGGATTGAGCATTCTCAAACAAGTTTTTAATTTGATGCACCGCTCCATTGAAACCGACAAGAAATTATTGGTGGGAGTGTACATGTCCTTAAAAATTGTAAAAAATTGCTCTTCCACCTACTTCGATGAACACCTTTGTTTATGCTCATTTACGAGGTTATAAGGAATCTCAGCTATGAATTCTTGAATCAAGGAGATTGAAGTGAAGGCTTCATTTCACATGCTTTCATAATGGATCATAGAATCCTCAAGAAGCGTCTTCCTTGATTTGAGATGCAGACATCAAAGAAAATGTGTCCCTCGATGTTCAAATTCAAGAATTCCTTCAATGGATAAAACTGAGGATTCCATACTTGTCATCTCTTGTAAAATGGGCAATATCTCATCCAAATTTGATATATTAGAAACAAAAGTTTCTTTGAAAGAAAGAATTGGATCAAGATACACACTGACATCTTCATGAAGCTTAACCGCAGTTCTCGATCGTCTCTTAGCCTAAAACGAGAATCTCTGAAAGCCAAGTTTTAGTGACATGGCCTAATGTGTTTATTTCTTTTGACAAATTGAGAGTCTCTTCATCTGGGGCAACCACTACATCAGGTATTGGGAAAGTGGATGATATGGGATTTATCAAATGTTGAACATATTCCACCAATTGATTCTTTTCAGCTTTAAGTTGAGAGTTTTGAGACTTATATTTCTAAAGTCTCTTTAGCACGATATCAATTGAATGTCGAGCCATCGCCATGTCACTTTCTAATGTAGACCTCCCAATTCCAAGTATGGAAACTTCATAATCAGCAGGTGTCATGGAATCACACTCCTTATCACCTTGTGGGATGGCGAGATCTACAAATATATTTCCGTCACTATCCACCATTATTCGATAAAGCACCTTAGGCTTCTTTGGAATGATGTCATTTGAAAGTTTGAAAAGGGCATAAAAATCAATGTCAATTGCCTTGACAACCCTCTTCCTTTTCTTAACCTTGGAATCAATCCAAGAAGCGGTATCATGCACTATTTCGCATACAAAAAGCTAGAGCTCAAATCAATATTCTCATTGTTCTCGAAATCATGAGATCCTACTTGAATCTTATCTACAACCTAGATTTGTGGAGAAACAACCTCAATATCCACCTCTTGATTATTCGGGATATTTTGGGAAATCCCTTCATGAACTACATGCTTCAAAGTGTTTGATATTTGAATTACATGCACTTGAGTGGACGTGTGTTTAAAGAATGGTGAGGATCGTTTGCCATGAGCTTCTGAGCACTATTAACAATGTGGGTAGAAGAATCTCTACTCGAGGTAGAAAATCCTGATACATGCTCTCTTCCTACTTTGGGGTTAGGATATTTAGATTTTTCTCCTCGTGACACGTTACTTGGCGAAGTGTATTTTGGCAACCACTCTTTCTTGCTTGTTGTGTATGATTGGATGGTATAGAGGTTGATTGAGAAGAGGCTTTGGTTGAATGGAGGCCACCTCGTGTTGGAAATTTTTGTGATCCCAAAGCATGATCTTGAATTGATTGTAACTTGGCAAGTTCTCTGTCATACCAAGATATGCTTCTTTTAAGAATCGGTTGATTCTTGCTATCACGAGAAAATTCATCTCTTTTGGTCTAGTCGATCGAGGTAATGGGGTAAAAGCAACTACATCATATGAGGGATCAATGAAATCTTCATCATCATTTATGAATGAATCGGGAGGGTTCTTGATGCGGAAGGCCTTGATCTAATAAAGTGTTAGGAAAGAAAACTCTCGTCTTCTTACTTCATGTTCGTCCAAACAGGCAGCCCAGAAATCTTCCACGGTAGGGTTATGTTGATACTTTGCCCCAAGAATCTTTTGCATATATCCATTGATATCAAACTAGGCTCTCTTCACATATGGATGAATTGTGATGAGGAAAACTCTTTTTCCATGAGTTGTGCACTTTGAAAAGATTTGGTCATTGGTATTCCCCGATTTGGATTGGGAAATGATTTCTTGAATCGGTGCTTGTCACTAAGAAGTCGATGAACTTAGAATAGTCATGTCAAGCTCCATTAATGTCTATTTGTCACCGATGTACTTAGGAAGCTTCCACGGGGTACCAAAGAAAGCCACTCATGCAAATGTATGAAAATGATGAAAATTGAATAAACCATGTTCCTCATTGGGAAATGACACTCATGGCTTCTTTAGAAAATATTTCCTCAGTATTCTGATTCAAGTTCTGAATCACATGGAAGGTGAATGCATCGTTGACTCTTCTAAAATGGTGAGAGCTATTTTTGAAACTGAGTTGTGGGTAATAATGAAAAACACTATTTGACGGCCCCATGACTCCTCTCGTTTCAAGTCCCGAAAATAGCTTTCTTCTTGCTACTGCATAAGTCAGATACAATGTCATGTAGAAGCATCTAGTCATCTTAACTTATATCAATTTTTTGTGAAGGGTTTTACTTGATGATGGTGGCCCAATCCACAAACTCTTTCTTGGTAAAATGATACGAGATAAACTGATACATCCATGGGTGGAAAATCCTAGTAGAGGGTAGACCGAAAACTTGACTTAGGAGAGTAATCATGTCCCTGATTTCTTCCACGAACTCAATGTGGTACAGTTCTTTGGGAAGTCTATTAATTCGAGGCCTCTTGGTTACTAACCAGTGTTTATTAACCATCTTTCTCCACCTAAGGGGTTCTTCATCTCAAAATTCTTACATTTTGACTGGTGAGTGATATCCGCATTCTCAGGAAAGTCAGGTATGCCGAGCAATTCCTCAATGTGCTCTGGTGTGATTAAGAGGAAAGGTTCACGATTATCTTTAAAAATTCCTCGTCTCTCAGGATCATAGTGCTTAGCACAAGCAATAACTAACTCTGGACACTGCACCGAGATAGGAAATGATGTTGCTTGGGGTAGACCACTATGGTAAAGCCTGTCCGAGAATATGGTTTTCCTTCAGTTTTCACTCGTTCACAGAATTGTTGCACATTAATGTGACCCAAATTTGTATCAGTGATGTTGTCATATGCTGACTTAATGGAACTGGGAGGGATGATTCCTTGGAATTCATATTTGAGTGCGGATTTGTTCGATTTTTCCACTGGCTTCCTCAATATTCCTGCAGATTTGTTAGATTTCTCGGCCATTATGAATTTCACAGAAGAATGACTTGGGCATGCAAAACAATGCAAGTGGGGTCGGGTCTCAGTCTCTCGAAACCCCGTCAGTGCAAGCAAAATATGACTCACTTTAATTTTATTATTATTATTATTATTATTATTATTTAAAATAATAATAATAATAATAATAAATAGTCTAGGTTACAAAGTTATTTTTTTAATACACACACCGAGACTCGGTTTGAATTCCGACTTGGGCGACAATGTGTTTTTTTAAATAAACAAAATCACCCAATTTCGATATCAATTTTTTCTATTTCATTTGCCGGAGCAAATTCTTCCTCGAATGTGTGAAAATCACCTGATTTAAATGGCAGATACTTTGAGATTCACTTCTTCCTTGCGATCTTCTGAGCGATGTGTGAATAAACTTGCTTAATTTTTACGGATTGTTTTGGAGATTTGTGATTGTCTTTATTGAAAATTTTCTCCCTACGAGTCGCATGATCAATGTTTGGATGGCTTCGTAGTATTATTTTTTTTTTTTTTCTCTTGTGTGACCTTCCTAGGCAAATGCATGGAAAACCTCCTTTTGCTGGTTAAGCGTGGGAATTTATTTATCTTTTGGTAACTGATTTTACTTATTCCAAACTATGCGTTGAAGTTTCCATACTGCCCCATGCATGGCTTTCTTTTCTTCTCCTGGCTAGGCATTGGAACAACTATTCTTTCTAGCTATGTATTTCCTTAGGCTATGCGTGGGAGAACTTTCTTTGCTGGACTGAAAACTGCCTTCTCCTCCTTGCCTTCTTTTCTTATTTTCCTTGTCTTCTACTACATTTTGGACTGTACTGGCTTGGCTGTGCGTGGAATCTTCTTTTCTCCCCCACGTGGTCTTCCTTTTTTTAAATTTTTTGGACTGCTTTCTTTTCAACCTCCATGCGTGGTGTTTTGCTCAATTGTTTTTCTCCTTAAAACTAGCACAAATTTTGTCTTCTTTGGACTAGATTTCTTGATGAATGCATGTTTCCTCTTAGCTCATGTGTGGGAAATCTTTCTTCAATGCAAACTATTTCCTTTACCCTTCATGCGTGGAAACTCATCCTTCTTTTGTTGTCCTTTATGTTGTTTTGGACTTTGTGGGGACTGAATTGCTTAGACCAATGCGTGGCCTCTACCTCCTCTCCACCAAACAGCTGGGCATTGAAATTCAGTTGAATGCTTTTGGTTTTCCTCCTGAAAAATGCGTGGGAATGGAGAAGCTCTTTGTCCCTTTAAACTGTTTGTTTGATCTTTCTTTGTTTTATTTCCTCCAAAATTTCTTTTACTTTGGCCTATGCTATTTCTTTTCTAACTTGCATGGCAAATGCTCGTGTCATGTTTTTTTGCCATCTCTTGGGATGCGCATATAGCTAAATCTTGATTCAAATTGTTTTCATTAACTCCGCCCAAGCCTGTGTGTGGTGGATCTTTCCTCTTTTGCCAGCTAACTAAACTTTTGTCCTCCTTTGCCAATGCGTGGAAAAAGATTTTCTGTCCCCTTTGCCAATGCGTGGGAAATCTTTCTTCAATGCAAATAGTTGATACGTGGTATTTCCTTCAAAGAAGCTTGATGATCCTCAGTTGTCCCTCCTATATTTCTCCTTCACAATGGCATTCGCAGTATTGTGGGATGTGATAAAATATTATGTTCTTTAGAAGAAATAAGAAGCAATCGGAAAGCTTTGCACGACTCTTTCCAACGAGTCCAACGGAAGAATTTATGAAGGCTAAACTTACTTCCCCTCTTCCCGGGTAGTGGAATTAATTGCTAGGGGAAATGGGGAAAGCAATGGCCAATTGCCAACGAGAATGGAAAAGTGGGCTGGCAATCTCTGTTCAATTTCCCCATGTGGGAAATTGGGAGATTTCTTGTCCATTTGCCAATTTATTAATTTGGAAATTGGGGGAAGAAATCCCACAAGCGGAAATTAAAATAAAATTGCTAGGAAAGGGGAAATCCGGGCTCGGGAAGCCAATTTGGCATTCCCGATAGTTGGAAGCACAAGCTTACTTCCCCGACAATAAAAATAAAAATTGTCGAATGACTTTTAATTGTTATTACATTAATAGTTATTTAATTAAAAACCCCAAATTTAATAAAAAATGATTTTATCAAATAAAGGATGATAAATTAATTAATTATTAATGCATTTTAAGACCTGGCGGGAGGAGTTCTCGCCCGAAATGGACAAAATGAAGACCGGAATGATCACAAAAATAAGAATATCATGATGAGAGCGATGAATCACGTAAAGTAACACTTTTTTAATAGAAATTTCAAAATTTCTATTTTTTTAAATTAATTTTGCGAAGTCAAAATTATTTGATAACAAATGCAGCTCGATAGGGGACAAGGACTTCATGGACGCAGCAATGAACCTAGACCAAAATATTCATAAACATGATCTCAACATGATGGGGCACAAAAATGGGGTGACACCGGAGAAGAGACATAAAAACAGAGAAACAAACAAACCAAAATCCTAATTACCTATGTACATACAAGAACAACCCGTTTTCAATTTTGATAGTGCTTGAGATATTTCCCATTGTAGGGTAAAGGAAAATGAGTTCCATCAGGATATGCCAAGTAATAGGTGCTATCTCCACAAAAATGTCTTATTTTGAATGGGCCCAGCAACAGTGAATCAAACTTCTCGTGGTTTCCTTTTGATTCACGTCGTTTGTCCCAGAGAAGAACTAAGTCATTGATTTGAAATTGTCTCTCCCTAGTTTTCCTGTCAAACAATTTCTTCACCTTGGATTGATGTTCCTCGATCCTATTTGCCACTTGACTTCTTTGTTCCTCAAGCTTGCTTAGGAACATGATCCTTTTATCTAATGCATTGGTGAAGCATTCATCATCAACTACCTGGCTAATTTTAATGTTGGTAACTCCAGTGTGACGGGAATTTGAGCATCGGTTCCATATAAAAGTTGAAATGGAGACATCCCGATTGCCCTTTTGGGAGTTATGCGGTCAGCCCACAATGTGTCATATAACTTTTTATGCCAAGTTCTTTGATTTTATTCGACTAACTTGTGTATAATAGTAATGATGTTTTTGTTACTGGATTCAGCCTGACCATTTCCCTAAGGGTAGTAATATGACGAATGAGACAAAGATATCCCATACCCATAACAAAAACCTATCATCTCTACAGAAGAAAAATTTGAGGCATTGTCCATCACGATCTTGTGTGGAATTCCATAACGAACCAATATATTTTCTTTGATGAAGTCACAAATTACTACAATAGATGTTTATTTAACTGGTATAGCTTCTACCCACTTTGTAAAGTAGTCAGTTGTGGTGAGCACGTGAGTATGACCAGCACTAGAATTAGGATTCAAAACCCTGATGAAATCTAAACCCCATTATTGGAAGGGTTCTTGATGACAACTAGCCTCAAAGGCAAAGCTACTAACTTTGGTCTTCTAACAAATTTCTGACAAGCTTCGCATTTTGTCACCCATTTTTGAGCATCAGAAAACATAGTGGGCCAGTAATAATGTGCTCACGGAATTTTATGAGCCGTCATTGGGCCAGAGAAATGACCACCGCAAGCATGATTGTGGAAGGCTTCCAACAATCTAGGTTGTTTCTCTTTATCAACACATCTGAGGAACATGTCATCAATTCCTTTCTTAAACAACGTGTTGTCCCAAATGACGTACCTAGAAGCTCTTAGTTTGATAGCTCATTTCTCCTTAGCTATCATATTCTCTAGACACTCGCCATATGTGAGGAAGTAGGAAATATCATAATACCATTCATCTGTGGTATTGATAAACACTACCAGTGGTAAATTTTCTTCAACTGGTTCTTCTTTAGAGTTATCTTGTGGTTCATACTCGATACCATAAAAGGAACAATAACCAGATTATACCAAGCCGATAACTCGAGATGCTAATCAAACATCACGATTAATAAGATGAAAGAAATTCACTAGAATAAATTTCCTAAAACCTTTGCAAAAACAAATGAGAAGTAATATCACCAATCAAGGTCGTATATCAAATCATAAATCAAGGAAATAACTAGTCATCAAAGAACTAGTCAAGACCATAGACTTAAGAGAGAACTAGAAATCAAGGATCTAGTCAATACCATAGATCAAGGAAAGAACTATACCTAAAAACTAGATAATATCCCCCTAATATCTAAATAAATAAAAAGAAATATCCACACACATAAGCGAGTGAGGATAAATACAATAAAGGTAAATAAATAACCTAGGTGAACATGAGCTAAGGTAAATACCTACTCTAACAAACAAAAGGGACATCAAAATGCGTCGGGCTCTGGAGGTAACACATGTCCTCTTTGAAAATTGACTAAGTATGAGGACTAAAATTGGACTTATAAATACATTGGTGGGGGTATCGGCTCTTGATTCATCCATTTGATCCCTGAAAAATAGGAATTTTTTTCTAACTCCATGACTAAGCATGAGACAATCTACATATAAACATATTGTTCCTAGGTGTTATGAAAATATGCTTCCACTATATTGTAGAGATCTGAATTACCTTTACAACGATGTATTTTTAGCTCTTTACTCCTTATAGAACTCCCAAAATTGCTTCTCAAATCTCAATTGTTTTTTTAACATTGTGTGTTGCCTAGGCCTGAGAACTTGTTTCTGATGAACCTTTCCCAACACTTCCAAATATTCCTTAAATATTAAAAAATATTTTCCCTGATATTATTAGAACTTGATTGCATCTCCATGTTGAATTTTTATCCTTCATTTCGCTCCGGGGGTGTGTTAGTCCCGGGAAGACCAATCATAGCCCTTCCTAAAGCTACTCAAAACTTTGACATCCCTCTAAAACTCCTAAAATGACCTAGGGGGATTGAATTTTCTTTCATAAATCACCTAGGGGGATTGGATGGACATAAAATTTAGGACCATTATATGGGATGAGTAATGCTTGATGATGAGGATGGGTAGACTTGGGGGGTCTTGGAAAGGTAAAATTTGAAAAAATTGACACAGGGGTATCGTTGTCATGCTTGAAAATTGGAATTTTTTTGTTACACATTTGCATGAGAACAATTATGTAATATCACTCTAATTCTCCAAGTATCTTTCACGTACCTTATTAAAATTAAGTTGTCTTTCTTCTCTCTATTTCTCTGCTGTCAGGTCTGCCATCTTTCACCACACCTACTCCCCTTTGAACACGTGGTGGAGTTTAGCTAGCCATAGGTCGCACCTCTAAATCTAGAGTTACAATCAAGATCTTAATCTTTAAAGGGATAAGGCACAAATAAGATCCTCTAGGTTCGTGTAAGAACTGGAACTCAACAACCTCTAGACATGTATAAATAGAAACAATTTACTCCAAAGTATAGCTATGCAAAACACCACTCCACCAATGATTGACAACGTGTGTCCAAGTCAGATTGACATCATGTAAATTTTGGTAATCTTCCTGAGTCCAAACAAGTGCTCTATACCTCCAATTCCTCTTTGATGTGTATCTTTACCACCACTCGTATAACTCTATAGTGAAATAGGAAAATAATGGCTCATAGATCTCATGATATAAAAATTTTCAACCCATACGCGTGCATTGAATTCAGGTCCAACATTAAATTTTTGAAAAAAATCTTCCTCTCAATTCTCTACCCAATCCTCAATACTAGCCAAAGTCAACCAATATGTCTTCATCATACAACATCCTTACAAATATCTTAAAAAGAGGTCCCGACAACATAACCAAATTATAGTCTTTTATTTCCCCATTTAGACACCTAAAATCCGCTTACACAACCTTTAATGCTAAGATTGCACTAATTATCCTCTTTCCTTCATTTCCATAATAATTAGCTTTTCTCTAATTAGCTAACATTTCTCTTCATATTCATTAATTAATGACCTTTTATTAATTAATTAGCCTTCCTATCATTAAAGATGTCAATTAATGACCTTTCATTAATTAATATCCACTTCTACTTGGGTTAATTAATTATTATTAATTAATTACACTCACAACTCTAAATCAATAAATTACCATTTATTGGATCAAATTCCTCTCTTACATCCCACAAATCATATTGATTTTCCTCTAATTAGCTTCTTTAAGCTTACCTCTACCTATTAATTAATCACCTTTGATTAATTAAAATATTCCCAACTCCCATGACTTACTAATGAAAAATTAAACTCTTCTAAATCAAGATTACCTTTTATAAAGCAACCTTATCCATTCCTAATCTTGTTTTACCTTTATCCTACATTCATCAATTTGTTAGCCTTGCCTCTTTATGAAAGCTATATAAAGAACCCTCCTTCTTACCTTTCTTCTTGCACCATGCTTTGAATAGTGAAAGAATATAAGCATTTTGATCTTGAGCCATTCTCCATTGTTGGAAATAGCTTCTCCATCTTGCATCCTTTCACTCAAAATTGAGTAATATGGGAAGATCCAAAATGGCCTTGTAGCCATTCTTGGTGAGATTTCATTCTCAATCCTTGAGATCAAGAAACAATCCACTTTGATTTCTTATGTTCTTCATAGGTTCATAGTTTAAGTTATCAATCATAGAGAGTAGGAAATAGCTTAGCATGTAGTTTCATTTATGCATTGAAGAAGCATTTCCTTTAAGCTCTTATCTTGATGGTTCATTGTTTAATTAACATTTGATTTTGAATCTATGTAGATATTAGTTTCAATTTATAGCTTAGTTAATAAAACATGAGCACATTTGGCACGCCTGGTGGGACTTACTCCATTGTCCTTTGCACTTAATTTCAAGTTTTTGTAGTTAAGTTTCAATTTTGGTTACTAACCCTCTTTTACACATGTTGATCTAACTTGTTTTTCTTAACTTATTTTGTTGAGTTTGTATATGTTGATTCTTCCTTGTAGGTATAAAGGAGGTGAAGTGCTGTAAAAATTGGAATTCATATGAAAATTTCAAGATTTCTCCATGTTTTCATTCTTAGATCTTGCTTTTTCAACATTCTACATGCTAGTTTTGTTAATTTCTTGAAAATCTTAAATTTTTGAGCATGTAGGTTAGTGTTTGATAGTGGTGAGTCTTCTATTTATATATTAATGTGGTGAGTTTCTATCAAAATTGAATCTTGGTAAGAATTTTCAAGATTTCATCATGTTTCCATTTTTAGAGCTTATTTTTCATCATTCTACATTAGTTTTGCCAATTTCTTGAAAATCTTAAATTCTTGAGAATGTATGTTAATGTTTGATAGCGTTGAGTCTTCTATTCATATATTAATGTGATGGGTTATTTTCAAATTGAATCTTGGTTAGAAAAATTTGACCATTTTGCAGATTAAGAAACATTTTTTTACATTTTTGAGTGCATGTCAAGTGCATACCCGTGAGCATAAGAGCATATGCGTAACCCATTTTCTCGAAGACCATAACTTTTCTTAATAAACTCGAAATAACTCCATTTTTTTACGTTGAAAATTTATTGAAGTTAAATATGCAATAAAAATATAAATTCGGGATTTATACTTATAGAAATTGTAGGTTTTTTTGTTAGTTTAAAACTAGTCATTTTCTAACATGTCTAATGTTTTGATGAATGTTGTAATTCCATACTTTACTTGATTTAGAAAAAGCGTGTGTATGCTCTTCTCTTACACCTTTTGGTGATCTTGATAGTAAAAAATAACTTTGATCTCTATCTTTTTAACATTGGGATTAAACTTGGAAATTTGATTATTCATTTTGCTTAAGGGAATGAACCTTTTACAAAGCATTTTTCAATGGTCCTTTGATTTGAAGTTTTCCATTTCTATATAGTTGGGATAAAGTTTGTGTATGCTCTTCTCTTGCACCTTAGGGTGATCTTGATAATCAAAAGAAACTTTAGTCTTCATTTTATAACATTTGGTAAATTAGAAACTTCATCTTTCACTTTTGGTTTAAGGGAATGAACATTTATCAAGCTTTTTGTATGGTTCATTGATTGCAAAGCTTTTCTTTACTTTTTAGTTAGATTATTTTTTGTGTATGATCTTCTCTTGCATCCTTGGATGATATTGAGAATCAAAAACAACTCGTAATCCTCTTTTAAATAATGTGATTTTCTTGGAGAACTACTAATGCTTGAGTGCAGAACCACAAATGCTTGTCAAAGAAGGGTGGAGTTGAAACAAAATTAAACTACTAATACAGTTTTCGTGCAGGTTGCCAAAAGGTGTTCAAGCAAACCACACCAAATTAAACAAGATAAAAATCACACCACATTCAAAACACTTTGTATTTGCAGGTTCAAATAAGGGTACGTCCCATCCGCTTAAAACTAGGACATAACCCCTTTGGCATAAGCCTTAAGCTACAACAATGGGGGTGGTCCTAAGAACCCTAAAGTAGTCCACACAAGAGGGAACCTTGTGGATGAAATGGGAAGTGCTCCACACAACCTACTTGACTAGTTGTTCCTTGTGAGTTAGCATTACCGGTTGTCTGTATGGCGACCCTAGTGATAGTACACGTGGATGCACTAGTTTCCCACTGTGCTTGAAGGGGGTAAAGTAAAGCTGAGATACTCCCAAATTAGTCATTGAATTTTTGGGTAAATCAAGCTTGCTTAAGAAAACTTTATAACACCTAGTTGAGAGAACCACCTAGGAAGATATCTTTGACCAGGAGCCAACTTTGACCATTTCAAAATAGTTTTGAGTTATGAGCCATTGTTCATCACAAAATGTGGGAAGCGTTACTTTTGCTTAGTTTTTCACTTACCCTAAGGTAAGGTGAAACTCTGCCAAAGTAAGGCCAACATTTTTCACCACCAATTGATCTACTTCCTTCACTTTCTTTTGACACTTTGTTGATCAAAATAAGAGTGACTACCTTTGCATTATCAATTGATTGTTTTCACCACTTTTGTGTCCGTTTACGCCCATCCATGTTTGCGGCTTGGTTGTTAAACATCTAAAGTGTGTGGAGATGTTTTTATATCATTGGTATCCTTTTTTTATCTTGATACCCAAGTCAAGATTCTCATCGTAGTTAAGCTTGGTTCATCACTTTGATTCTCCTTTAAAAAATTATCTTGTTTATATCGTGTCACTACAATTTTGGTATTTACATCTTGTTTCTTGTAAACTTGACCTAAATACCTATATTGTAAGGTTACGCTATATACACTTTAACAATTCCTAGGTATACTATAGCTTTAGTTTGATTTCAATTATTACCTCGATTTTGAAAAGTGTTGAGTGTTACCACTTATGTGTGTTATATAAATATCATCTTGATATCAATACCTTACTTTCTTGAAAATTTTGGTTAACATATTTTGGTGAAATTGTTGTGTCACTCACAATCGTAGCTAACACCTTTTGGAATATAGGTCTTAATTGAATTTGGGCTTGCTTCTAGTATACTTTGTTTGAGAGATCGCGTTAACTTCTTGTTATTACTTACGCCTTGTTCATTTATTTGAACTTGACATAAGTGGTGACATTTTATTAATCATCTTGAAACACCAACTATCATTTGGAAACAGAATTAGGAAGTAATTTGATGATTGATTGGTTTAAAACAAACCTTGCGTGATTGTGTCTTATGATTATTCATCATTTTGACTTATCCATTTATGAAAATCAATTTGATCCATTAATCCTTTATCATTCATTATTATTTGGTCATTTTTTATCACTTAAGTTTGAGTGGTGTTGTGTTTTGAGCTTGCATGATTGTTCCTTGCGATCGTTCACCTTATAGACTTATATTTCTAAGGACAATCCTTTCAAGCCTTTGATTCTTTGCACTCGCAACTTGTTGTCCAAACCTTGTTGGATTTTTGAAATTACGTTATCATGATGTATGTTTTTCTTAGCTTCCCTTTTTGGAAAATCACACAAGCATCCCCATATTTGTGAAATGTCTAGTTGGTTGTCGTTATGTTTCCCAAATCAACATGAAACCTTCTTCACTTTGAAGAAGTTTTTATCATACAATATAGGTGTAGGAATTTGAACCCAACATGCGCCAACAATGACTGATTATTGTAAGGTCCCTTATACATATGATAATAAGGAATCAAAGTTTTGGTGTTCACATCAAAATATACCCATCATGACCAAACCTCGATTGGTTCTTCATGCTAGAGAACCCATTCGGGTAACTCGTTCCCCACCTTCATCTCATAGTTGGTGGTATGATTTGGACGCTTCTGATCCAAATTATTATTTGAGTTCCCCCCACTCTTCTTCTAATTCTAATCCAAACATTTCCTCTTCTTTTGAGGATTCCAATCCAAATATTTCCTCTGACTCTTCTGATGATTCAAATCCAAAATACTATTCTGATTCATCTAATTCGACTCCTATGTCATCTAATGTGACTCTTATGTCATGGTCCTCCCTATCTTCATAGGAGCCTCTTCATCATAAATTTAATAGGACTCCTACGTCATTGTCCTCCCTTTCTTCACATGACCCCTTTATCAATCGTCTCAACAACGCCTTCTTCCTTTGAAGATACGCGCAACTCCAAATCCCTTCAATTAAACATCTAATACAATTCTTGAATCATGGTCCTCTCTTTCTTTATAGGACCCATGTTATTATTCATCCAATGTGATTCTTGAATCACAGTCATCCCCTTCTCCATAGGACTATCTTCATCAATCACCCCCGCTAAGTCTTCCTTCTTTGAAGATTCATGTGACTCAAATTCCTTCTAGTCAAATGTATGAATCGACCCATGCATCACAATCTATAAACTTTGGACTTAATCCTACTAGTTTACAAATGATATTCCATTGTATAGGTAAGTCCACACCACCTTCTTCTACTCCCGAGACATCTAGCTCCACATCTTCTTTGTCCCTCACATCATCTTCTTCTATCAATCATCATCAAACATCTTCTAAGTCTTCCACACCAATTGGATCTCTTTCTTCCAATCAACCCCTAGTGATCGATCAACAACTCATACCGATTGACCTCTTTAAGAATGAAGAAACAATCAAGGAATTTATAGGGGCACATGAAGATATTCCTTTAGAAGATTACGAATAAGGATTCTCTTTAGACTTCGATGTGCCCGCATATTGTGAGGAAAAGGTTGATTCCTTTTATCAAGAAATAGAGGAAGAGCCTCAAATCATGCAACTTGATCCTCCTCTTATTATTCCATCTTCACATTCTTCATTACGTGAGGAAACTCCTAGGTCTTGCATTGATCCATGGCCTATCTTCTCATTACCCAATCACTCTTTGTCTATCACAATTCCTTAATCAAACTCTCTTATGGGGTCAACACCAAGTAGCCCTTCATCTTCATCTAGGTGTGTGCCACCTTCTAGTATCCCTCCCTCTGCTATTTTTGGGACATTTTTGAGTAGTCCATCATCTTCTATTCTTGGGCCACATCCTAGTAGCCCATCATCTTACATCTATGGGTCATGTCCTAGTAGCCCTTCTTCTTCTATTCTTGGGCCACATCCTAGTAGCCCTTCATCTTTTGTCTATGGCTCACCTCCGGTATCCCATATTCTTCAATCCTTGGACCGTATCCTTTTCATCCATCACATTATTCTTCTACCAAAGATTGTGGCAAGCCCACCACCTTTCCTCTCATCAATTCTAAACATCCACATTCTTCTCTCAATTCTCGGGATCAGACAAGTCAAGCATTAGCTTATAAGAAATCTAGACATGTTCTTTATAAAGCTAAGATCAAAACTCCGAAGAGCTCTAAAGCTCCCAACAAATCAAACGATTATAAAATTCAAAATCAAATGCGATTCCAGAATGCACACCAACGTACCCATAAAGTATGGCGCAAAGTGCAAAAACCTATGGATAGGGAACTCAAACTCCCACATATGAAACCCATGTTTCAAGACAAATCACAGTCATTTGTTGAGTGTGAACTCACCATGATCATCGAGATCGGGATAATATCACTCTTGATAAACAAACATGCTTAGTCTCCCTTATCAAGGAAGTCGCACACATCATTGTTGGATCCTATCATGTAGATTGACATTGTTGGTCCCAACTTTAAAAAAAAATCAAAAAAATCATAAAATAGTTCAAAAATACAAAAAAATGAGAAAACATTAAAACATTACAAAAACAAAATCAAAGGTACAAATATCAAACATTGCAATCAGGTATTGCATGCACATGGATTTTCTTTCTTCCCTTTATTTCATATTCATCTATAGGTCATCCACCATTTTCATCCCTTTGATGTTATCGTGGTTAGCCTATTCACATGCATTTTGTGACATTTATCTCTATGGTATCCGTTTGACCTTGGTCTTTCATAACCTTGGTAAATTAAAGAATGACTGACCTCTTAGAGATCCTATCACTATCTACATCTAATAAACTTGTTGGGAAGAAATTTTGAGTGTATTTGTTGACACTAGCCACTGTTGTCATCATAATCACTTCCACATCCTTCCATCAAGTCATCAGTGGTTCTTAACCCTTGTCAAACAAGAAAGCTGAAATAAGTTTTCAGAAAGCAAAAGAATCAAAATCAATCAATCAAAAAGAAAAAACAAAGTGATATATAACTCTCTCTTGGGGTATTTCCAATAATTTCTATTGGGGCTATAGACGCTTAACTAAAAGTAGAGCAATGTTGTGACTAGAATCAAATGCATCTTCGTTGGGGCTATGGACGCATAAGCTGTAGCGAAGAACCGTACGTATCTCCTTCCACAATCCATTCACACATCAATTTTCAAACTAAATCATTCCTACACATTGGCTAGTGTCTTTACTTATTTTCTATCAACTCTTTCATTCAAGAGGTAATTCATTTCCATGTACACACATGGGATCTCGATGAGTAAACATGATTAGTATGTTACCAAGTGTTACTTTTTGGACCTTGTTCAAACTCTCACTTTAGCACATGTCTTGTCTCATGATTTGTGCCTTGGGCTAATCAATTTTTCATCAACCATCATCTAAATATTTTCATAGCATCCTTTTTTCTTCAAAAATCATTTAGAACATCCATGTGTATCAGATGTCCTTTTTTCCATGTTTGCAGGCACTTTTGTCCCCTTTTAATAAGAAAATTTTCTACTTCCTTTCTCTCATGTGTTTCTTTGCCAGTTTATGTTGGGGGCATCCTTGTTCCTTCATGATTGAACCTATTTTATATTGGCCTTGATCCCTCTTCAGCACATGAAGAGTTTTCCTTTGCATACTCCCACCTAATCACTAGGGAATTTTCACATCTTCAATTTCTTACGCATACATTTGGCATGCCCTTGTACATCCCAGCTATCGTTGGGGGAATCCACACTTCTTTGTCTTCCTGTACATAGTTTCGAAAAAACTTTCAAAAAATTAAAAACAATAAACATTATTCTGCAAAATCTCTCTTTGGTTCTCGCTTGTTCTTTTGT
Organism: Taxus wallichiana var. yunnanensis; assembly: GCA_018340775.1. Classification (NCBI taxonomy): domain Eukaryota; kingdom Viridiplantae; phylum Streptophyta; class Pinopsida; order Cupressales; family Taxaceae; genus Taxus; species Taxus wallichiana. The sequence goes on along the minus strand of CM031242.1, from coordinate 981,694,760 downwards.
GTGACTCGCGGATCATCTTGATCTACCTACATTAACAAAGCTAATTTGCTTACTATGTCTATACTTTGGGGCACAATGATTTGCTTGGTACTGTTTCATAGTGTACTGCTTTTCATAGGACCCAAGTGTCCTTCGTTGTTCCCCTTGCATTTATCCTTGCTTGGGGCACCATCTTTTAACCCTTTTCGTTAATTTGCACAGGTCAAAATCAAAGCTTGATAACAAAAAAATTTCATTATGTTTCTCTCACAAAGTTATCTTGTTTACTTTCTCGTATTGCATTGCATTATGTATGTTGCGGGATTTGGGCATCTTTTACTTTCTCGTATTGCATTGCATTTTGTATGTTGCGTATGGAGTTGGTGTTTTTAGCTATGGATATTTATTTGTATATAGATTTTCATTTCAAACTACACTTCTATTTATTCTTTTTAATAAGGACTGATGACATCAATCATAAGCAAAATGATGAAATAAAGTTGGTTTTTACATTGGCAAGATGATAGCTATATCCATCTCTTTTCATCTTCATTTTTCTTCCATATCACTCTCCTTCTATCAACACTTTTCTTCAAAAGTAACTTGGCACAATAGGGATCAATTATTCTACTTCTATTATGTTCTTTCATCTTTTCGATCATCAATCGCCCTCTTTCATCACCCCATCGACACTCGAGGGGGCATCCTTCATTCTATTGATTTTTCTTCTATCTCTTCAAAAAAATTATTTGTTTGTACTTGTCTACTATCTTTGAACTGGCATCACTTACGCCACCCCAAAAAGGGGTAAATGTAGACACCTAAAATCTGCTTACGCAACATTTAATGCTAAGATTGCACTAATTATCTTCTTTCTGTCATTTATGTAATAATTAGCATTTTTTCGCTAATTAGCTAAAATTCCTCTTCATATTCATTAATTAACGACCTTTCGTTAATTAATTATCCTTCCTATCATTAAAGATGTCAATTAATGACCTTTCGTTAATTAATATCACTTCTACTTGGGTTAATTAATTATTATTAATTAATTACACTCACGAACTCTAAATCAATAAATTACCATTTATTGGATCAAATTCCTCTCTTACATCTCGCAAATCATATTGATTTTCCTCTAAGTAGCTTCTTTAAGCTTACGTCTACCTATTAATTAATCACCTTTAATTAATTAAAACATTCCCAACTCCCATGACTTACTAATGACAAATTAAACTCTTCTAAATCAAGATTACCTTTTTATAAAGCAACCTTATCCATTCCTAATCGTGTTTTACCTTTATCCCACATTCATCAATTTGTTAGCCTTGCCTCTTTAGGAAAGCTATATAAAGAAACCTCCTTCTTACCTTTCTTCATGCACCATGCTTTGAATAGTGAAATACTATAAGCATTTTGATCTTGAGACATTCTCCATTGTTGGAAATAGCTTCTCCAGCTTGCATCCTTTCACTCAAAATTGAGTAATATGGAAAGATCCAAAATGGTCTTGTAGCCATTCTTAGTGAGATTCCATTCTAAATCCTTGAGATCAAGCAACAATCCACTTTGATTTCTTATGTTCTTCATAGGTTCATAGTTTAAGTTAGCAATCATAAAGAGTAGGAAATAGCTTAGCATGTAGTTTCATTTATGCATTGAAGAAGCATTTCCTTTAAGCTCTTATCTTGATGGTTTATTGTTTAGTTAGCATTTGATTTTGAAGCTATGTAGATATTAGTTTCAATTTATAGCTTAGTTAATAAAACATGAGCATACCCCAAACATCCTAAGGCACGTTAACAAATCACTCGACAGATCGAGCGCTCACATGAAGCACACAATGGTACCATATCTCTCTTTTATAGTATCTTTGTTAAGGATTTAGCATGATAAACATACATATAAATCAGATCCATAAAATCCATTCAAAAGTAAAGCATAAACAAATATAGAACTTAGCTATATGCAAGAATGAACTAAAAAAGAACCAAGATCATATATACCATGTAAAAGCCAAGAATAAAATTATTAATAACAAGAATCCATCCAAAAACTCCATTGTATTAATCACCATAAAACACAGAATTTGAATACATACATAAGATTCTCATCATAGGTCATGAGCGCTTGTAAACCAACCGGATAATTCTACTACAAAGCCCATATCTCTTCAAAACGTATAAATCAATACATATTTATAGGTAGTGGGGACTTTCCCTTCACTACTCATGCATTCTCCAAAAATAGCCCACATGCTAGAAATAGCCATGTGTGCATTACAAGCCAACTATAAGAGCATGCAAGCTCACTAATAATAGATTATCTTCTATTATAAGTCAGTAGATCTAATCATATTAATAACCTAAGCCTTGCACGATGTTTTAACTTATTTCACATGAGATCTATCTAAAAATAGAATTTGCTTGAACTACAAGTCTTTATGTTCTATTCTTATCTCCAAAACCTTGCTTGCCGCTACTCCAACCCTTTATTCTTCCAATCTTGCTTGTGGCTTAAAATGCGACTAAGAATGTAACACAATTTGTAAGGGCACAAGCCCTTTGTGCGTTGTCTATCTTACTCCCACGTGTGTCTTTGAGCCCAAATCTCACGCATCAAAACCCCTCGAACCACTTATACTTAGTATCTTCCAAGGGTCCAACATAAGAGAAATGCAATTGATTTTGAATCTTTAGCATATTTGAATGTTTTTAGAGTTTTAGCATATTTGAATATTTTTGGATTTTTAGGATGTTTGAATTTTTTTGATTTTTAGTCCCCTTAAGGGCATAGATGAAAACCTATTCTCCAAAGAGAAGGAAGGGTGATCTAATAATTCCCCTGGGAAATATATATATTTTTAGTGCTTTTGATGAATTATACGGTTTGTAAGAAAATATGTTAAAGAAAACTTATCCCCCACCGTGTGTGTGTGTGTGTGTGTGTGTGTGTGTGTGTGTGTGTGTGTGTGTGTGTGTGTGTGTGTGTGTGTGTGTGTGTGTGTGTGTGTGTGTGTGTGTGTGTGCAAAGTGAGGTTCAGGTGTTTAACCACTCCCTCAATAGTCAAGTTGAACCTATAAATAGAGTATGTCATAAAGAATTAGGGGGATGTGGTTTCCCTTAGTGTGAGTAGCATATGAACTAGCCAATGAGTATGTTGTATGAGGGCCCATTATTCGCCGATGTGAATGATAGAATCATGTGATCATGAATCTTAAGATGAGTGTCATGTGAGAATAGATGCATGAGTGTGTGGGTAGGAAAGCTATGTCTTAAAGGATTGTGTCATGTATGAGGTGTAATCGATCTGCTTGGAAGACCAATATATGCAAAGTGTATTACGAACCTTGTTTTATGGCTTAGTCCCATGTGGCGGAGACTATGATACATAGAGATGCATCGACGGTAAAGGTTGAGGAGACCAATTCAAGATAGTATCCGAGAGGTGAAAGTGTCGGACCATTTCTAGGGGTTTGTGACAAAATCATAAGTGTGGGTTTTACCCCATATTTGATGAAGAGAATACGCTCAATAAAAATTCAATTCAACATTAATCAATAACACTAGTTACATATATAGGACATTCCTATAACCACTCCACCAACCTCACACACTAAATCTAGGTGGGTGGTTCAACCACTTTTATTCCAACCTATTTTCCCTCAACCTTCCTAAGAACACTCTCCTAAATCCTACGAGAGTGTTATTCATATCTCACATACATTATTATTATCGTCCACACAATCAAATTAATACACCCATGTTAAGACTAATTCCTAACATTCCCCCTTAGTGCTAACATGGGGAGAGGACACAATAGTCTGGAGATGCAAAATTCATTGACCTGATTTTCATAACCCCCTCGATGTAAAGATCCATGTGGATGTCAATTACAACCGATAATGCATCCAAAATAATCTCCAATACAATTTTTTTGAAAATTATCAACTTCCCCCTTTTTCAAAAAATAACTTATGTCCCTTTTACAAATATATTTTTATATCTTGCTTCTTATAAATGAATAATTGCCTTTTTAAAAATCTACTTCCCTCATTTTTTCAAAAGATATATCTTTTTATAATTTTTACCCTTTTTAAAAATATTTCACCTCCCTTCAAAATAACTACCCACTTTGAGGGGTGCTTAATGTGGGTTGAACTCTAACTTTTCAAACCGCAAATAATCCCACCACGTGGCCTTTTGAAAATGAAAAGGGATAATTACCCTTATCCACATCTTTAGGGATTCATTATTACAAGTTGAGAGAAACGACATGTGAGAGACAAGCTAAAATTTGTGATTCACACACCATTGATTGAAGGCCCGTGTTGAGATCTGTGACCAAGTTGTAAAAAAATTGGTGCATGGTCTATGCATCTTACCCAATATTGAGTTAAGAGATGTGGAGAAATATCCTCGGGACTATGTATACAAAATGCTGAGACCATAACCACGATATGCATAATTGATGTTGATCGTAAAGGAAAATATGACAAAAGGTTGTGAACCATGAAATATGAGCAAGGACATTTCCGAGTTAATTATTTGTGATCTATCACAGCTTACAGGGGAGGTCCGATTTGAATCGTCAATAAATGGTAGCCTGATTCAATGCCTTCATTTCCAACATAAAACCTTGCTCAATCCTTGGTCTATCATTGTAGGGTGCGGCACACTAGAGAGCTTGACATAATGTACTGGTGGTCTTGGTTCAGATATTTTTCAGAGTCTTGCAATTTTAGATGATGAACTCGTCAATGATTTTGATCCAATTTCGTTGCAGGAGTTTTCACAACATGCATGTCATTTTTAATGTTGAGATCAGGTATCAAAGATTCACCGAAGACAATGGAGAGACCAGAGTAACTGTTAAGATATATCGATCGACCTCCTCAAGCTGATATAGGTTGTTTTTAGTATGATGAACGAATTTCAAAAACATACACCTGCAATGTAATTTCTTCCTTTGAAAATAATATAACCTCCGTGCAAAATATAATTCAAATAGCTCTGCAAACTGTAAACTTCTATTTTACCTTTAAAAATTTCTGAACAATTTTTTTTTAATTTTTAATTTTTGAAATGCAAAAAATGAACAAAATGGAGTGAAAAATATGGAAAGAATAAAATGATGCAAGTGAATGATTCCTGCCAAATGGGTTCGCATGAGGTCTGCTCTGCTACATTTTTGACAAATTACAATAAGGGTGAATGAACCAACAATGGGTTTTGCACGATTCCTACTCTACATATCCATTGTTTGCACATTTTGACATCGTAACAAATGGATGACACATAGACAATGGAAAATGAGTTTGCACAAGGTCCGCTCTGCTTGCCCATTTCCATTACCTAACCTGGCAAACGAAGCATGAGTGGGCTTAAAACTAGAGAGGCCTCATACGAAAACCTTATCTGATACCAAGTGTGGGTTTTACCTCATATTTGAAGAAGAACATATTTTCAATAAAAATTCAATTTAACATTGATCAATAAACCTAGTTACATATATATAGGAACATTCCTATAACCACTCCACCAACCTCACACACTAAATATAGGTGGGTGGTTCAACCACTTTTATTCCAACCTATTTTCCCTCAACCTTCCTAAAAGCACTCTCCTAAATCCTACGAGAGTGTTATTAATATCTCACATACATAATTATTATTGTCCACACACTCAAATTAATACACCCATGTTAGGACTAATTCCTAACAAGAAGAGGATCATTTCTAATGGTAAGAGTGATTGTAATGGCAAAGTTGATTAAGATTATTGCTAATTGATGCAAGTGGTATACTAGTGGTAGGGATAACCATAGAAGTAACAGGGTCAACGTTAAAATATTTGAATGGTTCAAGGTCATCAAAAATAGTGTCTTCATAATCATCATAAGTAAAATTAACATATTGATGTATTATATATGGGACGTGCTACATGGCATGGATCAATGGATGACCAAGAAGAAGATTGAATATTGAATATCCATAATATGAAAGAAAGTGGGAATTTTTCGATTCATAAATTATAAATCCAATGTGATCATTCCTATAGATGTTTGTGTGGTGGTGTCATAACATCACACAAGAAGAATAGATTTCATGATTGTCGTATCAAGGATACATAATTGTGTGAGTAATGATAAAGGAAATATATTTAGAGAAGATCCATTATCAATGAGTACACCCTAGATGAGGAAATTTTAGATGTAATACATAATCAAAAGAGGAGGAAAAGTATTATTAGCACCGGTGATTAGAACATCCTCATCGGTAAATGTAATGGCTTGATTCATGAGCTTAATATATTCCATGATAGATGCAAAAGCTTCAGGTGGATTGTCACTTTATAATTTAATAGAGTGCAATACTTCTTCTAATGTGTGGTGAAAATTAGGATTCTGATGAAGGAGATAGAAAAAAATATCTTAGTAAGAGTAATCTTTAATTGCTCAATGATACCATAAGTTTTGGATGATCCAATGGGTTGAGATGGTTGTGTCGTAATAGGTGGGGGTGCAGGGACTCCTATGGGTTGTTTATTGTGTCAAGTAGTTATGACAATAAAAATAGAAGTAGAAAGGGGATGATTGTACTTGAGGAGGGAATTAAGTGACAATGGGTATATATTCAAATTGAATGACAGCTTAGGAATAGACCCGGGTAGGGGTGAAAGAATAAGGATTTGTCATAACCTTAGAAGAGGGATGCAAAAGGAGAATAGATCCTATATGTGGATGAAATCATGTTCACCAAATTATTTAACCTGAATTGGTTAGTATCTCTATGGGTATTATCTGATGGTATATTGTCCTAATCATTTAGTTTCCCAGGCTACTTGCAAAAATAACAGTTAAGAAATGATAAACAATGATGAATAACGATAGTTTATGAAACAAAGTGCTAAATAAAAGAGAGAAAATAACTTAGTTGATCTACCACTCTGTGTGATGATCTAGGATGTGTTATCCAAAATAGCACTCCCTTTTCCATTTTGGATCACTTATCAAGTTTAGGAATAAGGTTGCCTCTTTCTTGACATCAAGGTCTAAAAATGGTTGAGTATGAAATCTGTAGAGGCTTCTTGCGAGAAATTAGATGTTCCGTAAATTCCCACAATCTGTAAAATGATAATATAACAATTTATGCCTTCAACGGGTGTCAAGAACAGTCTACCATGGGCGTGAAGGAAATTTTTAGGTCCCAAATATGTTCACTTTTGCAAAAGGTCCAAAATTTGGCTAAGTTTCAAATTTGCGAGAGAAAGTTGAAGACAGGAAAAAATCCGTGGTGGATAAGAAAATGTTGGAGTTTTGTGAAATTTGTCTTCCACGGAATGAGAGATTGCAAAGTAATCTAGCTATAGAAAGGAAGAAAATTTCATGGATTTTCCTAACTCTACAAAGGATGGGAATATGTATTTGGTAGAGGCCACGATGCAATGGAGAATCACCTCTGGACCCACACGGCAGTGAAGCAAGTTGAGAAATGGTTAATTCTGAAAAACCATGAAAAATTATCCCACTATTCCATGAGTTTTCCTAACGTAGTGTTTGGTATATTATATAAGTCTGCGGGATGGTGAATTAAGTGAAGGATAAAATCCTTCACGTATTTTGTGCAAGCAAGAGGTTTGAGGTATGACGAGAGTTGAAACGGTTAAGTGCGGGATTCAAAACCAAAAGATAAGGAATGTCCATGGAAGCTAAATTGAAGGAATGCGGAGGTCATTGTTGATATTCCGTGGGTTATAAAGGTTAATACGTCATGGAACATCTAAATTTGCATGGAAAAATAAACATGCCAAACTCCAAATGCCATGATACAAGGTGGAACTGATTTTTGGGTCACATATTTTTATTGAGATCTGTAAATTTCATGGGAATCATTACATTCACTTCATCTCTCCAAAGGCTACATTTTACAATAAAGAAACATATATAAATATGTTGTTTCAAGGAAGGACTAGGAAAACATGAGATTGTAAGGGAAAAAACATAGTTTTCTCATTTCAAGTGCTCAACCATCCCACCTACCCAATTTAAATGCCTAAATGATGCCCATGATCTTTCCTGTGAATTTTGATGGCATGCTACAAAGAAAATGGTTTCTTGTCTCCAAAAGTTAATGGCGATAATATCTATGGGAGATGAATATGTCCTCGCTCATTGCAAATCCAATTTTGAATTTCCATCTCATCTCTCTCTCGCTCTCTCATATTCTATAAATGTAAATATAGAGGAACATTATAAGGGTTCCCTTCTATCAAATTTTCATGTTCTTCCTTAGAGCTAAGCATTTTCTTTCCTTCAAACCTCTACAACTTTGAATTTTGCAAGATATTTCTAACCTCTACTTTGTAAACTTGAGGATACATTCTGAGTGTAGTACATTTTGTTTTTTTCCTCCGAATGTTGTGTTCATTGTGGATGTTTTCCATTTTGTTTTCCTTAAGTTTTATCCATTATATTTTTCTTAACCTTGTGTTTTCTTTAAATTATCTCATATGTAATTATTGTGTGTATTTCAAGGTTAGGTTAAACCTATTTTAGTTTTGGTGCATCACCATTCTTTCATTTTATAGCTTTCCCTTTCTCTCAACACCAAATCTTGTGTGTTTTAGATTTATTTTAGATTTAGTTGCATTATGATTAGCTTAGGTTAGTTTGTGGTTAGCTAGGAGAAAATGAATCAACATTCTTTGGAGTTTTTTCTCAAAGAAAAAGGTCCCACACCTTGAAGAAAATCCCATGTTATCCAAAGTATTTGATATTCCATGATTAAAAATGGCGCTACTTCCGATCTCAAACAGTTCTAGCATGCTTGATGGGACATTGAAGAATTTCTTATCATTTCACTAATATTTTGTGTGTATCTTGGTGACATTTGGCTTTTTAACGCTTATTTCACTAAATATGGACTCTAGTATTTCAAGTATTGGAAGAAATCCATCTCCGTTTTTGCGTATATTGGATTCCATTTTTGTCTATACTTGGATTCCATTATTACTATTATTGGAATCCATTAGTAGCAATATTGGATTCCAATATTGTCATTATTGGAATTATTCTAGTTCCAATTTCACTATTATTGGATTCCAATATTACTATTATTGGATTCCAATATCGCTATTATTGGATTCCAATTTGGCTATTATTGGATTCTAATTTCTCCATTTTTAGATTTTCAATGTTGAGAGTATGTAAGGCTAGCAACTACTAACTATTATAAGGCATGATCCCGTTGGATTAATAAAAATAAAAATTAGCAATAACTTCCTACAAAATCTAGTTCAAAATCATGAGCGATTCTAACTCTTATAAGTCATAAGCCTTGATCTAAGGTGAGCAATTGCTTAGCTATTATAAGTCATGATCCCATTGTATTAAATGAAAGTGAAAAATCCTCGATGTAAGGTTAGCTTTCGGTAACTATTATAAGTCATGATCTCATTGTATTTAAGTGTGAGCCCCGTACTCTGAAAGTGCGAGCCTTAAAATATGAAAGTGTAGGGATCGCGATTTTAAAGTCCGAGAGCCTCACATTTTGAAGTGCAAGCCCCATGCTCTTGAAATTCTGAGATCCCCACACTTTCTAAGTGTGAGCCCTAAGACTATGAAAATTTTGAGCCTCACACTTTTGAAGTGATATCCTCGCTCTGAATAATCCGAGCCTCACACTCTAAAAGTGTGAGCCCCACACTTTCAAAGTTTGAGATTCGCACTCACACTTTCGAGTGCGAATCTCAAAATTTTAAAGTACATGACACGTAATTTCAATGTTTAGTATGCACATATCTTTATATTTGACACTTTGGCCAAATGCTAGTGGTGTTATTTTGACTTCCGGTGGAACTCAATGTTTCGCATGCAATTTGGTCATGGAATAGAGTTGCTTCTATCCTTTCATTCTCTTGAGAAACAGATAAGGGTTAGGGCTAGGAGGAATACCTGTTGAGTGTTGGGAAGGTGTGCGCGTACTGTAGAGAGATCAGATCGATTGTGAAGAACTCCTTTTTGTCTAGGAAGGACTACCTGTAAGTAAGAATACAAGACCACCAGATCTTAGTTAGACAATAAGTGAGGGAACTGCCTTAGGCCCAGGAAATATTAGACTTCCTTTCGAAGGTGGTCAGTTCCCCTTTTAATATGAATTAAAGCAAATGATAACAAAGAACTACAAGATACTACTTACTAGTTCCTGATGAAGATACAGGTCCAAGGAATGTGGTGGCGATAGTAAGGCTTAGTTGGGATGATCCGGTATTGGAAAGTGAGCTGATGAGGCTATCCTCAGTCTTTTCCAATGCTTGACGAGTGTGACAAAGCTGATCCAGCTTGCTCGATTCCATGCCTTCGGCTCGATCCTCTTCTCTGCAACCTCTTCTAGCTTGTTTCACTTCTCTTTTTTTTTCTCTCCCAAATGAATTCCGGATCCTTTCTTTTTGGTTGGGGGAGGTCATTAACAGGGAACCGATGGCGGTTACGTAACCGACGGCGGTCAAGTAGGAACCGATGTCGGTTAGGTCAAAGTGGCTATTTTTAGTAAAATAGCCATCTTTCCCTCCTTTTCTCCCGAGGGATCAGTTGTGGGCTTGGTCAAGTCATTATTAGGCTCATTTTGGTGTAGGTGAGGGGTAATGAGTCATGGGTGTGGGTCTGGACCAAGTCATAGGTCTTAATTAGGTTGGTTTAGGGTTAGGGCTAGGTCATGGTGAGGTGGCGAGATGAGGTGGCGGGGTTGGAGATGTGGATTTATTAATTATAAGGTAATTAATAAATCATTAGGTGTGTAAGGTTTAGGTGGTGAGGTAGGGTTAGGTTGCGGGACGAGATACGGGGTACAGGGCGTCATAAGACCCAAATTTGGTGTCTACATTTGCCCCTTGTTGTCATGTGGCTTGTATTTTAAAGCTGCACTGACAATAATAAAAAGTGGTTGCCCCAGTTAAGGGTATAGGTAATCCCCCTCAAGTCTATCACAGATGGAGGCGACATGAAATCAGGGATAGGGTTGATAAAGGGTAAATGATGGTGAGATGCTGGTAAGATGGTGGGGTAAGTACAAGGAAGCCGACACACGTTAAAATGCAGTAGTGCAACCAGGGTACATGGTTTGAAGAGCCAACAAGCAATTCATAGGCAAAGGTCGATAGTTTATCCAAACAAGGCTGATATAATCCTGGTATCCAAGGCATAGGAAGTAGCTCTAGGGAATATAACGGGGAAGGTACTGGAACGTTTAGGCATGTTCGGCAGTACCAAATGGTTGGTTTGGTTGAGATAAACGTCACGGTCTTGGTCTAAGAAAAGCTGGGTGGCGGATCAATTCAAGTATCCTAGTCATGCTAAAACATGAACAGGTGAGCTCGATTGAACAAACAACTACATTATGGGTGGATAGAATCGTAATTTGCGGGATTCGGTCGAGGTACTTAAATGGTGTGGTTGTGGGTCGGGCCGATTGGTTGGTTGTGGCCTTGGGTCGGGCCGAGTGATTGGTTGCGGCCTTGGGTCGGGCCTGATTGGTTGTTGGTCGGCCTTGGTTAGTCGGGCCTCGGGCCGATTGGTTAGTTACACCCTCGGGTCGGGCCGTGGTTGGTCATGCGCCTTGGTCGGCCGATTGGGTTGTTGCAGCCTTGGGTCGGGCCGATTGGTTGGTTGCGCCTTGGGTCGGGCTGATTGGTTGGTTGCGGCCTCGGGGTCGGCCGAGTGGTTGGTCGCGCCTTGGGTCGGGCCGATGGGGTTGTTGCGGCCTTGGGTCGGGCCGATTAGGTGGTTGCGGCCTTGGGTCAGGCCAATGAACGTAAAATAAGGCTATTGAGGAAAGGCTAGGGGTAGGTGATGTGGTGAAAAATAGAGTTCGGTGGAGAAGAGTAGGAGTTAGGGTAAACTAGGCAGGTAACCGATATCGGTTAGTATTGACTTAAGATCGGTTTCATAGGGCGCGCCATAACCGATATCGGTTAGAGGTCAAAACCTATAAAAAGAAAAAATATGGCGTGTCATTTTCACATTGTGAATTTGAGTGCCAACCTGTTTCTTGTCTAAGTTTTGAATTGATTGAGTTGGGTATTTGAGCTGAGTTGGCACTAGTTGAGTGGGGGAGTGAGTTATTGGTAGGCCCCAGAGATCAGGAGGCAGAGTTTGATTGGTTGAGGACCCTGCTGAGGAGATTTGGAGCCATGGCACAACCTGGAGGAGTAGGAGGTGTTGGAGGAGCTGGACCACCACCACCTATCCCACCACGACGACGTGTAGTCATACCGGTAGGCTCTAAATCTCTCTTTGTGTGAAGTTGATGAATTTAGCTAGGATGTGGGTTTTGGGGTAGGAATCTAAAATTTGAGAAAATAATGAATAAATGAAGGTAAAGCATAAAATGGAGTGGGTAGATATGTTAGGTAAGTCAAAATGGCAGGGTGGGTGAGTTTTTAGGCAATTGGGCTGGGTAGATAGGTAGAAATAGGAAGAAAGGGGATTTGGGGGTCGTTTTCGATCCAGCCCCGAAATCCCACAGTGACCGATGTCGGTCACTAAGCGGCGCATCGGTCACCACGTAAGTCGCTTTTATATTTAAGGTTCGAGAGACCAACAGCGTCGGTCATGTGTCGACCGACGTCGGTGCATAAAAGTAGGGTATAGACAAGGGGTGGGGGACCGATGGCGGAGGGTGACCTGCACGGTCCACCATGGGTAGGAGGAAGCGGTGTGAAATTTGTTGTGTTGGTTTGTCAGTAGGCAAGTAGAATAGATTTGTGGGGTGAAGGGGAAAAGGTAGAGTTCTTAGGAAAGGTTATTGGGGTGGGGGTAATCGGGTGGTGTATGAGTGGGGTAGGTGGTAGGTTATGGGATAGGTAAAGGGATATCAGAGGTGTTTTGTTGGGTGGGGTTAGTGATATTGGGGTTATTGGGTAGTTGTTTTTGGAAAGGGTAGGCCTAATGGAGTGGGTTGATTTTTCAGCACGCCAAAGAAATGACGATGCGGGATCGGATGCCACCTCTACTGGGGCAGATGCAGCCACATGTGACTGCAACATAGTGGGCAGTCATGCGGGAGGTTGGACTCGGTGGAGTCCAGAGATATAGGGTTGTGGATAGGGACCACAACCTGATGGTTGCCCTCATCGAGAGATGGGATCCGGCAACCAATGTCTTCCATCTCCCTACTGGAGAGATGACAGTCACACTAGAGGATGTGTATCGCATCCTGAGACTGCCGATCATAGGGTAGGCGGTGTTCTAGGTGGATGCTGAGACAACGATGGATAGCATCTTGTAGGTATTCGGGGATGCAACCCCATTGATTACGTACCATAGACGAGCATCTGCTACGGCGATATGTATCACGCACATCAACAGGAGACACGGCTTGCCGTGCTGATGATGATTGGTATCACCTACTTTGCCCTCCCGGACTCAGAGGGAGGTTGCTTCCCATGGGCTCTGATGGGAGTATTGCATGAGATGGTGGAGGAGCACACCTGCTATGCATGGGCACCGGTGTATTTGGTGCAGCTATACAGAGAGCTCTGGGGCTATCGCCGTATGAGGTGATTCGGGATATGCTCGACATTCTTGCTACACTGCTGGGCCTATGAGCATATCGTGTGTTTATGACCTGTAGGGCTGCCCCAGCAGCCAGGGCCACAGGAAGTGTATAGGTATGGGTTTCAGAGGTGGTTAGGGGTCGTGGGCCAGCCAAAAGCGATTATTGCGAGGTGAGATGTCGCGTACTACGGGCATATGTTAGAGTCCAAGACATCTTCCTGGATAGGCCGGACGGAGACCCAGGGAGCATGAGCGGATTCCCCTAGAGAGGGTACGCCGACAGTTGGGCCTACGACAGGATGAGCCACCTCCCTTCCCACAGTATTGGAGGGAGGATGTAGAGGCACCACTACCTCTTCCGCAGCCATTGGACCCAGTCTGGGTCGCAGAGAGACCGGCTGATGATACGGTGGACGACGCCGGTGTTACAGGTGCATTTTTGGTTTGGTGGGCAGGGCAGAGGGCAGCCATGAGAGCACAGCCCGCACAGCCAGATTTGGCAGCTGTTATAGCGGAGAGGGACCGTCTCTTGGGCCAGGTGCAGTTATTACAGGGGCAGCTTGCTTGCACACAGGCACAGATTGGGGCGCTATAGGGGTAGTTGGCCCAAGCATAGTACACGCACAAGCACATGTACCCTTGAGCACAAAGTGCGAGTGTGAGTGCCACCAGTATTGTGTACAGCACGTAGCACACACCTCGAGCACAGTGCAAGTACACCTCTCGGGCATAGGGCATACAAGTAGGTCAGGGTCCACTTCTATTAGGAGCCGGGGGACCAGCCCCACCAGCCATGGTGGCACGGGCCTAATATATGGAGGCGAGAGCAGAGGCCCGATATTATCAGGACGTACTAGATGGTACCGAGGCTGACTATTAGCCATATGCAGCTCACATAGCCGAGACGTCTCGAGTCACAGGTCATAGGAGGCCGCAGGCCATGCGGTGGGTCGCTGACGGGTAGGAGGCGAGATCCGCACAGGGCCACCGAGAGACGAGCCAAGGGAGGGGGAGAGAGCTGAGTCACCCCAGGAGCAGAGATGGGTTTTTTTGATAGAGACACCGGTCTGCGAACCGAGTGTGTATATAGAGGCCTGCGTGCCCTCATAGGATTTATGTATTCATGTTTGTTATATATACCGGCCTGCGAGCCGAGTACATGTTGTATAGTTGATACCGGCCTGCGAGCCGAGTATATTTTTGACATGAGAGGCCGCCTACGAGCCGAGTCGAGATTTTGACAGAGACAGCGGCCTGCGTGCCAACTTTGTATTTTTTGTTTGTATGATAGAGGCCCCATGCAGGTAATTTGTATATTGTAACATTGTTTTGATTATATATATAGATGATGAGGTTGATCCATATGGTGTGTATAATTGTGGATTTGGTGCATATATTATAATGTTTTATGTTTTTTTGTCGATGGTATTGGAATGTTTGTGATGTATATATAAATGATGTTGATGATGTTTTAATGATATGCATATGTTTTGAAATATTGATGTTTAGTATGATGATGGATGTTGATAGTGATGTCATTATGCAGGGAAAAGAGGCGGGCACCGCCAAAATTTTGCAAAAATAAAGAGAAGGCCTAGATATAATCAAAATAGGTATAGGTTGACTGATATCGGTTAGATAATCGATGTCGGTCACTATCGATCGATATCGGTTACATAACCGACATCGTTATATGTTAAAACAAGCTTTTCTAAAAATAGAAAAGTGGGAGGTAATTTTAGATTCTTTTTTTTGAGCCATTCATCATGTTAAATATGAGGATACGAGGCATTGTCGTCCATATAGGGTAGTTGCATGGGAGAATTGAGTGATAAGGAGGAAAGAGACAGTAAAGTGATTGTGAGCATGGAGTAAGAAGGTGTAAAGGCAAGTAATAGTGAAGGGGGTGGTGAACATGGTGAACAAGGAGAAGCATCCAGCGGGTGCGGGTAGAGAGGAGAGGGAAGACAGTTCCACCTCAAACTGCCGCATCCCAGAGGTATATATCATTTTTGGTTTGGATTTAAATTTTTTTGTATGCATATGAATAGGATGTGGGAAGGTAAGTGGGCAAAGATGAAAAAGAAAGGTGATAGGCAAAAGGTTTGGGATGGGGTGAGTGTTGTAAGGTAGGTAATCAGGTGTTGGAGATATGTGCGTAGGTACAGAGAGGGGAAAACGAGCAGCGCAGAAGTTATTATAGGTGGTGTTTTTTTAGCGGGGTGGTTGGAATTGATAGTGACCGATATCGTTTAGGAATAACAGGTATCGGTTAGGTAACTAGTATCGGTTGTCTATAACCGATATCGGTTAAGCATCTGTGTAAATTTGTAGATTGCGATAAAAAACACGTTAGAAGTTATTTGTTGATTTGTTGTTTGTTGGTTTAATGTGTGCAGGCACAGGTAGGGTTGAGGATGAATGATAGGGTGCCAGCTTTGTTGTCACGGGTCCGAGTGGATGTAACACCAACTGAGTGGGCATTAATAAACCATGTGGGGTTAAGTGGAATCCACTATTATTCATGGATCACACACAATCATGCTATGTTGTAGGCGCTGATTGAGAGATGGAATCCTAAAAAAATACCTTTTATCTGCCAACAGGGGAGATGACAGTGACGTTAGAAGATGTGTTCCGAATTTTGAGACTCCCAATTATAGGAAGACCAAAGTGTATCGGCCCGGGGCCTAACGCTGCAGCATAGGTAGCGATGACGGCGGTATTTGTTCCACCTTACGAGATTTGACACAACGAGGTTTGACATTCACTTATGGTATAATGTTTGTGGCACACCTTGAGGAAACAAGGTTGGCAGTGGTATTAATGATAGCGGTGGGGTATTATGCATTACCTAGAGTAGACGGGGGAAGATTTCCGAAATCATTGATGTGTATTATTCGTGAGATGATAGAAGGTAGCGTTACTTTCGCATGGGCACCTGCATATCTTGCGAGCTATACAGGGGTTTATGGGCATGCAGGTGAAATCATAGGACTACACTGGATTGTGCATATTTATTACATTTTTGGGCCTATGAGCACATTATGTGTGTGCGACCAATAGGCCGACCAATCTAGGGAGGAGAGATAGGAGTGTAGAGGTTGGGATTCAGATGATGGGTCCAGACAGAGCAAGAGGCAAGAGCCGAAACCGTGATAGATGACGCTGAGTATTATAGGCAGATGTGGGAGATGGTGACGATTGCGGATATCTGTTGGAGGTCGTACGGGAACTACATGGTGACGGTGAACATAGCCGAGGATTTGAGGGGTGTAGAGTGATTAAGGTGGATCACGGGACACATGCCAGGTGAGTACGAGAGGATTCCTCTAGATCACGTGCGGCGACAATTTGGATTTGTTCAGGATATACCCATGGCTCATAGACCATACAGAGGATCAACGCCGAGGCACCCTTCTCACCACCACAACTGACACTTCCAGAAGGACCAGAGGAGACAACAATGATCGCATCGCATGGTAATGGATGCAGGAGTGACAGAGTCTTATAGATTATGGTGGGTAGCAGAGCTGCGAGGTGCACGTGAGAGGGCCGATCATCCTGACTTAGCTGTGATTACAGCGAGAGAGACCACCTGCAGGGTTTAGTTCACCAGCTTCAAACACAGGTGAATGAGACAACGGGATTGTTAGAGGTTTTGCAGTCACGAGTGGAGAGACTAGAGGCAAGATTCCTCCACGCGAGAGGGCGTATTCGTATGTTACAGGAGAGATTGGCGATCAGTGGGAGGAACCAATAGCAGTGGCCCCTTTGAGGATGGAGAGGCTAGGTGAGCGGCGTCGACGATCACCATCACTACCTGGTTTGGGATGAGGTGCGGGGGCCTACGTGAATTTCATAGGGGTAGAAGAATAAATAAGGATGCCGACCTACGCGTCGATGATAGAGAAGATGTATTTGTTTAACATCTAAATAAAACTAAATATGTATGTTGATTTTGAGGTTATGATAATAATAATAAATGTTTGTGTTTTGAATGTTTGTATTGGTAAAGGACAAAGGTGAGTGATATCAATATAAATATGCGAAAACATTTATATTTTTAAGCAAAACACAACACATGATAGGTTAAGGTAGGGGATGGTCGAGCTAACCTTGGAAGACCCCATGTCTCCTAAGTGCCCTACACACCCATTGCTGCAAAAGTAAGGAGGGGCCTCGGATCGATGTAGTTCTCCTTAGGACCAGGGGAGAGGTGAATTTGGACAATTTGGTTGTGGTTAGGCAATTTGTTGGTTGGTAAAAATTTTGATATTGGTAGGGTAAGGTTGTTGGAGTTGGTAAGGTATAGGTGAAGCGAGGGTTAGCTTACCCAAGCATTAGGGAACCATGTCCTGATTAAGGTCAACACATAATCCCAGATTCGGGTAAAAGAGGCAAAAATGTCCCATAGTTGGAAAGAGCTAAACAAACCACGTATTATCATAGGATGAGCTTGAATCCCTAGGTACCTTGCATAGGCGAGAAGTTGATAGGTCAAAAGATTTGTATAATCACAATATATCGGATATACGTCACGTCCCTTGAGTTTTGTTGTTGTGAAGAATGGTGAGGTGAGGTGGATAGTATAGCTGGGGCGTAGAGGACTTGTTATAAGGTGATTATTCTAACAAAATAGATCTAAACCGAAATAGACAAGTCCATGACTCAAAAGTGCTTTTGAATACTTGCTTTTATTTTTCTCGGATATAGACCGATCGATGCAAGAAGTCTATATGGGATATGATTTTTTTTGTTTCTTGAGATCTTCATGAAGCTGATCAATGCGAGAAGCTTCTGATAGAGGCTGACTTTGTATAGTTGTCCTTCAAGGGAGTAGTCTACTTATAGTAGCATGATGCAGCTTTGCACATAGCTGTCCTTCGAGGGAGCAGTCTAGTGTATAATAGTAGATGCGACTTTGCACATAGCTGTCCTTCGAGGGAGCAGTCTAGTGTATAATAGTAGATGTGACTTTACACATAGCTATCCTTTGAGGGAGCAAGTCTAGTGTAGAGCGTAGCGGTCTAGATGTCCATTTGGCATGAAGCATCTAGTTTTGCAGGAAGTTTGACTCAAGAATATCCCAGAATCATATAATTGAGAACTTGTTATTTTGATACTTTTAAGTCATGGACCAGACTAAAAAGGGGAAGGCATCTTTAAGAGGAGGTGATGATCAAACCATGTGAGCTTGATTCCATTTTGAGATGCACGAAACAAGGTGTATGAGGTGGTAAATGAGCTCAAGGGACGAGCGCAAGGTAGATAAGAAGTGATGTAACACTAAATTCAACAGTAGAATGGTCGGAGATGCAAGGCATTAAGGGGTTCAGGCTCGGGTTTACCATTAAGCGAAGCTAAATGATAAGTACCTGATCCGTAGGTGTGAGTGATAATGTAAGGCCCAATCCAATTAGGAGCAAATTTTCCACGTTTGCTCTTTTCTAGTTTGGTTACATGTTGATTCTCTTTGAGGACAAGATCACCAATCTTAAAGGTACGCTCATGAATTCACTTATCATAAGCACACTTAATGTGCTTTTGATAAATTTGTAGGTGGTCAAGAGCTATAAGACGACACTCGTCAAGAAGCTCTAATTGGGCTAACCGCTCTTGGCGGAAGTCATCATTGGTAGAATATCCCAAGAGATATTCGAGAGAAGGTATTTGTATTTCGAGAGGCAAGACAACCTCGGTACCATACACCAGAGAGAATGGTGTGGCATTAGTGGAAGTATGAATGCTGGTACGATAAGCCCAAAAGGCAAAGGGGATGTGATCATGCTATTTTTTCCCAGAATTGTTAATGACTTTCATGAGAATTTTGATTAAGGTTTTGTTAGAAGATTCGGCTTGTCCATTTTCTTGTGGATAGTAGGGTGATGAGAAGCTAAGTTTGATACCAAAGTTGTCACAAAGGTCTTGTAACAACTTATTTTTGAAAGATTTTCCATTATCTGTTATCAGGCGATGAGGAACACCAAAACGACAGATAATGTGATGATTGATGAACTCAACGATTTTTTATTTTTTGGTTGAAATGAGTGGAACGACCTCCACCCATTTAGTGTAATATTCAGGTTGCCATGATGATCCAACGGTGATGCTGCGAAGAAGGTGGGTGAATCTCACCAATAAGGTCTAAACCCCATTGTGAGAAAGGCCAAAGATCTCGTGCGACCTATAACGGGTGGCTAGGAGTATGTTGAAGGTTGGCATGTTGTTGACACATAACACAACACTTAACATATTCGCAGCAGTCTTTATTGATAGTAGGCCAATAATATCCTAGGCGAAGGATCCGCTTGGCCATGGCGAGGCCACTAAAGTTCCCGCCACAAATTCCGTCATGGATTTGTTGGGTGGTATGAGCGACTTCAGTGCCGGTTAGACAACGAAGGAGGATACCATTGAAGCCATGTTTATAGAGGAGTCCCCCCATGATGACATAACGAGAAACACTTTTAAGAAAAGCATGTTTTCCATTACTAGTAAGGTCAGGTGGTAGAACAGAGGTTGTAAGGTAGTCGTGAAATTGGTGATACCAGGTATCCTGCGAATCAGCAGATACATTATTTACCATACAAACATCCGGAACTAAGTAAGATGGGGCAAAGAGTTGTTGGACCAAGACAAATATGTCCGAGTCAGTTGGTGAGGCCGAATTTGCGAGGCCAAGCAAGCCATAGTATCTGCAAATTTATTAGTTGAGCGGGGAATGGTTTGGATAGAATAATGAGAAAATAAGGTCAAAAGTGAATCCATGTAATGTTTGTACTTTTGAAGTTCCTCATTTTTACATTGGTAGATGCCAGTAACTTGATTTACTACCAATTGAGAGTCACCGAAAATATTAATAGACTTCACACCTAAGTGTAACACAACATGGAGACCCAAAACAAGGGCCTCATATTCCACTGTATTATTAGTGCAGGGGAAATTGAGCATGAATGAAAGAGGCATAGGTTCACCTTCAAGAGGAATGAGAATAACGCTTGCCCCTCCACCGCGGTGGCATTTAGATCCATCGAAGAAGAGGGTCATTAGATATGACACATCATTGAGTGAAAGAGTTGCGATGAGCTCATCAGGGAAAGTAAAATTGATAAATTGTGCCCTAGGTAAAGGGGCTTCCACGAGTTGGTCTGTGATAGTTTTTCCTTTGACTGATTTCTGGTGTACAAACTCAAGGTCGAGGTTGGCGAGGAGCATAAGCCATTGGGTGATGCATTGGTTTAAATGAGGTTTGGAATACATATAATGTATGGGGTCAGCGTTGGTGATGACAAAAATTTTGTGATTCAGGAGGTAATGTCGAAGTTTGGTGGCCAAAAATGATAGGGCTAGGCAAAAATTTTCTACGTGTGTATACCTAGTCTCGTAATCCACAAGAGTACGTCTTATGTAATAAAATGCTTGTTCTCGATGCTCAGAGTCATGATGTGCAAGCATGGCTCCTACAACATGGGCGGTGGTAGAAAGGTAAAGTTAGAAAGGGCGATCGTCCTGAGGTGGGACAAGCACGGGTGGCTGCAAGAGATAAGCTTTAAGAGCCTCAAATGCTTGGTGGCACTCCTCGCTCCATTGAAAGACAATGTCCTTTTTAAGGAGATGATGGAAAGGTTGACATCGATCCGAGAGTTGTGAAATGAAACGCCGGATAGATTGGAGTTTTCCTTGCAAACTACACAATTGTTTGAGGTTAGTGGGTGGGGGCATTTCTAGGATAGCTTTGACTTTAGCTGGGTCGACCTCAATGCCACACAAAGAGATGATAAAGCCAAGGAGTTTTCCCAAAAGGACGCCAAAGACACATTTCTTTGGTTGAAGACGAACACAGTATTGTAATAGGCAATCAAAATAATGGTTAAAACATCGAGATGTTCACTGCGATGTTTAGATTTTCCAAGAAGATCATCGACATAATCCTCGAGGATAGTGTGCATAATGTCATGGAAAATATAAGTCATAGCCCACTAATAGGTTGCACCAACATTCTTAAGGCCAAATGGCATGACATGATAGCAAAAGGTCCCCCAGGGGGTAATGAAGGTAGTTTTATGTTGATCACCTGGGCTACCAAAATTTGATTGTATCCCGAGAAACCATCCATGAGAGAAAGCATCTCATGGCCCACAGTGAGATCAAAAAGTTGATCAATGCTAGGTAAGGGGAAGTCATCCTTTGGGAAAGTGAGGTTAAGGTCCCAAAAATCCATGCATATCCGAAGTCCCCCGTCACTTTAGTGATAGGTACGACATTAGAAATCCATTACGGATAGTCAATAGGTAAGATGAAAGAAACAGAAAGGAGGCATTGAAGCTCTTCTTTCACCAAGAGGGCAATGCGTGGATGCATTTTTCTTAGTTTCTATTTAACTGGTTTAGAGTCTGGTTTCAGAGTGATGTTATGGACAACAATGTCAGGATCGATTCCTGGCATGTCGGCGTAAGACCAAGCAAAAGCTTGATTACGGGCACGGAGGAAGGTAGTGAAGGTGGCTTGTTCTAATGTGTCGAGAGATTTTCTGATCTTTAAAATGTGAGGATCATCCTCTGTGTGGATGTTGATTTCTATAGTTGATTCATTCAACATAGTTTGGGTGTCAGATGGTAAGGCACGTTGAATATAAGAGTCGTCCGCACCGAGGTAGGTGAGGATGGAGTCATCATCTTGCACTCCACAACATTAATCGAAGGTGAATCTTCTTCGATCATATCTAGATACAAAAGGGGAGATAAGATGGGTCCTCACTATCGCGTTGATAAGTGAGAGGACCCAGGAAGATAGCATTCACGAAAAAAAAGTTAGGAGGGATAGATTTGGTCTATCGATTCTCGTGGGTGAAGATGGAAAAATGGACGATGAAGGTTCGAAGGGGTGATTTCATTGTTTTCCGGATACAATTGACATGAAGTTTCGTTGGTGTAG
Source organism: Taxus wallichiana var. yunnanensis (assembly GCA_018340775.1). Taxonomy (NCBI): domain Eukaryota; kingdom Viridiplantae; phylum Streptophyta; class Pinopsida; order Cupressales; family Taxaceae; genus Taxus; species Taxus wallichiana. The sequence goes on along the minus strand of CM031242.1, from coordinate 981,672,289 downwards.
GTGGTTCAAAAATCCAAGACGATGACGATCTTTGTGTTTGCGGGTAGTTACAGGAATGATCGTATGTCAGCCTTGTTCATAAAGATCGAAACCAAAACCCTTCCAAGCACAAAGGTCAGGAAGGTGAGGGCGAAACGACGGTTGGTTAGATATCAAAAATCAGATTGGAAGGGAACCACACCAAGGGGAGGTTTAGGGGTGACAGAGGATGTGTCGACACCCCCATATGTTAGGTTGGTGTGGAAATTAGGTGGTCCGTAGGAGATCACCTCCCCCACACGATAGTCGTAGGTAGGATGTGCATGTAACTGTCCATACTCCTGTGGGGTATGGAAGGTGCTAACGTTGTATAGGTAGTATTCCCTAGCGTAAGGCATTGAAAAACATCTACCAAGGGATCTAAAGTTGGGATGTTGTCCGCGGGGAAGGAAGTGGTATTCGCGGCGGTGGATTCATTGGTCGAAGGTGTGAGTGTGGTTAAGGTGGATGGTTGAGGTGTGGTTGAAGTAGATGGTTGGGCTGGATCAATGGGTGCCTTGACTGGTACAAGCACATCATTAGGGCGATATAACATATTGTAGGTTTTGAAAGGGGAAGCGTCAGCTTTGACGGTGTAAGACTTCCCCTCATACTCAAATTTGATGCATCTATGTAAGGTGGAAGGAACGCATCCCATAGCCCTCGGATCCAAGGGTGGCCTAACAATATGTTGTATTGAATTCTCCCTCAAGGACATAGAAGAGTTCGGGTAAGGTACGTGGCCCTACACGAATGTTAAGGATCACGGTGCCTAAGGTAGAAGTAATAGCATCGTTGAATGAACGCAACATGGTGGGGTTGGCACACATGCAGCTAGGAGGGATATTCATCTATTGGAAGGCTTTGGAAGAGACAATGTTTAGGCTAGCACCCCCGTCGATCATAACACGATGTACCCGGATGTCCCGATGTAAGCTAAGATGAAAAGAGCTAGATCAGGATCTTCTGCACCAAAGACGACAATTTCTTCTTCGGAAAAACTGACAGTAGTGGCTTGTTGTACAGGGACAGAAGTGGTTGTGGAGGTAGGTTGTTTGGTGAGAGAAGTAACGTGGTTGGGTGTTAAAATGGAGGTGACGGGTAAGATTTCGTTAGGTAGGACCTCTATCCCTTGAAGGATCTCAACTAAAGCTTGTCAATGTGATTCATATGTTTGAATGAGATCATAGAGTGTCATTTTGACAGGAGATTGGTGAAGTTGTTTGATTATGGTGTGGTGGGCAACTCCATCAGAGATGGGATAGGTAGGTCCACGAATGACCACTTTAGGTGGTGGTGCGATCGGGATGGCAGAAGGAGAAAGAGAGGCCACAGGTGTGCTTTCTTTAGCTTTCCCATTGTTTTTCTGACCTCGAGTAGCAATGTTAATCATGTTGATCTTGTGAATACGAGAGGAGGAAGATGGCGGGGATAATTCATTGCTCCCGGGAGGTGGGGTTGCAATGATGATAGATTTTGGCGAGGCGGGGACAGGTGGTATAGGAGAAGGGATTGAAGCTAATGGATTCTCTCTCTCAGTAAATTATCTTTCTTAGGCTATCTATCCGAGATAGGTGACTCGTGAAGGATGGCTTTCAAAGCTTTGCATCCTTCTACATCGTGTCCTGGTGTGCGATGATAAGCACAAATTTTAGATTCATCATAACCTATAGGTCAAGGTTTAGATGGATTATAGAATCTGAGCGGGGGTAGGGAAATGGTTGCATCCCCTACCAACATATCAAGGATCTTGGAGTAAAATCCTTTGAGCGGGTCAAATTCGATGAAGATGAGGTCATGTTGATTGAGTAGCTGAGATTTTTGATTGTTTTGGTAATGGTTGGGTACGAGTGGTTTGTATGGGTGGTGATTTAGGCAAGGGACTTTGATGATTGGTTTTAACGAGGCATGGTTTCTTCTGCGTAGAAGTTATGTTTAGCTAGTTAGATGATGAGGCCCCAACTGACGTGGTGGCAGGAAACAACCACGGGGAGGGAGGAGCGACAACAAACAAGTCCTTCGATGATCAAGTTTTCTTAAGGTTGGCAGGTAGGTGAGATACTTGGGGCGACGGTGTTGAGACGCCCGTGAGTGTCTGTAGGGGTGCAAAAGGTATAGGTCGTGTTAAAGAAGATGTGGGAGGCAAGGTGTATTGAGGCAAGGTGGAGGGGTGAGGCCCTAATATAGAAGGTAAGTGTGATGGTGAAGGTTGAAGCCGAGCCTGCTTGTATCGGTGTGATCGGGGGTGAGGGTTTTAGTTGTGGAAGAGGCATATATTGGACTCGAGGAGATTGGGTCTGTCTCCTAAGTGGATTGACAGCAGTATTTTTGGATAAATCTAAACGTTTAGGTGGGTGTGTCAGGCTGGGAATTGGTGAAGTTCCAAGCGTAAGGGAAGGTTTGGTTAGGTTGATAGAGGTGGCTGAGGGATTCGATAGAGACGAGGGGGGTGAAGGTGAGGACATAGGCATTTTGAGCTTTTGTAAACACCTCGGGTATATGGTAGAGGTGTCTGGATTAGTCATCTGCATTTGAGTAGAGTATGGTGTACTCAAACACTCCCATAAGACTCGTCTATCTTCTGAGGGATGACAATCGTCACATGTGAATAGGAACTTTGGTATGGAAGAGAGGTGGGTTGTGATTCCGGTCCACTGTGGGTGTGATACAGGGGGTAAATGAGGCATTGTATCAATGGGTGTTAAGAGGTCAACCAGTCACTGGAAATATTTAGGTGATGAAGAACTAATAGGTAGGAGGGCATGCTCGAGGGGATCCGTCATGATTAAGGAGTTTGGTGATGTAGGCTCAAGGGGTTTCTCCTCTAAGGATGACAAAAAAATTGGCAAGCCTTCTTCTGTTGCAGCAAGAGTGGTGGAAGGAGATGTTTGGGAAATAGATAAGTTAGATAACATCTGCTCACAATCTTGTAGGGATGTGGTGTAAGAAGGTTCATTTGTGAGAAGAGAACTCTGGGTGGTTAATTCCTTTATGGGTAAAGGAATAGCGGGACTGTCCTCTTGTCCTGATGAAGGAGAAGGGGGCAAGAATCCCTACGTTGGTGAAGAAGCTTGATTCAGAATTTCCTCAATGGAAGCCCTGGGTTGGGAGTTGAAAATCGCATGGATCTCATGCACACTCTTCTCCTCGGGCTGAGGTGTCTAGGTTTGTGTTATCTTTGTTAGATACATGGTTTGGAAATGGTTTTTGAAGATTTTAAATTTTGATTAGTGGGGGCATTAAGATTATCGAGAGTTATATCCCCTGCATCAACCATTTCCTGCACTATGTTTTTCAACATCTTGCAGTTTTCGTGACTGTGTCCCTTCACGCGATGGAAGTTACAGAAGTCATTTTATTTATACCAAGAAGGAATAGTGCGGGTGGAATCAAACCCGGAGTGAGGTTTAACAGGAGGCAAGGTGATAGCTCCTGCTTTAAGCAATTTGTCTAAGATCACACCATAAGTTTCTCCCAAGGGAGTGTAGTTGATGGGCTCGGCTTTATACTTATAGGTGGCTTTCAGCTGGGTATTAGAAAGTGCTTGAGATTTGACCGTCACTGCGTGTACTGCACCCTTTGATTTCGAAGCAGCCAATGCGTGAGAGTTAGTGGTGTTGGGTTTGGTGGTAGAGTCTTGGGTTCGAAAAATTTGAGCTTTTGTTGCGTAACCTCAATTTCTCCTCCTCTAAGGCTCGAATCTCTAGTTTCCTAGCCATAGTAAAGGCCTCATCAAAGGTGCGGAAAGTTTGAATTTGGAGGGTGGGAGAAATGTGTTTAGTGCAGGCCCACGTAAAGAGTTTGATGATCTCAGCCTGAGGTAAGGTGTAAGTAAGTTGGTTGATGAGGCCCCGCCATCATCCAATGAAATATGCGATAGACTCGTCTTCAAATTGTCGGATGGCATAGAGGTCGGTAATGGATACTTTCTTGGCAATATTGATGGAGAAGTGATCCAAGAAAGATTGGGCTAACTGGTTAAAGGAGAAGATTGAGTGCTGGGCTAAAGCATTGTACCACTCCAAAGTAGGTCCTGATAAGGACATGGGAAAGGTACGAAGTAGTAAGGCATCGTCATGAGCAATCAAATAGCAGGCATGTCTGAACGATCGCAAGTGTTGTTGAGGGTCCTCCTTACTATTAAAGCGAGTAAATTTCGGTAATTCCCATTAAGGAGGATATGTATGAAGGGGGACAGAAGGATGAATAGGCTCCCGACAAACTTGCTCATATGTCAGGGTATTACAACTTCCTCGAAGCGAAGCCTCAAGATTTTGCATCTTGTCCATCACCTGTTTGATTAAATCATTGGTTGGGTTAGATGATGGTGTTGTCGTTGTAAACAGAGGAGGATTGGTCCAAGAGCCGCTACTAGACAATGGTGGGATTGAATGTTGATAAGATAATGGTGATGAATGTGTTGGGGTAGCTGAATAAGGGTGTCCTATATAAGAGGTTGAGGCTACCAGATGAATTTGTGGAAATGAAAAGGTGGGCATAGCTTATGAGGGAAAACTCGTGTGTATAGGTGGTAGAGAGCAAGTTATAAAAGATATAGTCTGTGAGAGAGATGAGGTAGGGTCAGTGGATGGTAGTGACATGTGGGGCCCCAGATTAACGAAAGGAAAGCCAATTGGTGCAGTATGAACCACCGAAGCTACTGAGCTGGGAGACGGGGCTAAGGATGAAGATGGTGAAGTGGAGTTATTAGGTGGGGAAGGGGCTAAGTGAGCGGCGATACTAATAGGCATACCAACGAGGAGCTGACCGTCGGGTGTATGGTCAGGGGTATGAGACAAATAATATTGTACGGCGCTAGGATTAGCATCCAAAAATTTGGCAAATTCCTTATCTCCTACAGGGATCGTGGGAAAATTACTGGTATCCGTAGGATTCCCCATAGGATGTGAAGGGGGTGACTCAGGAAAAGGCACGGAATAGGCATGTGAAACCATGGCTGTATCTTGTTTCCGGGTGATAACAACCATGGACAAGAGGACATAGCAGGGATTTAATCAATTCGGAACAGAAACAACAACAAAATGTTGGAATTGATAGGTTGTTGGTTTGTCAAGAACTGTTAAACACATAAGAACCGATATCGGTCAGATAACCAATGTTAGTCAGAATGTAGCCGGCGTCGGTCAGTTAACCGATGTCGGTAGTATAGGACCGGTGTCGGTCACTGTGAAAGTAAAGAGAGGATGTAAGAAGCTGCTGGTTTGGGGATAACAATGCTTAATATACCTACCAAACTGTCTTGAAGTGATCACTGAAACATTGTATGACAGAGAAACATAACTAAAAAACAAGCAAATCAAGAGACTAACCCTAGGATTAGTTTTAATCACTTTGGGCTTATGCCTTAGATGCCAGATGATGTCAATCCTAAACAAGAGACCTAAGGGAGATGTCAAGTTTGTTTTGGCTCATAAGGCTACCTCAATCGGGCGGAGGAATACCACGGGAAGGGGGGATGTTTGAGCTGTTGTGTTGATTATGATGTGATTTGGTATGTGTTGTGTAGTGAGAGTAAGATTAATTTCTCATCAATACCGTGGATATCACCCCACGTGTACGACACATTTACTTAATCTACGTTCACTAGAATTAAAAACAACAAGCAAGAATGTGATGCACGTGTTTTAAACCCAAATCGAAAATGATATTCGATGAAGCAAAGAAGATGACTTTCACTAATGCAAAGATGTGAAAGAAAAAAAATTCTTTTACCAAAATGACAAAATATTTTGTGAATATTTAGAAGAAAGAAACAGCAAGTGTGCTCCCTATATGAAAGCAAGCAAGAAAGAAAGAAACCCGAAAAGGGTCCCACCGGGCGTGCCAAAATGTTTCGCACAGAATTTGGTTCTAGAATAGAGTTGCTTCTATCCTTTCATTCTCTTGAGAAACAGATAAGGGTTAGGGCTAGGAGGAATACCTGTTGAGTGTTGGGAAGGTGTGCGCGTACCGTAGAGAGATTAGATCGATTGTGAAGAACTCCTTTTTGTCTAGGAAGGACTACCTATAAGTAAGAATACAAGACCACCAGATTTTAGTTAGATAATAAGTGAGGGAACTGCCTTAGGCCTAGGAAATATTAGACTTCCTTTCGAAGGTGGTCAGTTCCCCTTTTAATACGAATTAAAGAAAATGATAACAAAGAACTACAAGATACTACTTACTAGTTCCTGATGAAGATACAGGTCCAAGGAATGTGGTGGCAACAGTAAGGCTTAGTTGGGATGATCCGGTATTGGAAAGTGAGCTGATGAGGCTATCCTTAGTCTTTTCCAATGCTTGGACGAGTGTGACAGTGATCCAGCTTGCTCGATTCGCCTTCGGCTCGATCCTCTTCTCTCGCAACCTCTTCTCTTGTTTCACTTCTATTTTTTTTTTTCTCCCAAATGGATTCCGGATCCTTTCTTTTGGTTAGGGAGGTTATTAATAGGAACCTATGATGGTTACGTAAAGCGGTGGTCGAGTAGGAACCGATGTCGGTTAGGTCAAAGTGGCTATTTTTAGTAAAATAGCCATCTTTCCCTCCTTTTCTCCCAAGGGATCAGTTGTGGGCTTGGTCAAGTCATTATTAGGCTCGTTTTAGTGCGGGTGAGGGGTAATGAGTCATGGGTGTGGGTTTGGACCAAGTCATAGGTCTTAATTAGGTTGGTTTAGGGTTAGGGCTAGGTCATGGTGAGGTGGCGAGATGAGGTGACGGGGTTGGAGATGTGGATTTATTAATTATAAGGTAATTAATAAATCATTAGGTGTGTCGTGTTTAGGTGGTGAGGTAGGGTTAGGTTGCGGGATGAGATACGGGGTATAGGGTGTCATAAGACCCAAATTTGGTGTCTACACTCACAATAAAATTATGTTCTCACCCCGAAATATACCTTGTAACAACTCAAGTATTGTTTTTAGATTGTACAAGTTCACTAGTGTTTATTATTATAAATTATATCTCCGAGTAATCATTAAAATCAAATAACAAAGTTGGGAGTTTATGTATATCACAAATTCTATTACTCTAAAAGATAGTAGAATTTATGCTTGTAAATTGTTCCATTCTTTGTATAAATAATGAGTCACTTCCGTGAGAAAGAAAATGAAATAATCCTTGACACAATGCAAGAAAATTTTTTGTGAGAAATGTTGTCTTACGCCCTCGAGAGATACATTGAACTATTATTTTATAGTTTATATCAATCAAAACAATCATTGTGCCACAATTATATTTTTTTTGAGTCAAGAAATAACAAAACTGATCTGTCATCATCTTTACATTGAAAGGTTCTATCTGTACATTTCAAATTTGTTACAAATTCATACATATATAGTTGTAAATATTATATGAGGAGTTGTCACCTTTTGTGGATAATTTTATTTACACAAAACATGAATACATTTTTTGCCTCTAGAACGAGACTATCGGTTTGGATACAAGTAGTGTTGAGTAAAGTAGCAGTGGAGGTGCTATCAAAGTAGAGACTAGTATTTATGAGAAGGAAGTAACAAAAGAGTGTACTACTAATAGTATTGGAAGTGGATTGATTTATCTATGATGAAAACAATCCTATTTGGAAAGTGGAAAAGGAACAAATTTCCCAAAACCCAATATTGCCCCTTCTAAAAGAAATTCGGGCACACTTTTATTTGTTTTAAGGGTTGAGTGGTTTGAATTATTATGGAAAAAAATATGGATTGTAACAGGTAAAACTGGTCATTATTTACTTGAAAATCAGCTCATCCATTGAGAAAATCAGACCCCAGGAAAGAGAGGACTCCAAGGGATGATTTTTTTTCCCATCACAACATTGTCCAAGTCTCATTCCAATCAAAAATTGTTTTGTGAAATCACCTCACTAAATCTCCCAAATGAATGAATTTTAGAAGAATAGCTTGTGTTCCCTATAACATCGTTGTGCTTACCATCTGTATATCAATCCAAATACCTCCTGTAATTATTACTAGGGGTTAGTTGGTTTGTTCGGATACTTAGGAAACTTCGTAGGAGCAGAGGCAAGTTTTTGATTTTAGAACTATGGCAACATCATGCATGGTGGGTCGAATAGATGGCCATTTCTTGGTACAAAGCAAGGCCAATTGGAAGTTTTTTCTTACAATCCCAAGATCCCTATAGGTTTCGTAACTTTTGTATCAACAGTTTCCATGAGTGTGTTGTAGTCTGCTTTTGATAGAATCTGGGTTCACTTGCCAATGTCAAAGACAATTCCATCCACATTTGATTTCTCCTAACAACAAACCTTAAAAATACTTAAACAACATACAATGTAAGCTCCAAATGAAAATTAAAAAATAAAAATATTACCAACTTTGGAAGATTTGAGTTATTGGCCACAACTTCCTTCCCATCAACAACGCCAGAAGATAAATCCTATAACTGTATACATCAGATTTCTTATTCATCCTTGATGTTATTACATATTATGGGTCAATGTAACAAATGGTACCCGTAAAATAAGTAGAGATGTGGTGTTTTTCCAAGGAAATATAATTGGCAATGCCAAATTCTAACAAATTTATGTCAAAATTATAATCCAAAAGAATGTTAGAAGTCTTCACATCATCACAACAATGCATAGGTTATAGTCATAATGAACATATGTCTATCCTTCTTAAGCACCATGAGCAATCTTTAGCCGATTGTTCCAGTTTATCTTAATCTTCTTTGATGATCCTATATAAAAATAAAAATTAATAAAACACTTATTATATTTTCCAAATATAAATTTTACTATGAATTTTAGAGTTTGATTAGACACTTCTATTTCAAAAATTGAATCTACAATGTACGATTCATTTTTTCATAACATAATCATTTTACTCACCATGTAGGAGGTCTCACGACTTTTTTACCATGTAATAATAAAACATCATGTTTCCAAGTGGAGAAAGTGAACATCCATGCAGACTCTCAAGATTCCAATGCTTGATGCTTCCAATTGTTTCCACATCAGTTTCAAATGCAAGCAAGCTTAGTGGGTAATGCAACTGTACATTATCTTTATAGAAATTGGCTTAGAATTATTTATATCACTTTTATAATGATTGCTTGTAGCACCATAGCCAATTACATATGTCTATTTAATATTTTTTGTGATTGTCATCGTACATGTAAAGTGCAATGTTCATGTGTAGTATGACCAACCTTGGAGAACCTAAATGTAACAAATAGATGTGTCGATAAAGAAATTGTAATATGATATTTCTTTCTGATTTTTCATCTAATAATCTATACAATATGAAATCATGTCTTGTCATGTTAGTTTTAACACCTTTCTCCATGTTGTTTGCAAAGACTTTTGTAAATACCTTTGGATGATTTGAAAGGTACAAAGCTATAATTATGCATAATGGTAGTATTGAACCCTAACAAATTCAAACAATTGTCAGGTTTTGAGATGGATGTTGTTCATTGCATTGGGCCACAATTTTGTTAGACAACATCATACATATCCAAATTTGCCAAATTTTCAATAACAATAGAAGAATGTCTCTGGAACCCGAGCTATTTAAAATATAGCTACTATTTCTTGCATTAGTTAATTGGTGATATCCAAAAACCATAAGAAACAAAATTGAATTGGTACGTAGATAAAATTTATTTTTATATCTACAATTTTATGGAGGAAAACACGAAAAGTGTTTAAAGACAAGAATTTCCCGAGACAAATTGTTATCGGAGACGTTTTACGTAAAAGAAATAGAGCCATTTACAATATCTTCTATTATTAGGCCAAGATAATTAAACTTATTATTTTCTCAAAGACCTCCACACTTTCAAAAGTGAAGACCTCCAAGTTTCCATAATAATGTAGTGTAACTCAATTTTTTTAAACTGATGGGAAGATAACCATCAATCCAGTATTAGCTCCTCGATCCTAAAGATGTGCAGATTATGTTTTACATTAACAGAAAGATAGTCTATAATATATTGATGCTAGCGGTCATTTAGTCTTCACTCCCAACAAAAAATTGACATCTTCAAACAAACCAAATTTAATAGAGATTAATTTTTGAAATTGCATAGTGCAATGCACAACAAAAACTTTTATTAATGATTTTTGATTTTTTTATAATTGAAGGAGGGTTGAAGGGTCCCTTTCCCTTTACATTACAGATACAATGAGAGGATTAGTCTTAAAAACCCAAATGATCCAGCAATACTTTGGTGAAAAAATGCTTAAGGGCCTATGCCAAAACACAAGTGGTTGGGAATACAAAAACCCACAGACTAGTAAGACAGATATGATGATTTGGTAACAATGTAACTAATAAGGCTATATAACAACCAAAAAAAAGTTATAGCCTGATATATTTTAGAAGAACTTATTTATTTGAATCAGATGACTCTGTAACCTCCACTTTAATGGGGATGAAAATGGTTTCCAGCAGAGGTTCCAAAAAGATGCTCTTTTCCAATAGTAACCCGACTCTTTAACCAATCGTATGCCTCACGACCTTCCCGAAAAGAAGATCACAATGTGTCGGTTCCTATTGTAGCAGAGAAAACATATCATCCAAGTTAGGAAATGGGAGCGAACTATGTCCCTCCCTCGGTGTCTCACCCCATTTGGACACACCAAGACACGAATCACATTAGGATGTCAAACCGTTTATAAAATTTTGAACAAATGCCATGTCCACCAAACCTTCATGTTTATAATGAGCCTCAGATAGCAAGGGCCATGATGTACTCATGGTTTTTTCCATTTCTACTTCCATGCCAACCCTATATGTTAGCTTGATCCAGTGATGACCCATCTCCAAAGCCCAATCCTTTGTTGGGTGTATGATAAGAAGATGAAAACGAACGTCAAAGCAACTTCCACATTTACCCTGGACCTCCCTCTAGATAAAGATAATCATCTCTAAGAAATCCCTCAATAGAAACCAAGTCTTGCTCTATTTCAATTTGAAAAATAGATTTCAAATGACGATGCAAAATTTTGGTATAAAATGTCATTTCATGCATCGACGCAGAAAATTACATGAAAGGAAACATTGGTGTGTGTAATGAAAAGTTTTTTAAATCTATGAACATGGGGTAAGAATCTCTAAAGAAATCCCAAAATATTTGGAACAAACAACTCAAATGACCGTCGATTAGAGATAGGCAAGAGCTACCTATTTGAATGCATATATAAAACTTGAAACAAACAATCAACCTCTAAACATGACTATATTAGCTCTACTCCATGTGAAAGCTATCTATAAATGAACCTATTAAAGCTCTAACAATCATTTATGTGTTCATTTATGTTTCAAAATCTTAAGAATGGAAGCTCACCATTAATGGCTTCTCCCATTTACCTAAACCTTTGAAATGATTAGTAAATAGCTCAAATAAACTATGAAATGACTCTAAAAGACTCAAGCATGACCTAAATCAGAAATGAGAGAGAGAGAGAGTTCTTAAAAATGTGGGATGAGTATTCCTCTATTTATAGTTTTGGATTTGAGAAAAGGATGTTTTGGATGCATGTGGGACTAAACAGAAGTCAAAAAGTTGATTTTTAGAAAATCACATTGGGAGGTGTGAACTAGATTTGGAAAGCTAAGTGGCTATTTGGAAAGGTGATATATTTTTTTAGAAATTCAAATTCTCTTTATAAATTCAATAAGAGGGTTAATTAACCTAAACAAGGTTAATTAAAGGGAAAAAAACTTATAGAAGTTGTTTAGAGAGGGATTAGCAGGTTTAGGAGGTTTAGAAGGGGTTAGAAAGGGTGTTTTACTAGTGTAGTGTAGTAAATTAACATGAGACTAGGATAGTTAGTATGATATTAGTAATAAGATCATGTAGACCAAATTATAGGTGTCTACATTTGCCCCTCTTTGAGGTGACGTGCGTGACGTCACTTCAAAGAAAGTAGACAAGCATAAACAAGTAGAAAATTTTGAAGGGGTAGAAGAAAAATTAGTAGGATGAAGGATGCCCCCTCGAGTGTCAATGGGGTGATGGAGGAACATGATCGATGATCGAAAAAGAGGACTGAAGAAAGAATAGTGTGAAGAAAGGGGAGATAGAAGAGAAAATAACAAGAAAAAGGGATTTTGAGCTATCCACAAGGTATTGTTATATAAACAATTATTATTCATCATATTGCTAGTAATCTTCATCATCGGTCCTTATTAAAATATAAGCATATGACGGAAGTGTAAAATGACATGAAAATCCAAGATACAAACAATGGTCCATTGCTAAAAATGGCCAACTCCATGAAATATACATGAATCCAGTGTAATATGAGAAGCAAACAAACTCACTTAACATGGAAATAAGTACAATCACACACACTCAAACCAACAACATTTAAGACGGTTACACAAATATTTTTTTATCGAGTTGCAATCCCAAATGTTTTGATAAATGACAAGGGTTTAAATGATGCCCCAAGAAATTTGTATATGCAAGGGAAAGGATGGAGGACACTTAGGTCCGATGAAAAAGTAGTGTGCACAATGAAACAATACCAGGCAATTCGTGCCCCAGAGTATCGATGAAGTAAGCAACGTAGCTTTTGTAAATGGTTTGGAGATTTAGAGGATCCATGAGTCACTATCTTAATATGCGTGGAAATACCGACAAGATATGAGATGAACACCATGTAAAAGTCAAAAATTCAGCTATAAATGAGTTGATTACCAATTTTAGTCCATTTTCAAAGTTTTCACAATTTTTTGGATTTTTGGATGATTTTATAATTTTTAAATTTTTGATCGATCAGAAGAATTTAAGAAATGAAAGATCCCCTAGAAGCACGTAAAAATGACATAGGGTGAAGAAAAGGGCATCGGATAGCAATAAAATGCCCCGACGAGAAGAAGAATGAGCAAAAAAAATATTTAATAAAAATAATTTTTGCGACGAGTAAAATAGAAGAAACATAGAAGAAAACAATGGAAAATAGCACCTTAAATATTTGTAAATGACCCTGTGGAAAAGAAATGATGGCTAGGCAACACTTAGTGTTCCAACGTATCGAAAAATTAATAAATAAAAATAATCATTTAGTGAAGAGAAGTAGTTTTAGAGTGATCACAATGGAGAAAACATGTCCCAGGGGCATCACAATGGCCTAATATACCTACCTGGGAGGGTAAATCAATCACAACTAGTTCATTTGTAGCAGAGCTCTTGAAAAATTTCACCACAAGTGAGTGTGAGAGAATTAGAGTGAGATGGAAAGGCTATCAAGTAGGAGGAGACGAGTAGATCACATCTACAAGTACGTTCGGGATGTCGTGGATGGACCCTACGTGAGTGACCTATCCTTGATTCGTCATTTTAGCATTTAATGTCAGTTTTTAACATTTTTAGGCTAGTTTAGGGTAATTTTTATGTATGTGCATGCATGCATGTGTCAAAACCACAAGTACGTGTAGGCGTACCTATAAAAATATGGGTACGTGCATGAGTATCTCATTAAAGGGGACATGTATGCGTCCCGTAGGGGAAAAATAGGGACGTGCATGCGCGCGTGTCAATCGATGTGACATAGGCGCCAAACTAGAGGAGTATGCGTCCTGGGTAGGTAGGGAGTTAGATTTAGAAAAAAGGGGGTATATGCGTCAATATGGAGGTGTAAATTTCAAAATGGAGGTGCACATGCGTTGAGCGTGTATGCATTGAAACAGGCATGCATATGTCGAAGTAGGCGCGCATGCGCTAGGGAATAGTACACAACTTACCCTTGCAAACAATTAGCTAAGTGTAGATGAAAATAGACTAGGTTGTTGTAGAAGAAAGTGAAAATTAGTATGTTAGATGAATGAAAGAAGAATTTACTAGAAAATTAGATAGAAGTAGATAGAAATGTAACCCTAATGCATGTATCGTTTTTTTTTGCAATGGATACTACCCGTCCTCCACACCAGAGAGAGATTTGGTCATCTGGCTACGATAGAGGCGTAGTTTGATGAGGATGATCAGAGCATACTATATATCTTTCTATATGTGATGGGGTTAGCCCATGTGGACGATATGCCACAGATCACTCTAGATCATGGTCTGGTTTGACAAAGAATAATCTGAGTGATGACATAGTGAGAGTCAGTGCTTCTGAATCCCCATTGGAGAGATCACTATTATTTTAGAGGATTTATGGTGCATCATGTGGGTTCCCATCTAGGGTGAGCTGATTCAGTACTTGAGTCACTAGCCTGATATTTATCAGTGTATTCTAGAGCTTTTTGGAATTCCAGCTATACCGCATCGCGAGACGACAGTGAGATTATCACGGTGCATAGAGGATATTGAGCTTGATCGGATTGTGGTATATCTGATGGATTTTTTCAGTGGAGTTTTACTCCCTAACAAAACCAGAGCTTCATTTCCACTTGGTCTCATTGGAGTGATATGCGGATTGATTAATGGCGAGACCTGATGTTGGGGCTAGTGCATATTGATACACTTATACTAGGACCTATAATTGATCACCTACTACTGTCAAAATATGGGAAGACCTACCAGGATGCTTCATATTTGGGCATGGGACCACATTGCTATTGGTCGTCCCACAGGTGTACTGAGGGTCTGAGCTCCAGAGGAGTCTTCTGCTATGGGTTGGGCTCTGATTAGTGATGACGTGTGGCCGCATATGGGAGACACCTATCATTACCACTGAGAGTTAGATGACCTATAGTAGGCTGAAGTAGTATGGAGGCCATACAGACACTTTCAATGGCCTTAGGATGGCCTAGAGCTCAATACGTGATAGTTGAGCATTTTATGTTAGGTAGCCACAACTATATGCAAGATTTTACAGGGGTTGATCGGTGCGAGAGAGAGTTTAACATTACACAGATGTACCGCACTGATATGTGGTACGCTCATAAGACGAGAGTAATTTGACATGGGGCCACAAATTACTAGAGATAAAGATTTGAATAGCTATTTACAAGTGGTGTTAGCCATGTGTGCGTACCCTTAACACAGTCGAGAGATCCGGGGTGTACACCAAAGTATGCTCCATGGTACCACATGGTATTACCTTGTTGATTTACAATTCTGAGATCCGCTTATGATGCATGAGTGAGAGCACCCCCATTGGGGCCTCCTAGTGGTGATGAGGGTGGAGGTGATGGTGATGATGATGATGATGATGATGACGATGACGATGATGATCCTTTTGATGGCCAACGTCATGATAGGGGTGGGGGATAGGGTCCTTCACTACAATAGCCACACAAACAGGGTCTAATCTTAGATAGAGATAGGCACCTCGGGCTCCAGATATAGAGTTACCTCCAGTAGGCATTTAAGTGGTAGAATATGCCCGATTACAACAGGTGTTTCCATAGGAAGGTCCACCACCTCACACTCCAAGTCATGGTAGGGATGATGGAAAACTAGTTGTGCTTTAGTAGTAGCTATAGGACGTGATAGTTGTTCGATTACATGTAGCGACTTAGAGAGATCAAGTGAGGGAATAGTTATAGGTCGTGACAGAGAGAGAGATATCTCGGTGAGAGCCCGTGCCACTTAGGGTGGGCATGGAGGAGCATGGAAGAAGTAGATTAGGCAACTAGCAAAGGTAGGGTTCTCAAATATTAATCCTCCTACATCAAGTGCAAACACATGCACATGGGGTTATGGTACAACGGGACTAGGCTCGAGGCACATGTATATGGTTTTATCATTTAGAGAGATCGAGGCACGGGCCCCGTGTCCATACCATTATAAAGCAGATAGAGATAAGCAAGCCACTATTATGAGACATGCATATGCTGATATAGGTAGACGACGAGGGGAGCGAGATGTTGTTGTATAGGAAGCCATTGATTTTGGGGATACAAAAATGATTGAGGACATTATGAGAGCCAATGGTGAGGCCTCATATTATAAGGCCACCTATTACTGAGTAGTTGTAACAGGACATCGGGTTGCACCCTTTGATCAGCTAGATGTGAGCAGGACATGCTCTAGATCACGGAGCTTAGAATGGTTGGTTAGATCGGTATAGAAGCTAGTGGGATAGTAGGGTGGTACACATGGAGCAAGACCATCATAGCTACTACAGCCATCCTCTAGGTCATAGACTAGGTAGCCCGGAGAGGGTGAGAGTCATGGTTGATTATCTCTTTTTGTAAAGACCTATATATGTGCACATGCCTCTTATGAAGGCTGATTTTGATTGATGTATGTACTTGATGTATCATTTTTTTATTATGCCTCTTGATGAAGGCTCAATTTTGATTCATTCCCTTTAGATGGCAGATTTGTAT
The DNA here is from genome assembly GCA_018340775.1 of Taxus wallichiana var. yunnanensis. Taxonomy (NCBI): domain Eukaryota; kingdom Viridiplantae; phylum Streptophyta; class Pinopsida; order Cupressales; family Taxaceae; genus Taxus; species Taxus wallichiana. The sequence continues at coordinate 981,656,020 of CM031242.1, read as the reverse complement.
CAATGATGTATATCTTACTTTGAGACAGATATTTATACATGTATATATGGACATTCGATGGTTTATATTTTTCATGTTTTATATGCTCTATGATGATGATTCATGTTTATAGATGTATGAGTGTATCATGGTGATGTATGATTCTCATTTCCTATGTATATTTCATGCTAGATAAATATGTCATAACACATGTTTTTATATTGAAGATATATCTTCAGATAGTATCATATGTCTTTTTTATGAGACATTCTAGTAGATGCTAGCATTTGGGATGATACTAGATGATATTGGTGTGGGTGGATAGATTTGTGATCATGCACAACCCCTCTTGCCCTCATTGATGATACGATACACAATGATTAGCTTAGTATACATGCATGATGTAAAACTTAGCATTTTTGTATATATGATGTATTAGATGATGTTATATGTGATGAATGATAGATGATAGATGTGATAACAAATATATGTGTAGTAAACAAACACACAAGCAAAAGTTAACAAAACTAAACAAATATACACCTACAAAACCACACAAAAAAATGTAACTAGAAATGAATTCATGAAAACTTTAACAATAGATTAAATTGGTATCCAATCTAAGTAAGTAAAATGAATCCTAATAGATGCATACAACAGATGATGAATACATAACAATATTTTACAAGTATGAAAGTTAAAAATGGACTCAATGTGACACATAATTAAATCAAACAAGATTCAATCTAAGGTAAGTAAATGAGCCATAATTTAAATCATACAACATAAAAAGAAATTTACAATCAAGACTATACAAACTGACATCTAAAAGTAATTTAATCACTACCTTGTTTTTGCGGGACAACATTGATATATTTTCTAATGTTTTTGGGTTATCTTTAAAGATAAGTTTTCAAGGTGATTGTGCTCATTTTTTTCAAGGTTTTCTTAAGACAACGTTACGAAGTTGGTGTAGCTTCATTCCCAAGGGGGATTTTCTAAATGTTTAGATTTGTGTGCATATATTTTCTGAATGTTTTTTATATTTTTTGAGGTCATGTTTTGAAAGCAATGTACAAGGACAAAGAAGCGTGGATTCCCCCAGCGTGATGTGGGATTATACAAAGGGAAGAATGCCATGTGTATATGTATGAGAAAGTGGAATATGAAGGTGCCCCCAACGTTAGATGGGAATATTCAAAGGCACATCCTTCACGTAGATATAAGAACAAATAAGCCAGATCACGGCTTGGCAAAGATAGACTCGGTAGGGTTCCTAGACCTATCAAGGGAAACCAATCCTAGATAGCGGTGAGGGGTTACCCATCCAAATGTAAGAGTAGCTTGTGACCAATGAATCCTCCTTGAGTGTTGGAAACCATTTTTCACCCAAATACCTACCTAATGTGCCATAATTGTGTGGTTTTCACATGTGGACGACCTATTTTTTCTTTACTATTTTCTTGATTTTATCATGTTTTTTTTTTTTTAGGTATTTTATGATATTTGTGCCATGATTAAGCATAGAACCACTTGAGATGCATGGCATTCATAGGCTTTGGAAGCTCTTCACCATCTAATTCTATCATTTTATAAGCTCCTGATCCATATTTAGCAACCACCACATAAGGCCCTAACCAATTAGCCTCAAATTTACCTTTCTTTTCTCTATCCTTGACAATGTTCTTCTGATTTTCTTTCAGAACTAGATCACCTACATAAAATTCATGATGGATGATTTGTTTGTTATATCCTCTTGATACTTTGTTTTGGTAAACCTTTAGGTGATTAAGCACTCTCATACGCTTTTCATCCATCTGCTCTAGCTTTGCTAGCTAGAAACTCTATAGTCTTCATCCTTATTAAGATAGTCCTGAAGAGATATTCTCAAGGAGGGAAGCTCCACTTCCAAGGGTATGATGGCTTCAGTGCCATAGACTAAGGAATATGGGGTCACACCAATAGGAGTGTGGATGGAGGTTTGATAGGCCCACAGGAGATATGTATCATAAGTATCAATTACGACCAGTCTTACTTACCATTTTCTCGATGATCCATACAAGAGTTTTATTGGTGGCCTTGGCTTATCCATTACCTTGGGGGTAATAGGGGGTAGACCACTTGAGCTGAATATGGAAGCATTGACATAATGCTTTGAATGTTTTATTCTTGAATGATTTACCATTATCAGTGACAATGGTGGAAGGGATACCATAATGGAAAATGAGGTGATTCATGATGAATTTAGAAATTTGCGCACTAGTGACATAAGTAAGATGCACAACCTCTACCCATTTAATAAAATACTCGGTGGTGATGATAATATGTGTGTGGCCATATGAAGAAGAAGGATGGAGCTTCCCTATGAGATCTAAGCCCCATTTATAAACTATCCAAGGTGTCACAATGGGTTGCAAAGCCTGTGCTAGCACATATATAAAGTTGCCATATTTTTGGCACAGCTCACACTTCTTTACAAAATTACAATAGTCTTCTTCCATGGTTGGCCAATTATAACCCACTCTTAAGATCTTCTTAGCCAAGACCATGCCATTGGTATGTGTGCTCCATGAATACCTCCATGCACTTCCCTAATAGCGTGGACTGACTTAGTAACATTCAAACAACGAAGAAAATTCCCGTCGTAGCCACGACGATAAAGGGTGCCTCCTAGGAGGGTGTAACGGGCTATGTGGTGGATAAGGTCTTTCTTCTTAGTATGGGTAATGTTTGGGGGAAATGTGCCATCTTGTAGGTATCTAAATATAGGGTCATACCAAGGGGAGAAGGGACCAACAACTTCACATGCCAAACAAGATTCTAGCATGTCATATGCGGGTACTTGTAAATGCTCTACAAAGAAGGGCATTTTACTTGCCTGAGGTAGAATGCGTAAGAGAGACCCAATAGTATCCATGACATCTGCTAATCTATTATACGACCTTGGTTTTGTTCAAAGATAATTTGTATAAAATATTCCTTCAAGGTTTCAACCATTTTCTTGTATGGAATAAGCTTTTCATCTTTAACCTTATACTCATCATTAACTTGTTTAATAATAAGTTGGGAGTCCCCAATGACTTGTAGCTATCTGATATTCCAAGTGATAGCCAACTTGAGGCCAATGATGAGTGCTTCATATTCTATAATGTTATTAGTGCACGGAAATCCCAAACAAAATGCTCTTGGAATAAACTCTCCTGTGGGAGTGATGAGCATGAATCCTGCTCCCGATCCATGGAAGGTGAATGATCCATCAAAATGGACTTGCCACTCCACCGAATCTTCAACATATATCATGGATACATCTAGTAGATCCAGGCACAAAGGTTCCATCCCTCGTAGAGGAGCTTTTTCCAACTGATCAGCCAACAACCTGTCCTTTTAATGACTTCTGGTTAACAAACTCAATATCAAATTCACTTAGGAGAATGATCCAATTAGCCATTCATCCTGTAAGGGCAGGTTTGGATAAAAGGTATTTGAGAGGGTCGAATTTAGATATTAGCTTGGTATTATTGTTGAGGAGATAGTGATGCAGTTTTTGAAAGGTAAAGACAACTGCTAGGTAAGCCTTTTACATTTTTGGGTAATTTAGTTCATAGGTAATTAAGGTGGGACTAAGGTAATAAATTTCCCTTTCCCTGTGGTCTAGGTCATATTGGGTAATTAGTGCACCAATAAAAAACTGGGTAGCTAAAATTTATAATAGGAGAGGCTCACCTGTGGTAGGAAGCATGAGTACGGGTTGACAAGGTACTTCTTAAGCAAAGTGAAAATGTCTTTTGACAATCTAGTCCCCAAATGAATGCAACATCCTTCTTGAGGAGATGTGTAAATGTGTGGCACTTATCCATAAGTCAGAAATGAAATGAAATTTTTTCCCCGTATCTTTGCTTATAAACTTCTTAGCTATTTAAGATTTATAGGTGGAGGAATTTATGTGATAGTTGTAACCTTTACAGGATCCACCTCTATTCCTCTCTGTGAAATGATGAAACCTAGGAGCTTTCCTGACAAAACATGAAAGACACACTTCTTAGGATTCAAACGTACTTTGTAATCTCGAAGATGTTGAAAAATATATCTTAACACTTTAGGGTGTTCTCCTCTACTTTTATATTTTGCTAAGATATCATCAACGTAATCCTCCATGATGTCATTCATCATGTCATGGAAGATGATTGTCATTGTGCATTGATAGGTGGCCCACCATCACCAATCCGACACTACGATAATTCTTCACCGGAACTCCTCGTGCTATGATTATTTACTAATGCACAACCTTTAGTTTGGTGGATGTAATCTGGAAACACAACAATAAACATAACACAAGAATACCATAGACTATGATAAGAAGGAATGATGATAAATCTAAAATATCAGTGTAAATTATAATATCAACATGAAATTGTTAAAATATCACCCATGAGGTACTTCAAGTGTTCACGACTTCACTTGCCTTACAATAATAACTATGGGAGAAACTTCACAATTACACCTCTTAATGACTTCTTTAACACACCTTCAAAATGATGGCTTCCTTTACACACTTACTCATACAATATTTCTCACTACTTCCTTCTATGCTAAATGAGGGGGGTGACCTCTCTATTTATAGAACTTCTAGGCTTATCCATCTTATCTCTAAGATAGGATAAGAAATCTACTCTGACGAATCATATTCCATACCTTAACTCTTATCTGTACATGTAAGTTTATCTTTTAAGATAAGATAAACCTTATCATTTCACATGGGTTCCACATTTTTAGACTTTTTACAAATAAAATACACAAAATATTTATGACCTCACTCCTTGTCCTTATTACCAATATAATATTTCTAATTCCTAATCATGTAGACCCTACTTCTCTAATTACCCTAACTTTGACATTTTAACAATGTACCAGACCACTTACGACAAATATTTACTTTTTACCACAACATTCCTATTGTACTTTTGACTATTAACGTACTATAGATTATTGGCAATAATCGCACTCTATGGCAACGCTTGTTATCTTCTATCGGACACTACTACTAATTATACTTAACAATATCCTATTCCTAATACATACATTAATGAAATAGAAATTATAGAGGAAAATTTTACTGTCGACATCTTCCCCCTTCCTAGCTTCTACTTCGTCCTCGGAGTAGACTATTCTAGTGCTTGTAAAATATTCAAATTGTCGTGGTTGACCCATTTCGTAATGGGAGTGCCATCCAATTCCTCCAGTCGGTATGTACCATTTTCATGCACAACTGCTATTTTGTAGGGCCCCATCCATTTTGGAAGAAATTTTCTCTGTCTTCTTTTTTTTCTATCTAGAATCATATACTAGAACCAAGTCATTCACATGAAATGGAGACCAATGGATCTTTTGATCAAAGTATTCCTTCTGCTTCATTTTCTTCTTATAGCTTGCATCCTTCGCTATTTCCCTCATTTCCTCTAGCAAATGAAGATGTACCAACCTTTCTTTTATTGAATCACTTTCATCCATCCTTTCATTTTTCATAACTCTCACAGTGGGAATATCAAACTCATTAGGAAGAACTGGATCAATGCCATAAGCCAACTAAAATGGGGAGTATCCTGTTGCTGAATTTGATGTTGCCCGATATGCCCACAATGTTGTATGAATCATTTTATCCCACTTATGTACCTGCAAGGCTGCATCTTTTGCTATAATTTGACACAACACAAAATTTGTTCGTTCCACCTGTCCATTTGTGCTTGGATTGTATGTTATTGCCTTCCTATGCTTAATAGAAAACTTATTGACTAGGGCTTCTACCACCTCATTAATGAAGTGGCTTCCTTGATCAGTTACAATTTCTAATAGACAACCAAATCTAGTGACAATGCGTTCATATATGAACCTTGCCACTTCATCCATGGAAGTTGTTTTCAATGGCCTAGCTTCAACCCACTTGGTTAAATAATCTGTGGCAAATACAATATACTTATTTTGGCGTGGGGTAGTTGGAAGTGGACCTACAATGCCTATTCCCCACTTTTCAAAGGGACCAAGTGGAAGAATAGGGCATAATGGAGCTAATGAAGTCTTATGGTTACCATGTGTTTGAAAAATATCACGTCTTACAATAATTATAACAATATCTAAAAAGAGTGGGCCAGTGATAACCTGCATCCAAGATCCTTCTTGTTGTAAGTTGTCCAGATGTGTACCATTGTGGAATTCTTCTATCAGCTCCTTCCCTTGATCACGTCTAACTATCCTCTTGTACTGTCCATCAGGTCCTATTCGAAATAATACTCCATGCATAATAGAATATGGACGATTGGCTTGAGTAATCTTCCTCTTAGTCTTTGCATTGGCACCATCAGAAACTTGAATTCATTCAGATAATTCCAAATATCTATGTATTCACTAGGGATTGTGTCAAGGGATAACAATGATGTATCTGGGAAATCATCATCATCACAAGATAAACCTAAACCATCATAGGCTCGAGAGAGTGCATCTGCATTGACATGCTTCTTTCCTGGCCTATCTATAATATCAAATTCAAATTCTTGTAGAAAAATTATCCATCTTGCTATCCTCCCTGATGGGTTAGGCTTATTTACAATATATTTTAGAGCCTGATGATCTGTTACAACTATAAAGTTCTTCCCTAGCAAGTAATTTCTAAACTTCTTTATAGCAAAAATGATAGCTAGAGCCTCTTTTTCATTCTGATATAATTTACCTCAAAGACTCGCTCATTTGTCTGCTCCCTAAAGTAAATTGGATGATCATTCCCATTTTCATCCTTTTGGCTCAAAGTAATTCCTAGTGCTGCGTCTGAGGCATCAGTATACACAATGAATGGCTTGCTCCAATCTTGATTCTTTAAAATTGGTGAAGATGCTAGGGCTTCCTTCAATTGTTCAAAAGCTTCACGCACCTTATTTCTGGTTCATAACTAACATCCTTCTTCAAGAATCTGGTTAGTGGCTGTGTAATTTTTGAGAAATTCTTGATGAATCTTCTATAATAACCCACATGGCCTAAAAATGATCTCAACTTACTTCTATTCATAGGAAATGGTAACTCTTTGATTTTTGAAACTTTATCGGGATCGTGCTCAATACCATCTCTGATACAACATGCCTTAACAAAATGCCTTTAGAACATCCAAAGACACACTTTGTAGGGTTTAGTGAGGCTTTTGCTTTATCTAACCTTTGAAATGTTGTCTCCATTTGGTGCAGTGGTCCATCTTGCTCCCATAGATGTAAAAATCATCCAAAATACTCTGATGAAGTTCCCAATGTAGGGTTCAAACACCCTATTCATCAAACGCTGGAACGTTTCCGGAGCATTACACAACCCAAAAGGTATAACTCTATAAGAAAACGTTCCCCAAGGAATGGTGAATGTGGTCTTCAACCGATCTTTCTCTACTATACAAACTTGGTTGTATCCACTATATCCATCAACAAAACTATAGCACTCCTGGCCAGCTACTTCGTCCAAGATCTGATCTGAGAATGGAAGAGGGTAATGATCCTTCTTTGTTGCCTTATTGAGCTTCCTATAATCAACATAACTACGTAGTTTCCCATTCTTTTTATTGAGATCACAATGGGAGAAACCCATTCTCGAATTATCCACAACAAATATGAATCCCGCATCAAGCAACTTATCTATTTCTTCTTTACAGCCTTGAAAAAATTAGGATTCATTCTATATGGCATTTGCTTTATGGGCTAAGCACCATCTACTGACAGCTCAATAGAATGTTCTACCCAACTTACTTGACGGAGTTCCTTGTAACCAAAGTGAATAGGTGTATGTACCTTCAAAAGAGCTGGAGGTAGCATTCCTTCTCACTCTCCATCACAACATCACCAATCTTTATTTGTTGGAGACGATCATCAATTTCTTCTTTAGATAATTTTATGGGTTCATGAGTCGGTGTGACTGGAAGGATATCCATGACTGAAACATCAACCTCACTTTCTTCATCTTCTGTGTCCACTTCACTAGTACTAGAGTAATCAGAGGATGTCCAATCATCAGTTTCATCACTTGAATCCATAGGTTCTGCCTTATGATGCCGAGGGATCACGTTTATCTTCACCCTCTCTCTACCATGTCCAAGTGTCATGAAGCCTTCATTCCAGTAGTTTCTTACATGAACTCTCCTTAGCCATGGTCTTCCCAACAACATTGGGTATGTAACAATACCATTTTTCATCACTTGAAAGTCTACCACACATACAACACCCATAACAGATATTGCCACATTTGAAACTACACCTTCTGGTTTAGTTTTTCCCTTATTTAATGACCTTAACATAAGTGTTGAGGGGTGATCAATTTTTAAACCCAACATATTCATTACAGACTCGGTCATTACATTAACTACAACACCTCCATCAACTAAGACATCATGAATTAAAATACCATTACATAATACCTCAGCTTGTGGAGCATAGGGATCTGCCTCTACCTCCAAAATAGGGACCTCAACCTCCTTCCTTCGTCGAGCATTGATTCCACTTCGCAGCTCCCGCCTCTTCTCAAAAGACATAGCCAAGAATTGACCATATGTAATATTTGCAAGCCTTTTGGACAGATCTTCTAAGATGGAGTATGGTCCTTGTCCCTGTGAAATCAAAAAATCCTGCACACCCAACTTTCTTCTCCTATGTTTCTTACTAGTTTCTCCTTTCATCTTTTTAGGATCATTTCCATCTTGGTTATCTTTTTCTTTCTTTCTTTTTGTCACAAACACATCTACTTCATTATTTATACTCTTATCTACTACATCAAAATAATTCACATGTGCTTTTCCTTTATCATTATCTCTTGTACCAGATGTAGAAGCTCTATTTGGACAATTATACTTATAATGACCCTTTTATAACAACCATAACATACAACTTGAAATATTTCTTTTTGGACCTCTATCTCCTCCTGAGAAACTAAATTCTTTTCCTCAAGAAAATTAATAGTTAACTCCACCCATCTTCTTGAGTAGATCTTCATACTCAGTAGATGTACTAGGAGAAATATTTGTGCTCACCGAGAGTGCTTGTGGATTCTGACCAAAGGTGGTGTAGGCTCTACTTTAGCAACAATTTCTTTGGGCTCCTCTTCCATGCTTTCTTCTTGCCTTCTTGCAATCTCCTTTGCTTGTTCAATGGTAGCTAGGTGGTCATACTTCACTCATTGTCTGATATCTGGCTTCATCCCAAGAATTAAGTTCTTACAGAGGAGATTATCCATGCCATTCATCAACCCATCCGCTAATCCTTCCTTCCAGATCTGGGCATCGAGCTTCCTCCTTAGCTCTAGAACACAAGCATGATAATCCCTTATCTTCTCCTTCTCTCCTTGGGATAGCTTTGTGATATCAATCATGAGATCTGCATATTTTTGTTGTTCACCAAATTCTTCAAGAAAACTTTCAGTTAATAAATCCCATGATTTTTTCACATTATCACCTAGTGTTTCAAACCACCTAAGGGATGAACCATCCAAAAAGGTAGGAAAAAATTCAGTCCGTTGTTCCCTTCTTCTAAGGCCATTACAAATACAAGATCATTTAAACTCTTGAATGAAAGAGGAAGCATCTTCATTAGATTGGGCTAAAAAAATAGGAATCTTCCCCATTTCCAAAAGTAACCATAGTGAAATACCAACCCACAAGTACAATCAACAAGACTTATGTGCACAAATAATTGGAATCATTATAATAGAAAATAGAAATGACCACGGTAAACTAAAGTAAAACTTGACTTACTGCGGTAAAAACTAACTTTACTATGGTAAACACTATTCACAGAAAAAGTGAAGTTAGTACGATAAATACTATTCACGGTAAAAAGTGACTTTACGACGGTAACTACATGCATAGTAAAAACAAGGTTACCCTCCAAATGTTTTCTGACTAAGTGGGAATATCTCTCCAGAAAATCCACCAACGAGGAATGGTCCCGGCAATGGAACCAAAATGTCATCACCAATCCGACACTATGATAATTCTTCACCGGAACTCCTCGTGCTATGATTATTTACTAATGCACAACCTTTAGTTTGGTGGATGTAATCTGAAACACAATAACAAACATAACACAAGAATACCATAGACTATGATAAGAAGGAATGATGATAAATCTAAAATATCAGTGTAAATTATAATATCAACATGAAATTGTTACAATCTCACCCATGAGGTACTTCAAGTGTTACTGACTTCACTTGCCTTCCAACAATAACTATGGGAGAAACTTCACAATTACACCTCTTAATGGATTCTTTAACACACCTTCAAAATTATGGCTTCCTTTACACACTTACTCATACAATATTTCTCACTACTTCCTTCTATGCTAAATGAGGGGGTGACATCTCTATTTATAGAACTTCCAGGCTTATCCATCTTATCTCTAAGATAGGATAAGAAATCTACTCTGACGAATCATATTCCATACCTTAACTCTTATATGTACATGTAAGCTTATCTTTTAAGATAAGATAAACCTTATCATTTCACATGGGTTCCACATTTTTAGACTTTTTACAAATAAAATAAAAAATATATTTATGACCTTACTCCTTGTTCTTATTACTAATATAATATTTCTAATTCCTAATCATGTAGACCATGCTTCTCTACTTACCCTAACTTTGACATTTTAACAATGTACCAGGACCACTTACTTACAAATATTTAATTTTTACCACAACATTCCTATTATACTTTTGACTATTACCATACTATACATTATTGGCGGCGTAATCTTGGTAGCATCGTTATCTTCTATCGACGCTACTACTAATTATACTTAACAATATCCTATTCCTAATACATACATTAATGAAATAGAAATTACGGAGGAAAATTTTAGTGTCGATGACCCCGACATTCTTGAGTCCGAAAGTCATGACCTTGTAAAAAAATTTCCTCAAGAGGTGAAGATTTTTTTTTATGTTGATCTTCCTCTATAATTCGGATCTGGTTATAACCTAAAAAATTGTCCATCACAGATAACATTTCATAACCAGCGGTAGAATCGAAAATCATGTCAATATTAGGCAAAGGGAAGTCATCTTTGGGACATGATTTATTGATGTCACAGAATTTGGTGCAGATCCTTATGCCAACCAATTTCTTATGAACTGGGACTATGTTGGATATCTAATCTTCTTAGTCAATGGGTTTAATGAGATCAACAGCTAATAGCTTTTCCAGTTCTTCTTTGACAAGTAGTGTAATTTTTGGGTGCATCTTTCTCAATTTTTGCTTAATGGGTTTGGCATCTAGGTGCACAACGATGTTTTGCAAAAGTAATTCTAGGTCCAAAACACACATATTTGTGTATGAACATGCAAATATATCTGCATATTCTCTTAATAGTTGAACAAAAAAAAAAATCTTGAGCTAAGAGTGAAGCTCCCAACTTTATCATTTTAGGTTCCTCTTCTAAGCCAATGTTAACACTGATCATTTCTTCAAAAATAATTTTAGAAGCATCTTCCATCCATGTAGGATCAAGGGGAAGAGTAAGGTCAACCTCCTTAGGTGGCTCATCATCATCTTTGAATGGATATACCATTTTTTCTATAGGTTCTTCATTTTGTTTATCTACTAGTGCTTCAAAAATTTGTCACTATGAGACTTGTGTTTGTTCTTTCCATAAAGATTCTCTAAAGTGTTCTTAATCTTTCTTATGACCTTATTATTCAAGCATACACACATATCCGACTCTTCTCCAAACTATGTGTAGGAATCCAGGTTGGATTGTGAATCCTTTCTTATGATCCCCAATCGAATAGAATCCCCGAGTCCCACGAATTCTACAAATTCCTTTTCATTCTCAAATAAATAGATTAGCACATGAGATTGTTGATTCGTAACACCCTCTAAAAACAACCCACTTGAGACCCAAGAAACAACCTAGGATTAGTTAGGAAATTATGAAATAAATTTTTTTGTTTGAAAGAGTCTACAACCATGTTACAAGGTAACAATCGTGTCTCTAACAAGTTCAAAAAAATTCTAATCCAATAGAACATAATTTTATTTTATTATCAATTATTAGTGGTCATAAGGTCCAAGATTTAGGGTTAGAAGGTGTTAGTGTGAGTTATCCCCAGTGTGTCCTCCTCTCATATTGGAGGGTCATCTCACATGGGTTAGGTTTAGGGTTTCATGTGTGTCATGCACTAGGGTTACTCAAAGCACCCTATATGTACCCATTTACTATTCATTTATGAGCATGCCAAGACACTCTGCTATCTTTCTTATATGTGCAAGCTTTGTTTCGTTAAGCAAGTTCTTCCATTCTTGATCAATTCTTTCTTGCATCACTTTGGAGCTATCACGATTCCGTTGGAGTGCAACTACTTTGTGGTGCCTCATTTCCGATTTGATTCTTGTAAAATATTTTCATGGTATTAGAGCCAAGAAGTTAAGCACGCTAGCCCCAGAGTAGTGTGGCGATGGGTGACCTCCCAGGAAATTTCCAGTGTCATTACCTCCTAATGTTATTGGGTCGATTGGGTGTATAACTCGGCTCCATCGTGCGGGGGGTGTTGTCGTAGTAGTTGATTAACACAATGATATCGTCTCCACCATCGATTCGAGTTTTTGGTGTGATGGAAAATCATTGGTTATGGGCCCACCACGCTTCCATTACATAATTGATTATTTGCGTGCGAGCCCAGTTAACACAATGAGATCTCTCTCCACCATTAGTTTGAGCTTTTGGTGTGATGGCAAGTCATGTAACTCGATACCATGTTGGCGTAGTAGTTGATTAACACGATGAGATTCCTCTCCACCATCGATTCAAGCTTTTGGTGTGACGGAAAATCATTTAGTATCGAGCTACATAACTTGTTGCACACCAAAAGCTCAAACCGATGGTAGAGAGGATCTCATCATGTTAATCGATTGCTTCGCCAACATGGTATTAGAGCTACATGACTTGCCATCACACAAAAATCTCAAACTGATGGTGGACAGGGATCTCATCATGTTAATCAATTACTACACCAATACCCTCCCGCATGATGGAGCCGGTATACACCTAATTAGGCCCAATAGCATTAGGAGCAAGTGACATCGAGAATTTTATCAGAGGTCACCCATCCTAGAACTACTCTGGAGGTGGCATGCTTAACTTCCCCGGTATCGAGAGATGCATGACTTTCCATCACACCAAAATATCAAACTTTTGGTGTGATGGCAAGTCGTAGCTCGATACCATGTTAGCGTGCAGCAGGTGATTAACATGATGAAATCCCTCTCCACCATCAATTTGAGATTTTGGTGTGACGGCAATTCATGTAGCTTTGATACCAAATGATTTTCCATCACACCAAAATCTTGAAGTGATGGTGGAGAGGGATCTCATCGTGTTGATCAGCTGTTATGCCAACATAAGGTTCAATTAGGTTTAGAGGATAAACCTTCACCGTACTCCACTCTCTAACAGGATTAAAGTTTCAACTTGATTTTCTCACACTTAACATATTCAAAAATTCTCTAAATCATTCCCATTGGATAAGAAATTTCCTCACCTTTCCATTGATATAAAGAAGTCCTCCTAACTCCTCATATTTCTCAAGTTATGGGCCGGTGGGCCTTGGGGTGAAAATTTTCCCCAAGAGTGGGCTTGCGGGCCTAGGGGTGAAAATTTGCCCAAAGGGTGGGTTGGTGGGCCACGGGGACACTTTTGGAACATTTCCGCGTGGGGCAAAAAACTAACTTTACGCACGCACACCCACAGTGCTCCGCAGCCATAAGGACACATGGCATTACCCATGCCAATGCGGGAAAGCGAGGCGGTAGGGAGGAAAATTTTTTTAACGCTCCGAAGGGTTAAGAGGGTAACATTGACCCACGCATCCGCCGACTCCTCATCCCACGTGGTAGCTCTTGATTGGCTGTGGAGAAGCGGGACGATGGGGATAACATGGAAAATTTTCACAAAATTTTCTGAAACACAAAAATGAAAAAGGGACTCACTCCACCACCGATGCCTCGTGACACCACATGGCATCATTTGATTGGTTGTGGGTCGGCGAAAAATTTGGAAAATTTTCCCAAAATTTTCTGGGAGCGCTAAGTTAAAAGGAGATCCATCCCACCGCTGACACCTCATGGTGCCACGTGGTGGCCTCTGATTGGTTGCGAGTCGGTGGGGTAGCGGAGAAAACTAGAAAAATTTTCCCAAAATTTTCCTAAGTGCTAAGGAAAAATTCAGGCCACGGACCCGCCAAGGAAATATTTCCCAAATTTTATTTTTTTACACCAAGTGAAGGAAAAAATTTCAGAGGGCCATAAATTTTGATAGAGAGCTTGATTTTGGGAAAACAAGGACTTTCTGGAAAGTTCTCGACATCCTCTTTACATAGGGGTCATTAATTTTTTTTTCTCGATAAATTTGAAGGGGTCAATTTTAAGAAAACAGCCTGCAGTGTTTACACGGTGTGAATGGTAAATTTTAACTTGTGAGATTTGTTCAATTTGATCTTCCTGCTCTCTCTACATGTCAAATAGACATGGAAAATTTTTCTTAGGAGGAATTAGGATAAGTTTTTGAGGTAGATCTGTTTGATTGAATTCCAATTTGAAATTTTACCATTTTGACAGCAAAACGACTGTAAAATGGTTGAGCCCGATTTGGCTAAGTTTTGAAAATTTTCCTTTAAGTGTTTTTGTCTAATTGAATTTGTTTAGGGCCTACTACTTCAATTTACTCATTTAATTTTTTATTTTATTGTTGCAGGTTTGAACTATGCATTTTTGGTTTAGATAATTACCAGTTTGAAATTACAAAAAAAAAAATAGGGATCAAATTTTAAAGGGTCTAATTGCCACTTTCTTCTTCCAAGTATTTAAAATATGTTCCAATTCCAATCTAACACATTAGTTGATTTAATCAAATGATTTAAGACCAAAATGCATTTCTGGTTTCAATTTTTTTCACATTCCAAAAAGACAAAATACTGTATTTTTCTCACACACATTTCTTCCTTTCAAACAGAGATTTCAATACATTGAAATGATCAGATTCAATACAACAATGCAATTTGAGAAAAGTATTGCAATCCTTTATTGATTCCAAAATGCAACATTACAACCTTTCTTCTTTTATTCCTTCCAAAACATATATTATATACAGAATAAAATAATACCCCTTTTTTTCAAAATAGATTACAGAGTATAACTCCTTTACATTTCAATATACAACTTGCAATTAGTAAACATCTTTCCATTACAAACATTTACAAGTTCATCCACTTCAAGTGGGAAAGGTTACAATTAGATTTCATTTCACAAGGGACTGTCAAACTATCTTTTCTCAGCTCCAGAATAGCAACATGCATACTCCTCATTCTCCCAATTTGATCACAACAGAGTAGGGGAAGGCAACACTTTCCACCTAACCAACACATCCAATGAAGAGGAGAAGCCATCCTTCTTCATTGGCCCCTGAGCCCCAACCACAATGTAATAAAAGATGTGATCCAACTCATGGCAACAACAGGCTTCCACAAACACACAAGCAACATTTTCTCAATAAAACACAGTCCAAAACAAAATGTAGTTTACAACTACATTAAAACATGACAAACAATACAAAGGCTTCATCAAGCAAGCCAAAGGAGAAAGAAGCTATGGGGGATGTTGTTTATGCCTCCCAAAAGGGGGAAATGGGTATCACCACCTGAGTTACAAACCACCAAAAATAGTATATAAAAACCCTGACATTCCTTATGCCTCCCTAAGTACCCCTTATTCCTCACATTTTCTTATGTCTCCCCAACCTCTTATGACACCCCATAACGAGTAAAGAAATGCAAGCTATTTTTTTATAAGGTGGAACCCAAATTCCAACTCCCTCCACCCTTATACCTCCCTAAAATACACTTGTGCCTCCAACAAAATAACCCCATAGTATTCTCCTACACCATTCCTAGGCCATCTACCCCATAGCCCACAACTAAGCCAAAACATTCACACATTAACACTTTCATAAACCAAAGAGAAGCATTTCAAGAGCCAAGCTCTTACCTCTCCATGATGGAGTTGTTCCAAGTTCCAAATGCAAGAAATCCAAAACAGCCAAGCACAAGCATGCAACAATCTTCCAAAAACTTCTCCAAGCAAGAGCTTCCAAAACAGCAAGAAATTTTATTCCCAAAATGAAGTCTCCAAAAGTGAAGCAACCCAAAATAAGGCAAGCAATTCGAATTTTATAGAAGAGGGAAGAGAAGAGGGTGAGGTGGATCCATGTAGGATGCCAATTCACACATTCCCAACTCCAACACATAATTCAACTTCATTCCCAAAGCATAATAAATGGGCAGATAATATGGCAGATTTACTTACAAACTCAAACAAGCCCATACCCCATAAGGACTGAAATTAGATTATCTAAGAAAAGTGAAATTACAACATTCAAATTGACTTGTAAAAATGTATAAAAAGGGTCTAAATTTAACTCTCCAACCATAGGCAAGGTTGGTATGTAGGCATGGGACAAGTTTAACTTGTCCCACAAGCCTCTAAAATCAGCCTCCAAGGACAAATTTGAATTTCCAAGAAGGTGGAGTGTTTCACACTCAAAATTTAACGTACACATTACTTACCACGTCACTTACACATTCCTACAACACTTTAAAACATGGCCAACAACTCTATTAATTACATTCTTATGACATATTTTAATTAATTAACTAAATACTATGATTACTCACAATATTAACACCACATTAAATAAATAATGAAAAGAGTAAGTGCACCACATAAAACACATGAAAAATTTAAACAAAATGGACCAAATAAAATAAAAACATAAAATCCCATCACATTTAAAGGTGATTCCCCCTCATGGGAATTCCTAACAAAAATACAAACACACATAACAAATACTTGTTGCCATGGTGACCTTGTTAAATTCATCTAGAATTCCAAAGTGGTTGGTCTCTAATCCCCAATGTTTATTGTGATATTTAAACCTGCGCAAAACACAAATACCTCCTTCGGCCTCATGGCCATATTAGAACATTTAAATGAATATAAATATAATTCTCAAAATCATCTAGATATATGAATCACAACAACATCAAAACAATCTAGGAATATCATTTATAGTTTTATCAACAACTATATCATCATCCAATAATTCTCCATTTCTAGGTCTACTCACAATATCCAAATATCACAAGTCCGCACAACATTCATAATATATCCATGTCAAACAATATATCAACATCGAAACATAAAGTGTCTCTAATAATCATCATGCATCATATAATAATCAAAGTCAATAATAATCCATGATCAAATATCTAACATCATACTAAATAAAAACTATAATAATGTCCATAATATAGTCAATAGTGTCATGATCAAGATCAAAAGGTGTCAAAGAGAAGTGGGCACTACAATCCCAATCTACAAGTTTAGGATATACAAGGGTTACTTGGAATTGGTTTGAGGATTGGATTTAGATAAGGTAAAAATAGCTGAATTAGGGAATAGGTTAGTGGAGGCAAGATCCTTGTAGAGGCTACATTGGGAATCTGCGTCGACTATCTAAATGAGATGAGTCGTCCTCATGTTTAGAAGAGGTGGCATCAATCTCAAAGGGTGGATTGTCATGAGGTATTATTCCAAGACCATGTTTTTTAGATTTGAAATGAGGGATAAGAATGGGTTCTAACCATCCTTGTGCATTGATACCACATCCAAACCCATTGTAACCCATGACATACATCATACGGTGGCCTTTGATATACTACAGAGCTTGATGACATGATGCCATGGTACCTTCAGGTACCCTCCTGATGGGATCTTCTAACATATTTTCCTCAGATAGGAGACCACTAGGGATGAAATTCTCTAGTGGTTTAGGGAATTTATCTTGAGTGCTCTTGAATTGAAAGTAAGGTTTACCATGTGTCCTGGGTGACACTGCTAGATCTGATATTAATAAGGCATGTTGAAGAGTGAATTTCTCACCTAGGCCATACTTTGCAGACGTTGCCTCCCATGATGTGAAAGGGTTGACCAACGAAGGAAAGTTTTTATTACAAGGAGTGAGTGAATCTAGATCCACACATTCCTTGATAGTTTCGGTTTGTAAGCGAACAACATTATTCATAGAAGGGAATTCATAAGCTGCATGAGAAAAATTGTGCAATGCCCTACAATGCATGAATGGTTTTGGATCATATTTAATAGTGACTATTTTTCCTTCATGGCACATCTTTATACACTGATGGAAATTTGAAGGGATGTCTTGCATGACATGTATCCAATGGCATCCTAAGAGCATGTTGTACATAAGATCCAAGTCAAGGACATGGAACGTTGTATCATGACAAGTCGGCCCTACTTCCATTGGAACTACTATAGTACATGCTGACTCACACTCCTCATTATCATAAGCTATGATTGTAATAGTTTTGGCCCCTAGATCCATTTCTGAATGGCCTAGTTTCTTAACCAGCTTCAAAGTGCAAATATTTAGACTGGATCCACTATCCACAAGTACTCTCTTGATCTTACGATGGGTAACAACTACTTCTAGGTATAGGGGTAAGTTGTGCTCTAGGTCATTACATGGGATTACAACATGATAAAAAGTGATATGATCATTGGAATCAAGGTGTGCAATCATTTCTTGAAGGTGCACAAGATCTACATATGTGGAGACTCTCAAACTCTATAGTGTTTTTTATACAATATGTTTTTATGAGCAATAGATATTTTGAGGAGATATAAGATTGATATCCTAGTGGGTGTCTTTTATAACTGTTCTATTAAATTATACTGACCTTCCCGAGGGATAGGTAGGGGATATGGTATGATCAGCGGCGCATCACGTCCCTCTTGCACAATTTTTTAAGATCCTAATAGTATTGACCTGTTCATCAGATGAACGGATACATCCTATAAGGGAATCAAAGGGACTATCATTAGTTGGATAAACATAGCAGCAATCCTATAGTCATTGGAATTTTTTCCGCGATATGGCTTCATGTTCTTCTTATCTACATGGTTAGGAAAGGGATCTTTGAAGATACCCATTTTCTCATTTGGGCCTTGTCCTGAATCGGGGGACAATCTATGGCGATTTTTCTCTCTTCGTTGAGATCTCGTATATAATTTTTTAGTCTTAAGAACCTATCTGTTTTGTGTCCTTTAACATGATGGAAATCACAGTACTCATGCTCTTTGAACCAACCGGGTTTTAGAGCATCTTCGGATATGGTACTATCGTGGTTGGGTATTGCACCATGTTTACCTCATCTAACCATTTAAGTATAACAGATAGTGATTCTGTTAGTGGCATAAACTTATGTTTTGTGGGTGCCTTTAGGAGGTCCTTGTGAGTCTATAATATGCATGCCAACGACATGTTTTTTTTTTTTTGAAGAATTTTGGTTTATTTGAGGGTTTTGTTTCATGTTTGTCCTTAATGATCGGTTTAAGTGTGCCCTTTGTGATGAGAGAATTTTTATTTGACTACCCTTTTCTATAACTTATTTGAAGTTAGAGCCACAAAGTGCATTTGTAAATGAAAGGATGTCTTCGGTTTAGGTTAGGGGCGAATATGATTACTAGTTGTTTTTCTAGCAAGGCACATGGGAAATGACTTGTCAACCCACACCATCATTGTAAGAAGATTGTGAAGGTCTCGTTGGGATTCTATTTTATGTTGCAAATTTCGTTCATCGTGATATAATTCTCTATATTGAAGGAATAATGTCACACGAATTTTTCCGCTAGTGCGGGCCAGGTTGTAATGGATCCTTTAGGTATACTAAAGAACCATTCTAATGCTAGTGCTCCTAGGCTATGAGGGAATAATCATATTAAGAAATTTTCACTATACATGACCTCTTGGAAAGCCATGTAAAATTCCTTGATGTGATCACAAGGATCACCTTTGATTTTATATTTATCAAACTTAGGAATGGAAAAATGCTTTGGAAACGGTTGTCACAACATGTCCTTATCAAAGGGGTAAGGGCATAGTTCTTCATATAAGTACTTCCTATTGTGTCCTACATTTCCTTCTGTAGTGTAGTAAGTGTGTTCTTCATTGATTGTAACTCCTATTGAATGAGTTTCTCTTTTGTAGGTGATATTGGTCTATTTACCTTAGCAACTTTAAAAGTTGTGTCATCGTATGGATCAAAGTGAAACTCACTAGATTTTGTTTTGAGTTTGTCTTTATGCACGTTCCTATTCGAAGAGCCTAAGTTTGCTAATTTTGACTTAGTTTCAATATTTGTTTTTGAAGGATCTCTTCTTCAACTAAGGGATCATCTTCCTCATCAAATTTAGGAGGTGGTGAGCCTTTGCACTCATGCTCAATTTTTACTTTACGTGAAGCCTTATAATAAGGTCTTCACGAATCGCCAATTGGTTTTGATAGCTCTTCTTTAATGCTTTTGGGATGATGTCTCGAAGTATAAGTATACCATATGTTAAAGGGGTTATCCATGTCTAAGAGGGATGGTCACTCTTCCATTTTATGATTAATGATCTTAGTCTCCACTTCATTTTCTTGTGGAAGCTTAGCCCCTAACTCTAGGACTCTTGTGAGTACTTGATCTCTGTTATAATAAAGGATCTCATCAAATCGACCTAGGTCTAACTTATGTTGTTCCTTAGAAGAATCATATTCTTCTCATATGATCAATCAACGGTTGTGTCTTTGACTTATGAAAAGAGAGGTGCTAAGTTATTACCGCTAAATGGGAAGGATGCGAAAGGATTTTCTTCTAAGTCACGCTCGTTTGGTTTAGATTCCATTTTCATGATTCTAGGAATTACTAGTCAAAGTTATACTAGGTTTTTATCTAAATATCTTCAAAGTTGTATGAAACCTAGGTGTATGTTGTGTAAGTTTTCTAACAACCAAAATATCCCAGTGTGTTCTAGATGTAATGCTATGCAATTGTTTATCATTCAAATAACAATCATATGAACATTAAATCAAACAATCACTCAAGTTGTCATTTAGCAAGACTATACCCTAAACTATGATTCCAACAAAGGGCTCAAGGTAGATAGTGACAATACCCTATTAATACATAGGTCGAGTTAGAATACTAACAAGGCCTAAATACCAAAGTGGTATTGACGCGATCTCTCCACAAGATATACTAAGACTAGTTTAAATAATTTGCGACACCTAAGTTTTTAAAAATGGAAGTTGTGAATGTGGATAGCGTAACAACACTATCTTGACACATTAACCTAGCAAGCAAGGTGTTAGTATCAAGATGATGTCATCATAGTATACACAAGGCAATATTGACACTCTTAAAAGACTTCAGATGACGGTGGAATTGAAACTAAGTATAAGTATAGAAATAATTTCTTAGTTGTGCGAGCATCATAACCGTATAATAAAGGGACTTATACCAAGTTCTCACAAAATTGAAAACACGATGTAAGTACCAAAATTGTATAGCTAAAATGTGAGAAAAAATAAAAACTTAAGGATAAATAATGATGAACAAAAATAGTAGCAATGAAGACGATCTTGAAATCAATATCAAAGGACTATCAAAGACACAAAACATACTTGTGCACTTTAGACATTTAACAACCCAACCACAAACATGGATGGGCGTAAATGGAAAAAAAGTGGCAAATATTGTCCTTAATAAGACTCATGGGGTATGCTTCCTTCTCACCCCAAATGGGAAGTGAGAATGCAAGGGTATAGATCAAGAGATGAAAATAAGCTAAGCATCACTTAGGCGAGTTTCACCTCGTCCAAGGTGAGAAAGAAACCAAGATAAGTGATACATTTTTTTATTTTCATGATGAAAGAAACTTAGATCTAACTCAATTGGACTCTTTTCCTTGTTTGAAAAATAAGGTTCAAACTCCAAGTAGTTGTCACTTTGTGATGGCTCGACAAGACATGACATGGACTAGTAAAGTGGGCTCCAAGACAAAATGAATTTCCTAATAAGATCACTCAACTAGGTGTCAACAGTTTGTCTAAATGTGAGCTCGATTTACCCAAAGAGTCACACTGAATAATTTGGGAGTATCTCAGATTTACTTTACCCCCTTCAAATACGATGAGAAATAAATGTGTTCATGCGTATTCTCACTGGGGTCATGATACGAACAACTTTGACTCTAACTTGCAATGTAAAATATAGTCAAGTGGGTAAGCGGAGCGCTTCTTGTTTCATCCACGAGGTTAATCAATTGTGGATTACTTTAGGGTTCCTAGAACCAACCCCATTATTATAGCTTAAGGCGTTATGCCAAAGGGGTTATGTTCTAGTTGAGTGGCAAGGGAACATACCCTTTTCCAAAACCTGCAATACAATGCGATGTGAAGTGGTGTGTTTTTTATCTTGCTTAACTTAATGTGGTTTTAAGTAGCACACCGTTTGGAAACTTGTATGAAAAAATGTATTAGAAGGTTTCATTTTTGCAACTCCTTTCTTTGACAAGCGTTAGGCCCTACATACAAGGAATTAGTAATTTTCCACCACAAATAATGATATCTAGAAAGAGATTTTGTGTGTTTCTTTTGATTCCTAAGATCAACAAAAGAGGTGCAAAGGAAGAGCATACACAATGCGAAAAATCAACTAAAACAAGATTTATGAAAAATACTTTAAGTGTTTTTTTTTGCAAAAGGTAGATTTTGTTTTAACCAATTTTGAAAGATCAATCCAATTAGGAAGCATAAAGTAAGTGTTTTTGAAAGTGACAAGAAGGTTTTAGAAGTGTTTTGATCCCCAAGATCACCAAGAAGGTGTGAGGGAAGAGCATACACACTTTAAAAATCTCCTTCTAACTAAGAAAATGAAACACTTAAACTACTTTATTCAAACGAAAAACAAAAGAAACTTGCAATCACTTGTTAGAGCCTGTGAACAACTAGAAAAACTCAAAAAATTGATCTTACAACTCGAAAATAAATCCTAATTTTTAACTCGGACACTTGTGCACCTAGAATGATACACGTATATCCCAGGCAGTGGATACATGCCCAGACTAATGTGAAGGTGTGGAAATAATTTATGATAGTTGGGTCCAACACCAACATGGGCCTAATAGCTAGGTATGCTTTGGGTTTCAACGAAGACGTCCCCTTCCTAGCGAGATATGCTTCGCAAGCCAAAAGGTAAATCAATACAGCATGCCAACAAGACACATGCACATCCTTAGGCATGGGTACGCTTGACATTCAACGAGACACTTGCGAGTTTGTGCGTACACTTGTAATCCACAAGGTAAATCAATACAATATGCCAAAAAGACACCTACGCGTCTAGAGGCACGGTATGCTGATAGTCAACGGAGACACCAAAAGTTTGATAGGTATGTGGCCCTTTGTAAATGGATTATCAATGAAAAATACAACCCAGACGGGTATGCGGCTAGTTCGACGAGTGCGCTAGGGTTTCGACGGATATGTTCCCTTCAGACACATATGCGTACCCCCTATAAAACTTGTAAAAATCATGGAAATAAAAAATTCCAAGAGTGAAACAGGTTAGTTGTTAATAAAATAAACCTATTTCCAGTTTAAACCCACAAAATATGAATGAACAAGGATGATTTAACTTACTTGAAAAATGAAATCAAGTGAATAACAAGCTATTTATCCTAGAAAGCATGAAAGTGAACTTAAAAAGCTTGGAAAAAGCTCCTAGAGGATAATGGAGTATGTCCCACTGGGCATGCCAAATGTGTGCAATGAAAATTTTGTTAAAGCTATGAACATGGGGTAAGAATATCTAAAGAAACCCCAAAATATTTGGAACAAACAACTCAAATGACCATCAGATTAGAGATAAGCAAGAGATACCTATTTGCATGCATATATAAAGCTTGAAACAAACAATCAACCTCTAAACATGACTATATTAGTTCTCTACTCCATGAAAGCTATCTATAAGTGAACCTATTAAAGCTCTAGTAATTAGTTATGTGTTTATTGATATTTTAAAATCTTAAGAATGGAAGCTCACCATTAATGGCTTCTCCCATTTACCTAAATCTTTGAAAGGATTAGCAAATAACAAGTAAATAGCTCAAATAAACTATGAAATGACTCTAAAATACTTAAGCATGACCTAAATCAGAAATGAGAGAGAGAGAGAGTTCTTAGAAAAGGTGGGAGGGGTATCCCTCTATTTATAGTTTTTGGATTTGAGAAAATGATGTTTTGGATGCATGTGGGACTAAAAAGGAGTCAAAAAGTTGATTTTTAGAAAAGCACATTGGGAGGTGTGAACTAGATTTGGAAAGCTAAGTGGTTATTTGGAAAGGTGAGATATTTGTTTAGAAAGTCAAATTCTCTTTAGAAAGTCAATAAGAGGGTTAATTAACCTAAAAAAGGTTAATTAAAGGAAAACAAGCTTATATAAGCTGGTTAGAGAGGGATTATCCAGTTTAGGAGGTTTAGTAGGGGTGTTTTACTATTGTAGTGTAGTAAATTAACATGAGACTAGGATAGTTAGTATGTTCTTAGTAATAAGATCATATAGAAAAAATTATAGGTTTCTACGATTGGAAAGGCCATGATAGAAGAAATGAAATCCAGTGAAATAAAAATGAAAGGTTTGAAAATAAGGAAGAGCGGATCGGTAAATATATGGAGTGACTATGCCATCGCATGCTTGTAATTAATACAAGCTTGCTAGGGGCTTTAATATTGACCTTTATTGGAAAAGGTGATGAGTTCGGGTGATCAAAATATTTATTTCCAATCTTATCACAAAATTCTTTGATAGACCCGTGATTTTCTATAAAATCCACCTTTTTAGTAGCCTCCCAATATATAAGATTTAAGGTCTAATCTATAATTAATGAAAGTGTAAAAAAGGAATTTTATTCACAATTTTTTTAATGGTGGCATTAGCAATAATATGAGATTCACCTCCAATAATTAATTCATTACTATTCAAGTCAATAAAAATGGACCAACAATGTTCCAACACTTTAATTTATTGATTCATACATTTATTAATTTACATTGGGAACATGGTCCGTAGTCTACAGTCGGGGACAACCTCGGTAATCAATATCATGATATTGCACAATTTAATCTTAAAACTATTAATAATCATTAAAAATTATATATGTGTGTGTGTGTGTGTGTGTGTGTGTGTGTGTGTGTGTGTGTGTGTGGTCCTTCGAGTAATCTCAATAATTTTTACATATACTTTTAATTTACTAATTTGGGATTGATGGTGTGTTTTATTTATGAATAACATCTTATATTATATTAACAAGTAAAATGATATAAGAATATTCACCAAAACATTGGGCGGTATGGAAGCATGCCCCAAAGCCACAAGAGTTCAAACTAGGTAGACAAAATCCTAGGAGTACATCTAATTACAAAACATCACAAGAAAAAAAAAAAGCAAAAAAGTTAAGCCACAACTATGAATTACTTGACTAACAGGCGCAGTCTTGATAATGCCATCAAGATCCGAAAATTATCGAGGATAGACAATTCCCTCTATGTTGCTTTCGCTCAAAATAATAAATATCGGTGTGGTTGTGAACAAAAAAACTCATTACTTAAGTTTTAATGAAAAGAGTCTAAGACTTCCATATTGCATCTTGTTTCATGATACAAATCATATAGTTGGGCAATACGAACCACTATATTGGAAAAAATTGATCGATAAAATATTGTATTGATAGGGTTGGTTATAGACAATTCCTTCTACACAAATTATACACAACATACTTTCCACTAACATTCTTTTCTCAATACCCTCTTTAGCATTCTCTGTAATAACACCTTCCGCATTTATGAAATGACTTCTCAAAATTTACTACATATCTACACAACCACACTTCTCTTACATCAATCAACATTATCAACTTCTATCAATCCAACAAACACATTCCAACAAAAATTCTAGTCATTATTCATGTTATTAATTATGTGATTAGCATCTAGAAGAAGGTCACCCTTTTTTTTCGTGACTATCTTGCCAAACTAGCTTCGAGGATTGGAGAGATTTTGACATGCACATATAGCACTTAGACCTAGTTTTTTGATTTTCCTAGGCCTCAAAAAGTTTTTTTATCAAACACACCATTGGGCATACTATATTAGAAATATTTGATCAATGCAATAGAATTCCATCATTTAATACTCACACAGAATCTTGTTCACCTTCACCCTACGTATGTGGTTGATCCTTTAGGTATATTTTCTTTGAAGGATGATTTTAAGAAAATATGCAAGGCCAAGATGGACAAAACATGTCTTCAGGTTTAAATGATGTACATCTATTACAATGATCTAACATTTCCATACTATGTGGCTATGTTAATTACAAGAAATTGTTGATCGTAGCAATAACAAAGCCTTCCCTTTCACTAACTAATGGTGCTTATTGGTTGTAAAAATTATAGTCATTAGTCATCCTTCTCAAAGTTTTGTATTCAAGGACTTATGCCAAGGATAGTCCATCAAATATAATATAATTACAAATAATGACTTCAAACCTGTTGAGATTGTTTTTTTGCATTGTTAAAATAGATTCGTTGACAATATAGAGGATAACGACTGATAGCCTTCTCATCAACGAATAATTGGTAAACATAAAACATGCATTGCTCTTCACGGTCTCATATCATTCATTCTTAAAAGACCCATGTTCATCTTTTCCCTCCATTTTTAGTAAAACGTTTAGGACTATTTTGTTTAACGGTTATTTTTGAAATATGTAGGGCCAAGATGATCAGGATATGTCTTCATGTTTAAAATATTTACTTATATTATTATGTTCTAACTCTTATCTTTGTCGTAAAGATAGAAAATGATTTTTATTAGCTCAATATTTTTAAAAAATAAAACAATTAGAGCCTAGTGAGTGCCAAGCCACTCCTTTCAGTAAGTAATGCGGCTTAAAAGTTGTTATGCATTTTCTTTGATACGAACCGATGTGAAAAATGCCTTGTGACACCATTTCATCCATTCATATGATTTTTATCCAAGCGCTATGTTCTGTAAGTATTGTATCTTAGCGGTCCCTAAGCATTTTTTATAATAAGAATGTTTTTATTTTATTTTCTTAATTAAGAAACAATTTAGCCTAGAGGCCGCTAATATATTCCTTTCTCATTTAACAATAAAAAATAAGTGTAGAGCATTATGTTCTATAAGTATTCGAGCTTAGCGGTCGCTAGGAATTTATTTTATATGAAATATTTTTTATCTCTATTTTCAAAATTAATAAACAATTTATCCTTGAGGCCGCTAATCTATTACTTTCTCAAAATATCTTCGTAACTTTTTATAGTAAACAATTTTTATATCTCACATATTTTACATCTAAAAATTTCATGAAAAATGCCTACTAGCCCAATAATATCTATTATTATGATCTGTTATTAGAGTGTTATGTTTGAAATAATATATTTTTAGCCTAGTATCCGGAAAATCATTCATTCTTGTAAGTATTCGAGCTTAGCGGTCACTAAGAATTTGATTTAATATGAACTATTGTTTGATCTCTATATTCAAAATAAAAATTAGTTGAGCCTAGTGGTCGCTAATCTAATCCTCCTGACAAGTAGCGGAACTTAGCGGTCGCTAATCATTTTCATTGATGCACATTGATGTGTAAAAAGAAAAATATGCAAAGGTGTGTGCCTAGTAGTCCTGGATGTTATATGAGCACCCTAAAAACATTTTTAGTAATCATCTTTCTTCCCGACTATGCAAAGACCTCCATAGCTTTACAATAAAAATTGTCCATATCTCACATATTTGTCATCAAAATATATTATGGAAAATGCCTAGCGACCACTAATATCTATTACTATGATTTGTTCATAAAGCATCTATGTTATCAAGAAATTGTTTAGCCTATTTTCCGCATAATCATTCCTTTTGGTAAGTATTGAAGCTTAGTGGTCGCTAATAATTTTCTTTCACACCCATTGTTTGATTGATCTTGTTCAAGTAATGGAGCTTAGCGGTCACTAAGTATTTTACTTGATACGAACTGATATAAATTATGTGTTAGACACAAAAACTTATGAGTAATATAGAAGTTGAGAAATATTTCAATGGTATGTAGTGCCACACTTGGTTGTGGAAGGAATGTATAGTCAATAAGATAAGATTATAGTTAATGAAAATACTAGTGATTGAAAATTGTAAAGATATTTATTTACATTGTTGGAAATGAAACCTAGGAGTTGTAGAGGCTAGTGACCACTAGGCTTCTACTCAAAAAATAGATAGAACAACATACGACATGCAGAGTTGTTCATTAACATGTGTTGAAGAGAATACCCTGATCCCCTATAAAATCTAAGTATTTATTATTTTGAATTCGGTGTTGCAAAAATATCATTCTAATGGAGCTTAGCGAGTCACTATTTTCTTTCCTATCTATAAGGTACTCTCAAATTCTGGTGAAGTGTAAAATTATGTTTTATTTTTCTAGAGTAAAGCATAAATAACTCCAAAATATCGATGATCACAAGATATATTAGAAATTTCATGCCACGTGGCAACATTTTAATGGATTATAGTTACTAACTTAATAATGTGGATTTTTATAGGTAAAAATATTTGTTAATTCTATCGCTAATTAAAAATTTCTTAATAAATGTGTCAATTATATAATTATGTAATTAACTGGTTCAAACTTGTAAGATGCCACATTTTATTGGATTTTTTTAATTAATGCGGACGATAGCTAAAAATATCGAATTTGCACTCGATAAAAATTAATAATAAACAAGGCATATATCGCTCTCTTAAAATTTAATTTTTGTTTCGTAATGTTCACTTCTATTTTCTAAATGATTTTTTATTATGCTTAAATTAATATTTTTCATTTTCCACGAGTTCACAAAGAAACTTTTGACGTTGTCTACCAGTTTCTAAAGTAGGTAGTATTAATAAATTTGATTTCCCGTATCCCACGCTATTCCCCGAATTAACAGCAAATTATATTTATAAAATATTGAATTTGCACTAGATAAAAATTAATAATTAACGAGGCGTATATCGCTCTCTTAAAATTTAATTTTTTGTTTCCTAATGTTCACTTTTATTTTCTAAATGGTTTTTATATGTTGAAATTAATAATTATCATTTTCCCACGAGTCCACAAAGAAAATTTTGTTGATGTCCCACTTGTTTCTAAAGTAGGTAGTATTAATAAATTTTATTTCCCGAATCCCACGCTATCCCCCAATTAACGCGCATTATATTTTAAAAATATCGAAGTCACACTCGATAAAAATTAATAATTAACGAGGCATATATCGCTCTATTAAAATTTAATTTTTTTTTTCCTAATGTTCACTTCTATTTTCTAAATGGTTTTTATTATGCTTAAATTAATATTTTTGGTTTTCCCAGTGTTCACAAAGAAACTTTTGTCGTTGTCCCACTTGTTTCTAAAGTAGGTAAAATTAATCAATTTGATTTCCACATATCCCACCCCAGATACACCTAAATTAAATAAATATTAATGATGATTTAATTCAAAGTACAATATTTAAAATCCCTCACATTAAACGTCAATATTTGAAATATAAAAAGTCATGCACTTTCACTTTAAGAAGGGGAAATTCAAATTTTAAATTTCCTATTCCCACTTTTTTCATTTTTGGAATTTCTTTCATTGAATGCATTTGGAAAAAACTAAATAAATTGGAGAAATATATATTAGGGTTTATTTTTATTTTGTAATTATAGAAAAGGAGCTCTTGAAATCAATACAACAACACGCACATGCACTAATTTACTAGTCTGAGTGCTCAATTCTAGAGATTTTTTTGAATGGTAAGCTGAGGTAGAAATTGTAATCACATTTGGGGTGCACAAAAAAAGACATAAAATAGTGATTGTGGATAGATCACGGGTGCAGTGTAGATCAAGAGGCCCACAAAGGATGGAATCAAAAGAGACAAGAAAATAGGTTGTAGATAGAATCTTGTTGATACTATGTTTTAGAGAGAATACAGAGCTTTAACAAGACATTATCAAGTACATAAAAATCTCAGATACAACTAAAACAATTATTTATCAAAAGCATCTATGTTATTTATATGTGTACGTAGTTGATGGGGACACTTACATACTGCTCTATATTTCCTAGTTCTTATGTTTTACACTGCAATTTGTCCCTGCCTTTCCCTTTGGTGCCTTTGCAGTTTTATTCCATCTTCTTGTCAAAACGTGTTGCTTTGTCTAAAACCACATTTTTTTCCACCCATGACCGAAGATTTTTTAATCCCTTTTAAAATATTTATTCCTTCTAAAACCCATTTTTATGTTCAATCGTAGCTCAAGTATTCATGTCTATTAAATGGGTTCCCTTTTCATCCTTTTATTTGTCTCTCTAGTTATTTTTTTGTTGATTTTTTGTTCTTCTTCATCCATTTATTTTTTCCCGTAAGCGTTGGCATCTATCTCTAGCAGTAAAAACACAGTCGCATATTCTTTTTTATAAATCATAATGGTTTTCTTTTGTATAGTTTAGGTAATCATTTTGACTTCCTTTAATGATTTTTTTAATATGAAATAAATAGTCATGACTAATTATTCAATATTCGATTCTCACTTGATTTCATGTTGATATATATAGTTTTTATATTTTTTCCCACGTAGAAATAATTAAATGCATTGTATCTTTACAATTTTTTTATGTTTAGTAAAAGGTAAGCACATTATATGTACTCATAAATATTATTAAATATAAATTTTAATCATTCTATTTACAAACATATATTTCATTTACAGTTAGTAATGACTTACTTGATAAATGAGCTAATATAAAGTAATAATTTTTAAATTCTAAAATAACATATTCCAAGACTAGAGGCCGTTAAGCTCGATGTTTATGACATTTCCTAGCTATTACAAGATAACACAAGGAAAAAAATATTCCAAGATAAGACAAATATTAAAGAGTTTCCTTAATACATTTTTCAAACAAGAACAGAGACTAGCAACCACTAAGATTCTTGGTTGACTCGCATATGATACAACTAGGACGGACTCCTAAAAACCGAGCTAAGAACCATTATTATATTTAGATTTCCATATTAATTTATCAGAATCCTACCATGATATTCGAATCCTAGAAGTTGCTAATTTCGAAGATTAGTAAATAGAATTGGTGCAACATAACAAAGACTTGAGATTAGCAGTGCCATAGGATATTTGTTGCCTTGCATACATGAAAATTAGTAACGACCTAAAAAACTAACTAGCTCCTTTATTATATTTGGATGTTACAATACTACCTTCTAAGACTAGTAACCGACTAGGGTGGATGTTTACTTTATTTCTTTGATGTTCCAAGACAACAAATATTCAAAGATAAGATTAATTTAAATGATTTTCCATAATACACATATTCCAAAATGAAATTTTCTACATTATGGTCATTGAGTTCAATATGTTATTTGAATTCTATCACATGATATTCGAAGCCTAATGGCCATTAATGTCATAGATTATTCCACTACATTGGTGTAACATAATAAAGACTTAAGATTAGCGGCCAATAGGATAATTCTTGTCTTGCATTCAAGATATTGATTAACGTCTAACTAAAAACTCAAAATTAAACTAAACTCCAACACTAATTGTTTAGCCAGATGACCTCTGAGTATAACATGTTATTCAAATTTTATTACATGATATTCCTAGCATCCTACGGTCGAAGATAATTACATAGCGATGCAGGAAAATCACAAGACTTAAGGTTAGTAGCGACCACCAAGATTTTTGTTTATATTCAAGACAATTTGTAATGACTCAATTAAAATCTAACTATGTTCCCCACAATTATATTTAAATTTTAAAAGACTATTTTTAATGACTCCAATTTTCTTTAGGGTGGTTATTCACTACATTTCTTTCCTGAATACTCATGATTCCAAATGAAAATTTAAGCCTAGCGGCAGACTCTGAGCTCAATAGGATATTTGAATTCTATCGCATGAATTCAAATGAATTTTAAGCCTAAAGGCTAATGTTCAATTTTAAGCCTAGCATCCACTTTGTTCAATATGTTATTCGAATTAGCATTGTTGTAACATCACAAGGCTTGAGGTTAGTAGCCACTAGGATAGTTTTCTTGCATACATGAAAATTAGTAATGACTTGACGGATATTCAAATACATGACTAGACAACAAATATTTGAAGACGGATAAATATTAACAATTTTCCAAAGTACATGTAGCCCCTAAGATCAAAGCTTATTATACTTCTTCATGTAACATAACAAATTTTAACAAATTTTGTGATTACATATATTCCAAAAAGAAATTTTCATCCTAGCATCACTAAGTTCAATATGTTATTTGAATTCCACCACATGATATTTGAAGGATAGCGTGCTAAGGTCATAGATTATTTTGTGGCATTGGTTTAACATAACATAGTCTTGAGATTAGCAATTGTTAGGATAATTCTTGTCTTGCATTAAGGCCCCTCTAACCTAAAGCTATAAAGATTATTTTTTTACATTGATAGAAAGATATCCTAGAATATATAGATGCTAGCAACCACTAGTCTTCACTTCTACAAAAAATTGACAACTTGAAACAAACCAAATTTAATAGCGAGTAATTGTTTAAATTGTTTAGTGTAACACATAACATAAAATTCTACTAATGATTTCTTGTATTTTATAATTAAATGAGGGTTGAAGGGTCCCTTTCCCTTTACATTATAAATACAATGAGAGGATCAATCTAAAAAACCAAATGATCGATTGAACAATACTTTGTTGAAAAAAAATGAAAGGGCATATGCCAAAAACACAAGTGGTTGGGAATACGAAAAAACCTCAGACCAGTAAGACAGACAAGGATGATTCAATAACAATGGAACTAGAAAGGCTATATAACAACAAAAACAAAGATACATCCTAATGTATTTTTTAACCATTTATTTATTTGAATCGATTTAAGATGATGACACCTCTCAACCTCCACCTTAATAGGCATGAAAATGGTTTCCGGCATTTGGCGGTTTTGAAAAATATGTTCTTTTCCAGCAACAACTCAACTCTTTAACCAATTGTATGCCTCATGACCTTGCTAAAAATAACATCCCAATGTTTCAGTTCTATTGTATTGGAGAAAAAATTGCATCTAGTCGGGAAGTGGAGCGACCTACCTTCAAGTCGTGGTGCCTCCCCCATTTGTCCACTTCATATAAGAAACAATTTAGGGCATTAAACCATTTGAACAACTCTGAAAAAATGTCCATGTACACCAAATATTATTTACTTTATTTATTTGATGTTCGAAGAAATATTATTTACTTTAAAATATTATTTACACATATTTTAAAATGAAAAATTTATCTTAGCACGTTATTTCGTTCAATGTGTAACATAGCTTGAATTAGAGGTCATTAGGATGATTCTTGTCTTGCATTCAAGCCCCTATAACCTAAATCTATACAGATTGTTTTTACATTGATGGAAATATATCCTAGAATATATAAACACTAGCGACCATTAGTCTTCACATCTCTAAAAAAAATTGACAACTTAAAACAAACCAAATTTAATAGCAATTAACTAGTTAAATTGCTTAGTGCAACACATAACATAAAATTCTACTAATGATTTCTTGTATTTTATAATTAAAGGAGGGTTGAAGGGTCCCTTTCCCTTTACATTATAGATATAACGAGAGGATCAATCTAAAAACCCGAATGATACAACAATACTTTGGTGAAAAAATGCAAGGGCCAATGCCAAGAAAAAAGTGGTTGGGAATACAAAAACCCCATACTAGTAAGCCAGATAGTATGATTCGATAACAATGGAACTGGAAACGCTATACAACAACCAAAAAAAGATACATCCTACATATTTTAGAAGCATTATTTATCTTGAAACACATGACCATTCCTAACCTCTACCTTAATGGGCCTGAAAATGGTTTCCATTGGCGGTTCTAGAAAAAGATGCTCTTTTCCAAATAGCCTAACTCTTTAACCAATCGTATACCTCACAACCTTTCCAGGAAAGAATATCCCAACATGTGTCGGTTCTATTGTAGTAGAATATACATAACATCTAGGTCAGGAAAGTGGAGATACCTACCACCCATCTGGTGTCTCGCCCATTTTTCCACTTCAAACAAGAAATGATTTAGGACATTAAACTATTTGAACAAATATACAAAAACATATACATGCACCAAACCTTCCTATTTATAGTGAGCATCAAAAAGTAAGGGCCATGACACACTCAAGGTTTTGTCCATTTCTACTTCCATGCCAACCCTATACGTTGGCTTGATCCAGTGACCCATCTCCAAATCCCAATCCTTCATTCGGATGTATGATAAGAAGATGAAAAATGAACATCAAAGAAACTTCCAAATTTACCCTCGACATCCCTCTCAGAAGAAAGATAATCATCTCCAAGAACTCCCTCAATTGCAAACTGTGTCTTTCTCTAATTCAATCCAAAAAATGGATTTCAAATGGCGACGTGAAATTTTGGTATAAAATCCCATTTCACTCATACCACGGAAAATTGCATGAAAGGAAACATTGGTTCAGCCATGACAGAATAAATGAAATCTCGTGAAAGAAACCCGAAAGGTGTGAAAATAAGGGGGGATTAGATAAATATATGGAGTGAATATGCCATCGCATGCTTGAAATTAATACAAGCTTTCCAGCAATGGCTTTAATATCAACATTTATTGGAAAAGGTGATGAGTCTAGCCAATCAACATATTTATTGCAAATCTTATCACAAAACACTTGGTGAGTCCCTCATTTTTCACAAAATCTTCCTATTTAGTAGTTATCTTAATAGATAAGATTTAAGGTCCAATCTAGAGTTAGTGAGAGCATACAAAGGGAATTTTAATCACACAAGATTGATTTTCCTTGACAAGGTCTAATTTTTAATGATGACATTAGCAATAATATGGGAGTCACCTCCAATAATTAATTCATTACTATTTCATTAGTCCAAGGGAAAATAATGTTCCAAGCGCTTAAACTTATTGATTTATACATTTAATATTTTACTAAATTTCTAGTCATTAGTCACCCATTATTTTTTTATGGCTACCACGCCATACAAGCTTCAAGGATACTTCTTCTACTATGATCTACTTGTGCTAGGGGAAAGGAGCCAATGATCATGCATGCATGGGTCAATGACCATGAGTGGGTATGTGAAATAAAGTACCATTAGTTGTTTGAATTCAAGTTAAAAATTAAATAAAACTAGCCAATAAAGTAAGTCACATCAAGTCTCAT
This sequence comes from Taxus wallichiana var. yunnanensis, assembly GCA_018340775.1. Classification (NCBI taxonomy): domain Eukaryota; kingdom Viridiplantae; phylum Streptophyta; class Pinopsida; order Cupressales; family Taxaceae; genus Taxus; species Taxus wallichiana. Next base: position 981,620,754 of record CM031242.1, on the reverse strand, counting down.
CAATAAATTATCTAATGAAATGGTGACACATAGACAACCCATAAAAGGTGATTTTATTCTCAAGTAATGGGTTGCCTTAAATTCCTTTGTATTCAAAAGTACTTATTTTAAATCCCTTAAAAATATGTTCTCCACATAATTTAAATGTGTAAAAGAAAATCTACATATTAAAAAAATCATGATCTATTAAAGGGTATTTTTTTATTATTTTTTATGATTGTTAAGTGGCTCTAGCAACCTCTTACATTAGGATTCATGATAACTAGATCATTTCCTCTACTATGATCTAACCTTTCCTAACTATGTGTCTATCTTTATTACCAAATTTAACTAACGGGCTTACCTTTCATTAACTAATGGCGCTTACTAGTTGTAAAGCATTTTTTTTTTATATGAAAATATATGGATTACGTTTTATGCACAAAATATCAAATGAGAACTACATAAGGCATTAACCTTCTCGAAGGTATGTATTCAAGGACTTGGCTCTGTCAAGGATAGTCCAAATATAAAATAATTACAAACAATGACAACAAAGTTGTTGAGATTGTTTTTGCATCATTAAAATGGATTCCCGATATTGTAGAGGCTAGTGGCCACTAGCCTTCTCATCAAAAATAATTGGTAAACATAAAACAAGCATTTCTCTTCACGAACTCTGATCCTTTATTCCTGAGCAAGGTTCATGTACATCTTTATCCCTCGATGTTTAGTAAATTATTACGGACTATTTTGTTTAACGGGTAATTTTTGAAAATATGCAGGGCCAAGATGAACAGGATACATCTTTAGGTTTAAAATATGTACTTCTATTATTATGCTCTAACACTTATATTTTTCAATAATGTAGATGGTGAATTTTTCATTGATGTGGCTGTGGCTTAGTTCATCAACTAAACATTTCATTGATACCTTAGTGGTCACCAAGAATTTTCCTTTCTTTGATGTTCCAAGACAAGAGAAGACAAAAAATATTCGAAGACAATAAAAATATTTACCACTTTCCTAAATAAACGTAATTAAAAATATTTACCACTTTTTTGAATACACGTAATTAATACAAGAATATTCAAAGTCTATTACATGTTATTCCTATCCTAACATACTATCTTGATGTTGGTGTCACTAGGATATTTGTTGTCTTTTATACGGGACAAGTAGTAATGACTCCACTAAAAACTAACTATGCTCCATTATTGTATTTAAATTTTACAAGACTAGCGACCACCAAGGAGGATGCTTACTACATTTCTTTGATGTTCCAAGACAAGAGAAGACAACAAATACTCCAAGACAAGAAAAAAATTTTTACGATTTTTTCTAATAGAATGTGATTTAAAATGTAGATTCAAGAGAATACAATACACGTAGTCAAACACGTAATCTTAAGCCTAGCGCCCGTTAGGTAGATTAGCCACCACAAGGATCCTAGCAGATGTCAGGGTTTTCCATGATTTTTTGTTATTTGATCACTAATTTTAAAATAAGAAACTATTAAGGCTTGATACTGGGAAACCATTACTTTCAATTACTAATTGAACCTAGTAGCTTACTAGGCATTTTCCTTTATACTAGTCGATTTCAATTATGTGATATACATGATATATCTTATGAGAACTATAAAAGGCACCTAATTACAACACCCAAACACATCATGACATGTAAGATTTGTTATTATTAAATATTCAATTCTCAACCCTTATCACCCATGTTGATTCAGTTTTCACAATGATGTAGTGTAACTCAAATATGTTTTTTACAGTGATGGGAATATATAGATGCTAGCGGCTGCTAGTCTTCACTTCTAGCAAAAATTCACTACTTGAAACAAACCAAATTTAATAGCGACTAATTGTTTAAATTGCTTAGTGCAACACATAACAAAAAAATTATTAATGCTTTCTTGTTTTTATAACTAAAGGAGGGTTGAAGTATGTCTGGTGACCACTATGCTATAAATATTTATTCCTATTGAATTTTACTCTATGAAAATAATGACATCAAGATACGACATCTCATTGTTATTGCATTGTTGAGAAACAATATTTTCCTTTCCAATTACTTACAAAATATTAATTTGTTTAATTCCTTTTTTCAAGTAATATGTCTTCCATTGGCCACACTCCATTCATGAAATTCCTTTGATTGAAGGAGCAGAGGATTGGAAAAAGAGATATGATGACTTGGTTTGTAGAAATGCATTCCCCAAAAATTACCACGGTGATTTGTGGTTATTTTTTGTTGATGAGGACGTTGTCAATGAAGTCGGTATGGTACTAAATTCAAAATTTATTGATGAGAAAACATTGTGTATTCAGGTTGAATGCATTGACGTCATAATGAATAAGTTCCTTATTCTTGACATGGAGTTGGAAGTTTCATTGTTCAAGAAACTAGAAATGAAGGCTTTAGAAAAATATATGCATGTGCTCTTGTTTTAAATATGGTTGGAATTTGGGGAAGTTCATACAGTCAGACAAAACAAGTGTGAAAATTCCCTTGAATTTCATAATAACATGAATTTGGTATTCAAAAATTGTATAGAACCGAGGATACCTCTTCTATTTTTCATTATTTGAATAGAAAAAAATTGCTTTCTCCACCAAACATGCAAATCTATTTACAACGTTGAGGAGATATTATTTTCTAAATTAGAGATAGATCCATCTAATTCAAATTTGCAAGGGCTTAAAAAGAATAAAAATCAGTTGTGTTGTTGAAGAAAGTGACCAATATATTTGAGAAAATAGAAACTTCAAATGTTGAACAATTAAAATTGTTTTTGTTCAATGGTGATGTTTTTCCAATTGAAGTTTCTAGGTGCCATTTGGCACCTCAAGAATATCAATTACATCATGTATGATGATAATGTTGACCTTCTTATCTATTCAATGTTGATTAATGTTATTCCTACACTAGGGATGCACTTCTTCTTCCCTTTTTACCTTCTACAAAGGAACTTGTGCAACTCGAGGATCTAGATGACCTGAAAAGGGATGAAGTGTAGTTCTACATTCTTGACAGCCAACATACCATTTTTGTGCCAAAAAAAATTGGCTGAAAGCAAATACAAGTCATTACATACTAAGATGTAGTTTAGAAAGGCTCACATTATGTCTTCACACACTCTTGGAAGTCATTGTTAAAATTTTCAAAGAAAAATGATGTAAACAAAAATTGGATTGATACCAATTTTATTGATGTACTCTAAGGATCGAATGATTTGAGATCCCTAGGATGTCCTCGAGGCCCAGAGAGAAACTCAAATTCAGACATTTGAAGGTAACGAAACTTAATTTTAACGCATTTGTTCTTAAAATTTAATTTTGTAATATGTAGAAAGTAAATATACTATTTCCTCTTTCAATGTAGTGTTTTGAGATGTAATGTCTTGTTATTTTCAAAGTGGCTAAGGTTGAGAGCCTTTTTGAAAAATGACATTTCTATTTTTACCTGAGGACATATGGACAAAATTGACAACAACCATTGAGTTATTTAAATCAAGTGGGCTATCTTGTTCTCCTTTTAAGGATAACTAACCTAACTTTCAACCAAATTCATTGAAAGGTTCACGGTGAATTACTTCAGGCTTGCAAGAGGAATGATCGATGAGGAGATATCAATTCTACTAGATAAAGTGCAAGTAGGGAAAGTATGGCTAACTCGCTCTATTGAAGTAGGTGTCATAGTGAGACTTTAGATACTTACTTGCTAAAGAGTAAAGATGATAGAAGGATGAGAGAAAAATTTCTAAAATATATGAAAAGTAAATATCCAGTAATAGTGTATTAGAAAAATGCATTGAAAAAATATTGTTGAAAAATTTGGTCTTGCATGATTCTCACTACACCGCTAGTTGTGTGTGTACTCTTGGGAGAAGAGAATAAAGGAAAAAGAAAAGTTGATTCTGGAGGAAGTGAAAAATAGGAAAAAAGAAAAATTGATGTTGAAGTGGTAGAGGTTCTCCCAGCAGGCAGCTCAAACAATTATAGACAACTACGTGATTGCAATGGAAGAAAATATTCCAGCAAGGATGGAAGACACCAAGACTTTACCTGATCAATGTGCATATCCCTTCCATCTCCAATCAACAATATCTTCTATTTTGTCAACTAATCCATTCAATGTAGAATGTGTGATCACATATTTATGTAATTTTCTAGTGTACTCACTTCTAATGCAATAATGGACTTGCTACTTATAGTTGTTAGATCTAGTTAAATTGTGTAATTATTGTGCTCTTACTTGTTTCTTCTTCAAAAATGTTAAGAGAGATGATAAAAAATACATGCAAAAATTCAAAGACAAGGGGGAATCAATTGTGGAAGGTTATTACATATTTTATGACAGCAGAGGAAAATTTAAGAGCTTGTGTCTTATGTACACAATAACTGATGTGCACAATTGTGATGTTGATGATGGGGATATAACAGAAATCACCATGGATTGGATGGATCAAATTCTGTAGAAAATTGTGACTACAAGAAAATTTTCCTACAAGGAAAGACACATCCTTTTATTTATGAGAGATCTTATGGGTTTTGGTCTCATATGTTCACTTGACTCACTTTTGATAATTCTCTGGTTATAGTGTTGTATGATGGTAGTGTTGCAGTGCATGCTTTGGTTGACTCAGTCTATATGTAGTTTTTATTGTTGAATCACATGATCAAGAAATGTTTTTACAACATTACTATTCTCATTTGAAAAAAGGTACATTGATTAAGATCACTTTAAAAATTCTATTAGTTTAATGCATTTGAACTGATACATACAATATTTATGTAGACAACCAAACAATAGAGGAAGACACATCTCTTCCTCTCCACATACAAATAGAGGAGACGATGTTGATCTTAGTATGTCGCAACCAATTCAACTTGTTTCCCCATATGTCGTTGACCATCCATCCAATGAATCTATAAAAGGTGAGTGGGAAATACTCATTTTATAAATTTATCACTACAAGATGTTTTTGATTGTCATTGTTTACATATTTTTAATAAAAACTTCAATTTTTTTTTTTAGATTTGATGCCAAATGGGGAGGTTGTTGGCACATCACGCATGAAAATCGCAGATGGAAAATGGTATGATAGTCATATACAATTATAAATAAAACCATTTATAAGACCCTCATAATTGAAGGAACCTATAGTGAAGTAGTTTATTTGTAATATGTATTACCCTAGCGGTCACTAACATACATCTTTTAATTAGATTTATTTTGAATTGAGTAAATTTTTGGTTTATTGGTTAATATTAAATTATGGACAATTGAAAAAAATTACTTTTTGTACAGTTGGCTATTAGCGGTCACTAAGCCCATCATAGACTATCAACCCAAACATAGTCCATAAATTAATGGCTTACACCTACTGGTCACTAATATACAACTACATCTATGCAATATTGTATAAAAGCAAGTTGTATCACATATTATTTTTTTACATCGACTTAAAATTTATTTTGAATTGATTATTATTTTTTAAATAGAACAAGCATCACAAGAACCTATAGAGGGGGAGTGCGAGGGAATCCAAGATGGAGTCTCAATCAGTAAGTGTTAACATACTAAAATTTTGATTATTTGAATTGGTTAATATCAAATTGTGCAGACAATTGAGAAAAAAATTACTTTTGTGTAGTTGGCCAAAAGGATTATTTAATTATTTTAGATTTGGAGGGTTTTCTCTATGAGAAAAACCAATCCTATAAAGATTTGAAATCAAGTTCGTAAGGAGACTCTCAACTTGTGAGGTGGGCTCAAGGAATTTTTAAAGATACTAGCAAAAAATGTGAAGTGGGATTTTGGTCTAGCTATCTCTCTTGTGCCAAAGTTGAAAAGATGATTAAGGATTTGAAAAAAAAATAGTATTTGAATTCAAACCATTTATTATTTTGGGTAAAGAACATTGTTGTGTAGAAGATGAAATTGTAGTAAAAGATCTCCAAAATATTTGGAGTAGAGATGGTATTGTTTTCGCCTTAGAGACACATTGTGTATTACAATGGGCCCAAAGGGAAACCCTCTAGAAAATTTTATGGTGGGGAAGAAATCCAATGAAGAAAATTGTTTCAAAGATAAGTGGTTGATGACCAATTTGTACATAAACATAACATAAATACTGTGTCAGGGTTTGAGTGTTGTGGAGGGCATCCAAAAATTGTAGCAAATAGAAATATATATAACTATTAATTATTTAAAAATGTTTTTACAATGATATTCATTCATATAGTCATATGGTCACTCTTTATTTTATATGTTGACATTACAAATTTAAAAGTTGGCAATATTTATATCCTCACTATGATTGAGATGATATTATAGTTTTATAAGTTGTTTTTGAGTTGTGATTAAATACTTTGATGCCTTGTTTTTAATCACTTTTGGAAGCTTACATTAATTCTAAGTTGTTTTTATAGATCCTATTGGGAAGCCTCGAAATTACTAGTTTTGGGAGTTGAAGGTTTGTTGTTTGGAATTTCTGGTATTGGCAAAAAAATACCTCGTAATATGGTTCCATATTTTAGATCCGGAATACTGAATACTTTGAATGAGATTTTAGTGCTGACTTGATAAGTACTGCATCAAAATATTTTGACACTTTCTTATGGTCTTCATTTATGGATTCAACAATGGTGAAGTACATGTTCATCAAAAAAATTTAGTTGGCTACGAGAAACCCACTTCAGTTCATTTGGGGATGCCAACAATGTAAGTTCAAAAAAAATACAAGCCAGATAGATAGTAGACATTTATGGTAATGTCTATGGTGAAAACAATATACTTTTGATCAATGACACGAGATTCTTTTTCACATGAGGTCAAAGAAGAAATTACTCTCAAAACCCCAACATACTAGAGATTTGATGGAAACTATAAGACTGATTCAAAATTTACACTGAATTATGTACATGGTTGAAACATGCAAGAGAACACAAAAACATGTGTAGATCATTGAAAATGTTCAAACACACCATTGGCATTTGAATTATATACTTTTCTTCCAAATCCAACAATGTATTGTGTATTTTTATGGAATAAAATAACTACCTTAAGGTTCTTAAAGATTCACAATGCGTAATCATTTTTTTTATTATTTTTGGGAAAGAAAAACATTTTTTTCTAACTTGGGTGAAGAGACAATCATGGATCATGGACCAATAAAAGAACAATTTTCCCAGATCTACATAGTTTAAACTTAAAAAATTGGTAAGACCATTATTCCCAATCAAAAATTAAGCCTAGCGTTACTAGCACATAAAAAATGGAAACATATAATGTTTATCATTTCACACATCGATGTTGGCTTCTCTAAAATAAAAAAAAATTTTTTCCCCAGTTATGCTTGGTTTAATCTTAAAGACATTTTGAAATTGATAGGAACCTTATTCGCAAGAAAAAAATAATCCTAGCAGCCACTAGACCGTATAAAATAGAAACATGTTATGCTTATTGATTTGTAGATCCATGGAGGCTTCCTAAAATCATAAAATGATTTTTTACCAGATCTTCATATGTTAATCTTAATGACATTTTGAAAATGATAAAACCTTGTTCCAAATAAAAAATAAAGCCTAGCAGCCACAAGCACGTATAGAACTGAAACATTTTCTATTTATTGTTTTGCATATCGTTATTTTAAATATTTTCTATTTATTTTTGTGTGGAAGATTGCATCATGATCATACATGAATATTGCATCATGATCAAATTCTATTTATCTAGTATCCAGGAATCAAAACATATTTCTCAAAAAACTTAGCACCATTTACAACAAGTGAAATGCATATTACAATTGTAAAAATATACCTATTGAAGGAAGAATTGTGGCCTATAATGCATATTACAATTGTACTTGATAGATGAATTGTGGCCTATAATGCAACTATTGAAGGATGTGGAAGATGATGTGGAGATGTACGATGTCATTAAATCAATAACCCAATTACAATTATGTAATTTTTCCATAGATTTAATTGATAACACCTTTCTGTATAATGTGTGTGATTGTCTTTAGTAATGTGATTTTGTATAATGTGTGTTTATCAATCGGGGTAGCCTTTATTCATAATCTAGCCTTTGTTTTTGGTGTTCCTCATAGACCCCCTTATAGTTGTTGCTTTGTTTTTTTCTAGGCTTGGCCTAGTGTGCTTGTGGCTTTGGGGCTTGCTCTCATACCACCCTTATTTTGTTGAGAGAATCTTGTATCATGTTGCATTTAATATAATATAAGATCCTTTTCATCAAATAATCTAGCCAATGCATGGGAAAATGTTGATGATGCCATCCATTTTTTATTGTGTCGAACCTTCCTCACATGAGTCGAGGGACTATTTAATTAGGTTGTGACTTTCACCTGTCCTCACTCATTTTCTCATGTTTTTGTCTGTTGTTTTCCCCTTCCCTCTCATGGCATCTACCTATGTTCCATTCATCCTCTTGCGTAACAAAGAAGTGGGAAATGAATTTCCTCTCTACTATGTGTCTATAGTCGTCTTCACAATGTCTTCTACATAGACTCCATATGTTATGAATACGATTGTGAACATCTTGGGTGTGGATTATCTCTAGAGAACCGGAGATCTCATGTAAACTCTGAGATTTTAGGCATCTTCATGTTCAATTTCCTAGGTGTTGTGTGTAGATAAAGTAGTGGTCATGGCGGTCACATCCCATTTCATTTACCCAGAAACATCGTGTGGGTTTGGTCAAGCTCTGGGTAGAAGTATGCCTTCCTTGTCTCTTTGTAAATTTGTATCCTTTTCCATCACCTTTTTGGGTTGACAACAGATTTTTGATGCCCTAGAATTGAAAATTCGGTCCTACTTCAATTTTCCACTTTATTCAAAGCATATGTCATCCTCTTAGGCATCTATCTCCAGCATGCCATCCTGGACCTGGTCATGCTCACAAAAACCTACCCCACCCCTTCCTAATCACATGGTGTACTTGAATTTTTTTTTTAGCATGTCCTTTTCTTTCTCAAGATTATTGTAATGCTTGGCTGGGTGGAACCCTAGGGTTTCTCTATCATTCCCATGCTTTTTTTTTGTATTCACGGCTCTATGTTTTTGCATGCACTGGTTATTCATGTTACATGTTGGCCTCATTATCTTTCATACTCATTTTTAGTTTTTTATGTATCCTTTCATCGATCAAAATGTGGGATACTTGTAGGGTGGGGACCCATCAACCCTCCAGTTCATAGCTCCAGTCAAAAGCGTTTAACTATCTAAAAAATAAAATTATGTAATTTGTCCCTAAATTTATTTGACAAAAACAAGTTTCTATATAATGTGTCCCTACTATCTTAATAATGTTTATATGTATAATATGTGTGATTATCTTTAGGAAATTTATAATACAGTAAAGGATTTAAATGATAATAGATATCTTAATATATATAAAAAGTTGTACATAACATTTTTATTTCTAGTGAATTCTTATTTGATTAATGTTAATTTACCTCGATAAGCTACATTGGCATTACCTAGTGAGTGTTAAGTATTAACTCTCTTACTTTGATTTTTAAGGTCATATTATCCTCTCGACTTCAAATTATCCACTGCAAAAATTGTTCACATCGGTTTAAGGTATATAAAGAATTGAAAAATTGTCAGACACTTCAACAATCAGTGTGTTCATAGATATCATGAAAACAATTTTAATTTGCAATGAATTATTATGTGAATTTGGGATTCCAGCGTGATGAATAGTATTACAATGAAATTCAAATACTTCTTAAAATGATTTACCATAATTCTACCTTTAGAAAAGGAGTTTTAATTTATTTCATATCTATATTTAATTACGAAAAGATATCCTCCTAACAAGGGGAGTAGGAGAATTTTAATTTTCATTTAAAGTGTCAAGTGTGGGAGGAAAATGTCTTGTAGTGATTTCATGTCCCTTATTTTGAGGTATGTAAGGATGGTGGAAGGTGATGCGGGGGTTAATGATGAATGACATTGCACATTTATAACTATTAAGGGGATGTTAATGTTCTTATAATTTGGGTTTATTCCTCTATTGGAATCTAGGTTTATAACTATTAAGGGGATGTTAATGTTCTTGTAATGTGAGTGCCATTACGGGGTTTATAACTATTAAGGGGATGTTAATGTTCTTGTAATCCTAGCATTTATAATTCCTTTATTTCTCTCTGTGGAATTCCTTACATTGTGCAATGCATAGTAGTTTATTAAGGGGATGTTAATGTTCTTGTAATCCAGGTTTATTCCTCTCTTGGAATTCAGGTTTATAACTATTAAGGGGATGTTAATGCACATTTAATCCTCTCTAGGAATATGGGATTTATGTTAAATACTTTATGTATTGGTATTGTAGTTGTGTGGTTTGGTCGTGCATGGCATTGAAGAAATGAGTTTTCTTTGTGATAGCTAAGATTGAATTATCAATCAATATGGGGAAGATTTGGCTCTTTATACACCTTCAAACTCGAGCTTTAGGATCTCAATTATGTTAAATATTAGGCTATGAAGAGGTGTTTGAACAAATGGCTAAGAAATGGGCACAACATTGAATCACTAGCTAAGGAATGGCCAACTTGGAGAAAATGAAAAAGTAGTGGTTGTTTAGGTTTTTTTAGTGTTTTTATTATTGTTAGTTTAATGTACTGGCTGTTAGTTTTAATTCTTTTTAGATCATAATATATTTTTGTATGGTTTGGTATTGAATATATTCTCTATTTGGGAGATTTTTATGTATGGGGTAGGGTCCCCTTAACCCTCTTTTACCTAATTTCAAAAAAATAAATCTTACTCTCTGAGTGGAATGGTCCACTCCAAGGAAAAAAAAATTAAAATTGAAGCAAGGAAAACTTAAAAGCAGGCATCTTTCCTTCTTTCTATGGAGTCTTTTACTTATTTCCTCTTAACATAAAGATTTTATCTCACATTTAGTTCAATATTGCTTCAATTTAGACCAAACTCACTTTGGCTCTAACATGCTTCTTATCAAATCATGTGAAAACAACAAGTATTGTAAAGTCAATTATTATTTGATTTTCTCTCTATGGGAGCAATGCAGGTTTTAGATATATGAAACTTGAAGGAATGTGGCATGGAAGGATATTTTCCTATTCTATGATTTATAATATGGTTCCCCCAACATTAATGATTCCATAATAAAAGAAATAGATTTTAAAATTAAATCATACTGAAATATGCAATAGATACATAGATGCACTATAAAGGACTTGAGTTGGTATCTTTCTTTTTTCTAAGAAACATGTTCTCATAAGAGTTCCTTACCAAACATGCATGTAGAGATCGAATACCCCTACAATGTCATACATCATCACTCTCAAACAAGATTATTTGTTGTTGATTACATTCAACAGGTATCCACTTTAACGAACACGTTTGTTTAATTTTATTTGTAATAGTAATTTACTATTTAAATTCACTTAAATATAAATAAAATATGAAGAGTCGATGGGACCGTAACCCTAAATTGCTTAAGATTTTTGGTAGAGATAATAGGGAGCCCTCAGACCCTCAAACCCTAAAAAATATTAACTCGAAAACCTTGACAAGAAGTTTACATGAGCATAAGTATTCTTATTTTTATTTGTAGGGTTTTATCTCTGATAACCAATGATTTGAGTGTTTGTAAACCAATGATAAATTTTCTCTGGATGTGAGGATTTCACTTCTTTTCCATTTTCTTGAGCTAGGGATGATAGTGATGGCGTCAGATAGAGTGAGATGTGGGGAGCTTGAATAGGAGGGTGATCTAATATTTCTTCTCCCACCACCAAATATCATCGGGTTGGACGAAGAAGATCATTGAATATATTTCTATGGAGTCTTTTACAAAGAAGATGGTGGTTCACACCACTACCATGCACATCAAAAGATAGATTACATTTAATTATATTCTCATAGTTTGGATTAATGCCCTCTGCTAGTTTCTTCAAAATATCTTCAGTCATTCTCTAGTTACAACGAGGTTCAATCACATCATATTAAATTAACCTAGAAGTGTCTCACATCTCTTAAAAGTCATTAGCCTAGCAGATTTCTAGCTTTGTATAAAAATGATAAAATACATTTAAAGGAGCGTCAAATTTAACACCACATGTTGAGTCCTTTATTATAACCATTAAAGGACAAGAGAATATGTTCATTATCCCGTATAAATCATAAACATGTTCTATACATAACATGTCATAAATAATGCCTAGCGTCAGCTAGACCGTATAACATAGCATAAATAATGGTTGGTGGTCACTAGCCCTTATAACATAGCATAAATAATGGTTGGCGGCCACTAGCCCTTATAAAATAGAAACATGTTCTATACATAACAAATCATAAATAATGCCTAGGGACGCTATCCCATATAATGGATTCTAATATTTGATTTTCTAGATTCCAATATATGGGACTTTGGAGTACATATAATTCCAATATAGGTGATTTTGGATTCCAATATATGTGATTCTAGATTCCAATATATGCGATATTGGAATCCAATATGTGTGATTTTGGAATCCAATATGTGTGATTTTGGAGTGTAGATAATTCTAATATTTAACATTTTGGAATCCAAAAATGACAATTTCAGATTCCAATATTGGAAGTTTTCTATAACTCGGATTGGAATAAGTCTCAATTTAGTGAAATAAGTGTTTTTTTGAGGCTCTACAAAACACATCTAATGACTCCAAATATTGTATTGACTGTTCAATTAGAAAAGTGTCTCTATCTCATGAGACATGTTCAAATAAGACAAACAATGGCAAGTGGAGAGCCTTTTAAAAACTTGTCATTGTCACCAAGGAGAAGAAGAAGAGGTAGATTTGCATAGAGATCACCATCACCTCAAAAAATAGTTCTCTCTACTCCCCCTCCTCGAAGGCCTTTCTTGTTGTCTTATAAGGTTCTAAGACCCATCACATTCATGGCTCATCAAATAAATCAAGAATTTATCACATTCAATAGAGGAAGCCCTTTTCTTTTATCCTACTATGATGACATTTTGGTTTCATATGTGAAGAGTATTCCCTTCTTCACTGGAGAGAACACTATAACACCCATTGAGCACATTAAGGATGTTGCAAACATATTCTCAGTATATCATGTCACGAAAGAGAATCTAGCCATCAAATTTTTGGCAACTTATTTCAAAGTAAAATCTTAGCAATTGTACATAAGCTTAAGATTTAATACCATCTCTACTTGGAATGAGTTGGGAGAAGATTTTGTAATCATTTTGAAGACAAGTTAGACCATCTATCTTTGGTGGAGCAACTGAATAAAATAAAGAGAACACCTCATGAGCTAATGACTAATTGTAACATCAAATTTCAAAGAACATGGAATAGATTCCCAGAAATGGTAAGACCTACACCCCAGTTTTTTTTCTCTATTACTTAAGATATTTAAATAGTGACATCTTTTTCATGATCCAGTCCATGGGGGAAAAACTTACTTGATGTGTGTGATATTTCTATTACAACAAATAACATTCTCATTTAGGATGGGAATCTTACTCCTAGAAACCTAATGCACATATTCTTAGAAGTAGGGAATTTTAAGCCTTGTCAAAATTTCAAATTATCTCTCATCCAAACCTCAAAAGCCAAAGTTCAAGCCAAAATCTACCTCTACAATCCCTCCAAGCAAGTTATAGGAATTCATGAAACAATATTAAAGCTTTGGAAATGAGTCGGTATCCTTAAAGAGGCAGCGAGCTCAAAATTTTAGACCTTATCAATCTCCATACCAACCCATCAATACCCCTTTTCATCCAAACAAACCGTTATTCCAAGAATCTCCTCCAAATAAAAGTTAAATCACCCATATAAATCCTTTTTGTCATACAATCATGGTATAGTAATCATTCAAATCTTGGTTCTAGTTCAAAACAACTTAGTGTAAGATTAAGAGTGGTGCTTCTCTAGAACTCTTCCCCATAACCAAGAAACTTTCCTAATGGAATTTTGGACTGATATTTGATGGTAGAAAATGCTTCTTTCTCTCAAACCGCACTAATAGAGATAGTTTTTCCATACGAAATTATCCAATAGCCATCGGTGATACTTCACTTATGAATTGGCAAATGGATGAATTATGCATAATGAATAAGCTTCAGGGATAAATCAGGTGTCTTCTTCAAGTATAGTAGCTAACACCATGTCTAAAAGGGGGTAGATGGAGGAAAACACTCCATATCTTACTTCACAAAGCCTGCATCCCCAAGACAAATAACTTGTGGAATCAAGAAGAATCAAAGATTCAACGAGTAATGTGTGGAATGTAGTGAACCTTTAGTGTACTATAGACCAGGTGAAACATTATGTACCCACATGGTAAAAAAATTATATCCAATGGATATTTTCTCAAGACAATAAAAATCTACATCTTAAAGGAAATCCACAAAATGTAGAAATTTCACCATCTAATCCGCACATACATAAAACATGAAATATAAATTACATTCTTTTGTTACAGAAATCCTCTAGTAATCCTTTCAAAATTATAGAGAAAAATTAATGAACAATGTGAATATCTCAATTTGGGAATCCTAGTTATTCCTAGATACGAGAGATCTTCTACAATCACTGCCATGGTTCATCTTCTTGCACTCCATTGATTATCTAAGGAGAAGAACAAAGTTGTGCTCACTAATGTACTTCAGTAAAAGGATGAAAAACCAAGTAAAAACATGAAGCCACCACCCTTCTATGTATTTTTATCATAGGCAATCATCTAGTGCAAAACTACATGATTGACTCAAGGGCAAGTAGTTCAGTGATGCTCAAACAAATAGCAGACCAGCTTGGTATTGAATATGAGTCACTCTCTAAAGGAGTAGTGTAATTAGATGGAACTATGGTGGGAACTATTGGACTTTAAACCTCACACTACATGCATGTCCCAACTTCTTAATTCCATGGGATATTTTCATCATTGATCTTCCCCCCTTCTTTATTTTGTGCCTCTCAAGGGATTTCACTACTAAGATTGGTGGGTACTTATCCACAGATTGGTCTCATATGATTTTTAGAACTAGATATGGCACCAAAGCTATCATAAGGTCTAAATCAATTTCCACATACCATATAGAGCCTTATGTTCCCAACCCCATCAATGTAAATTGCACCATTTTTTATCAAGAGGATCACCTAAGTATCCAAGAAGAAGATACTCAAATTGAAGGTATCCCATATTTTCTATTTGGTGGGTGGGGAATGGAATTCCATGGTTTTGATCCCTATAAAACATATTGAAAAAGTTGGCTTTGAAATTTATTATCTACATGAAGATAATTCACCTCTTATTGATGTTATAAAATCAAATCCCCATATTGATGTCATCTAAGAGATGTTATTTGATGGATCAAGAAGAAGATGAGTTGTAGTGGAGGTATGGTGCTTGTATCCCTAATCGAATAAATTATTTCTCTTCTTTCATATTTTAGTTTAGTTGTTCTAACAACTTAGCAGAGTATGAATCTCTCATCCATGGCCTAAAATGGGAAAGAAAGAAAATATCAATCAATTGTGGACTTTAGGGGATAGTGAGATGATAGTAAATCAAGTGAGATGGTTGAATGCAGCCAAGAATGACTTGTTAAGATATTACAAGTATAGAGTAAAGGACCTTTTAGAGTATTTTTAAGTATTCAATATCTATTCCATATTAAGAAAGGGGAATGAATCATCTGATAGATTAGTGGTAGTGGAAGAAAAGTTTGACATTATTGAAGATATCAAAAAGGATGGATTGTAACTGCATGTTGGAATAATGGCATGGCTTGTTTTCCCAAACAATGAAAAAAATTTGGAAAGTGTTTGAAAGTGATCATTAGATTGTCAACTTCATCCAAGAAGAGGTCGATTTTTCATCAAGGAATCAAGATAGGTTGGAGCAGCAATATGGAGACCAAATTATCCAACTCATATCAAACAAATTTCCCAAAGGACTAGTGACTTTGGAATCCATTTTTAATTTTGATGATCAACTCAAAAATAAAAATCAAACATGAAGGTAAAAGGTGAGGATTAGTAACTCATCTCAATTAGTGAAGAAAATATTCTTAATATTGGAAAGGTTTATACTCTGTAAGAAAAACATGGTTTTTATATCTATCCAAGATTTGTTGATGTATTTGCATGTAAATGTGAAAACCTTGGGGGTTTTGATCTTGATTTATCTCATCATACCATTGAATTGGATCCAACAGTCAATCCCATTAGGAAAAAACAAAGGATTTTTAATATGTGGATTGAGTCTCTAATGAAGTAAGAGTTGAACAATTTAATAGAGGCCAATATCATTTTCCCTATCAAGCATTCATCATGAGTTTCTAGCCTAGTTCTAGTATAGAAGATAAGTGGGGAAATCAGACTATGTGTTGATCTCGTAGATATGAACAAATCATATTTGAAAGATCATAGTTCACTACCTTCTATGGAGATTTTTTTCAAATGGTAGCAAGGTCGAGCACTTTTCTATTTTATATGGGTACTCAAGTTACAACCAGATCATGATAAAGGAGGAAGATCAATTCAAGACAGCATTTACCACTAAGTGGGGGACCTATGCTTTCAATAAAATTTAATTTGGTTTTTTCAATGCGGATCGCCTTTCAAAGAGCTATGGATATGGAATTCAAGGGACCAATAAAAATTCATTTTCTACCTAGATGATATCACAATATTTTCAAAGAGTGTAAATGATCATATTCTCCATCTCATGTATGTGTATGACATATGTAAACAATTTGGAGTTAATATTAATAACAAAAATGTGTCTTCCTAACACATGAAGTCAAACTCCTTGGCCACATTGTCTTCAATGAGGGGACCGACAATTGATCCGGAAAGAGTAGATGTTATCCTTGCATTATCATTACCAAGTCACAAGAAAGAATTGCAAAGGTTCTTAGGAATAATTAAATTTGTCGGAATTTTATCCTAAATTTTACCATTCTTGTCAAGCCACTAACATCTATGCTTTGAAGAAAAACATTCCTTTCAAGTGGATTGTGAAAGGGAAGGACAAATTTGAAGCCATAAAATGAGAAATCACATAGGTCCCTACCCTTACCAATCCTAATTTCTTAAAGGATTTCACCTTGTATTCCTTTGGAGGTGCATACACAATATCCACCATGCTGGTGAAACTCAATGAAGAAAATTTTGGAACATCCAATTACTTTTTTCATCCAAAATATTAAAGAATATGAAGTAAGGTACTTATGTGTTGAGAAGTGTGCCTTAACTATCATAAGGAGATTAA